>CM061553.1:68084771-68684771 GCA_030864225.1 Capsicum baccatum var. pendulum
CCATAACTGGATTAAGCTCTTGGAGAATTTGTACCGTTAGATACGCTTTAAGCTCGAAAGAGTTAAAGTGAAATAATCCTTGATGGTCGAAAGAAGCCTGGATTTACCATAGAATACAATTCTCTATAAGCACATGCATGTCTTAATTCTGCATAACTCATAGTCAATATATACGTACAACTCAGAAGGTGGACATAACCCCAGCTCTCAATTCTCATTGATCAAAACCAACCAAACAATCCGTTTTACTCTTCTATTTTCTGTTCTTACGTTATTATTTTGTTACTCACGCTACAATCCCCCCTTTTTACGAAACTTTCACCAAAAATCTAATAATCTTTGCTTACTTAGTGACCAAGTATTCTTTGTGGGATTCGACACCCAACCCAATTGGGTTCTATATTTGACAACGACCGATTATACTTTTAAGAATCAGCCTTCACAAACAGCGAAGACTTCCATTGAGGAACCACCAATGCTAGAATCGAAAGATCTACCAAGTCACCTAAGGTATATGTTCTTGGGATACGGAAATACACTTTCAGTGAGTGTTGCGGATGATTTAAGTAAACAACACATAGAGGCTCTCATCTCTGCTCTGAAGAGGTACAAGAGAGCTATGGGTTGGTCTATTGATGATATAATTGGTATCCCTCCTGGGATATGTATGCACAAGAGTCATCTCGAAGAAGATTGCATGCCTACAAGTAAGTACCCGCGTCGTCTGAATCCATTCAGAAAATGATGCACCATCTATCTCGATGAAGTCTAAGTAATCGAGATAGCTATGTCGTGCCGCGATAATAAATCAAGCGCTTGGTGGGAGGCAACCCATCATTTTTAATTGTTTTTGTTGTTTTTGAGTAAATGTAGGTGCAAGAGGTGTAAAAGAGGATACTGGTTTCAAATTTCGATTTGGAAGTATTGCATGGTGAAGGTGGTAAGTTAGGAATGAAGAAGCAAAAGGCTATGGGTTAGGCATAGCTTATGAAAATATAGGCAAAGAACAAGGCAAGGCCTATGCAAATATAGGCCACGAACAAGGCAAGGCCTATACTATGGCCTAAGCTCTCGGATTCTAGAGTGCCATAGCATAGGCGCCGCCTATGCTCAACAATGCCATAGCATAGGCGCCGCCTATGCAAAAGTATTTTGTCTCTGAATCTCATATGTCATGGTATAGGCGCCGCCTATGCCTAAAAATGCCATAGCATAGGCGCCGCCTATGCCCAACAATGCTTTGCAAAAGGCGCCGCCTATGCCAAGCATAGGCAAAGCATTAGGCGCCGCCTATGGTCACTTTTTGTCTCCAAATCCAATTCTAAATGGGTCAAAACCCGACCCAATCTTGTCCTATAAATAAGAACTTAGTCTTAGAACAAAAATGCATTGCCAATCCAACCTAAGCGCCGCCTACCTCTCCAAATTCTCTCAAAAATTTTCCTTTTGCTCTTTTACTTGGCAAGAACACCTTCCGAGGCCATCAACCAAGTAAGTACTTCTTTGTTCTTCTTTTATATTCCGTAAGTACTACACTACTATGCCTATAATGAATTTTTAAATCTTGAAATAGTAGTAGTTATTTGACTGTTCTTGGTTTGTTATGATACATCTAATTGAGTGAAAGAATACATGTGGGTGCTATTGACTTGGTTCTAACTTGTATTTGATTTTGATACAATGTCATACTTTTGCTGAGTCGACATGGTGAAGTTAATTGCATAATCTTCAAAATTGAATGCTTGAATGTTTGAATGACTCATTCATCGAGATAAAGATCATGATTGAATACAAGCATAAGATGTTGTGATTATTTTCTATACCATAAACTTGATTCAATCTCAACATGGTCGTCTTGTTCCAAAAATGCATTAATCCAAACCATAAAGGATGGTCAAGATTACATGACATAGAGTTGAAAAGAATAGTTAAAGACAACATGCAAGTATGACTGTGCTGAACATATTGTTGGAACATATCGCCTATATGTATGTCGATGAAGTCTGAGTAATCGACATCACTCACGTAATTAGTTTGTACAAACAAATTAAGTGTGGGGTGGTGCCACTATTGTCTATTTGTCGATTGAATCTTCCGAGATGAAGCTAACATGACTTTATTGAGATCTCAGGTAGAATGGCATAAAAAGGACGACAAGGAAAAGAAAAAGCGCCCACCACACAGAAAGGTAAGAAAAGAGGAAGAAAAGAGCAAGCTGAATCCTCCGTGCTGCAAATACCTCGACGCACTCTTGGAATCAAGTGGGGTACTTATGAGGAACTTCTGAGGATGACGACTCTGATGATGATTCCGACCAGGGGGTATGATCCCAGACATAGAGGAGGAGTCCGACTAACCAGGTTCTTCTTATTTATTTTCCACTGAGGGCAGTGTGTCCCGTCTAAGTGTAGGGTGCTGGTATTTGTATGCTATACTTCTTTATCTGCATTTGCTTATTTATGTGTGTTTTGCTTATTTATGTTTTTTTGTTTTAATTTTTTTTTAGGAAATTTTTTTGTTACAAACTTTGCATAAAATTGTTCTGATAGGCAGCATGGTATTACGACAAGAGTCTGTGATAAAATCATTACTATTGAGATGTTTAGGCTCTAATAGTGACTCATTATGTGATAATTATGTGGTTCAATTCCTTCATCTGTTGGGTCAAGAGTCTATACTGCTCCCAATAAAGTCGACCATGTGCCTTGTGTGTGTGAGATGATAGTATATTCTATGTTTGTGGCTGATGCTAGAACTTGCCTGGTATGTATGTAAAGCGAAATAAAGAGTGTGAGTTTAGGAGATGATATAGGCATTTCTTTGGCAATATGTGATTGTTTACCTTCATTTTATCTACCCATGGACATCATCCTAGATAACCCCCTTTGAGCCTTTAGCCTATTTTCTTTAACAGCCTCATATGTAAGCCTAATCCATTTTTTTTCAAGACCATAATTTGATCCAAATTCCTAAGTGTTTTAAAGTGTAAAGTCATGTGACAAAATAAGAGAAAATTGGGTGAGTATGATACCTTAGAATGTATTGGTGCTTGAATTTGTTATGAAAAAGAATTGCTAACATAAGAGGTGTGTTATGAAAAGAATAAGGAAAAGAAAACTAAAAAGTTAGTTATGTTTAAAATTGAAAAACAAAAGAGGAGAGAAGGGGTGGTAGAATAAAAGAAAGTAGAAAGGTTGTTTAAAATAAAGTGTTAATGGCATAATTTGATGTATTAAAGAGCTTAGGAACATAGTCACTATTTCTGGCCAAAATAGTCCTACCCGTCCCTTAGCCAACATTACAACCTGTAAAAGACCTATTTGATCCTAAGCTTAGCATTCTGATATTTAGTAGAGCATTACACTAAGGGCAAGCCTATGGTCATTAGTTGCAGCATATGAATTCTTTGTGAGAGTGAGAGCAAGGAAAATATGGTACCCATGTTTCGAAAAATGCAAAATTTGTGAGTGATTATGGGTAAAGATCTTATGTGAGACACACATGGTTGATGAGTTTTGGGTAGTTGTGTATGATTCTTTGTACCTTAACTTTTTGATATGAATTAACCATCATCACGAGTCTATGTCAGAGGTTGAATTGTTTCTAGTAGTGGTCAGAAAACTACTCTTTGTTAATGCCTGTCTTGATATATATTTTGTGTTGTTACTGTGAAACCCTAAGTAGATGTTTATATGGACATGATATTTTGTTCGAGGACGAACAAAGTTTTAAGTGTGGGGTGTTAATGTTAGGTGTATTTACACGCCTAAAGCGCCTTAATGTACTCATATTTTAGCTAAGTTTTGAGGACAAAATATATAATTCATGCACTTTTAGTCCTTTTTCCTGTAAGTGAGCTAACCAACGTGATTAACAAGTTTTCAGGTATAAATGATGAAGATTTCAGCATTTTATGGATAACTTGACGCCAAAGGAAGCTTCACAAAAGAAGGAGAACAGCGTTTGGACGCCTATGGACTGAAAGTGATGCATGGAAAACTTGTCCCAGGCAAAAACAACATTTCTCAGGACTTTGGGGATCAGCAGTAACTTATTAAGATTAGGCTAAGTACGCAGTATCCTAGTAGGATTAGGATAAATACGCAGTAGCTTAGTAGGAATAGGATATGGGTGTTATAAATACCCCATTTTGCTGGAGATTTTTATTAGTCCCATCCATCCTCCATCCATCAATTACTTTCAAAACAATTCTCTTCATCTATTCGACTTGTAATTTTCACGATAAGAGAAACACTACTTTGAAAGGAAATCACACCACAAGCCCTACCAATATGTACTACACGTGAGATCTTTATATTGGTAAGATGATAATGACTATTGTCATTTCCATTGCACTCATAAGTAGCTAAACTTTTCTGTTGGGGTTATGGAAGCCTTATGAGATACTATCTATTGCTATGAGTTTGTGAATTCTTGACACGTATGCTGCCTATATCATTACTCTCTTCATCTTAATTTAAATTCTTGTGGTTGCAAACATATAGAATACGCCAGTATAGCATTAACTTGTTCGAATGAAAGTTATATGTCTGGAAAAGAGATAATGTCAAGGTAATAGGGCACCAACCCCTGTTAAAAAGTTAGTGTCGTAACTGGATTAACCTTTTGGAGAATTTGTACCATTAGATACGCTTTAAGCTCGAAAGAGTTAAAGTGAAATAATCCTTGATGGTCGAAAGACGCCTAGATTTACCATAGAATACAATTCTCTATAAGCACATGCATTTCTGAATTCCGCATAACTCATAGTCAATAGATACGTACAACTCAGAAGGTGGACATAACCCTAGCTCTCAATTCTCACTGATCAAAACCAACCAGACAATCCGTTTTACTCTTCTATTTTCTGTTCTTACGTTATTATTTTGTTACTCACGCTACAATCCCCCTTTTTTACGAAACTTTCACCAAAAATCTAATAATCTTTGCTTACTTAGTGACCAAGTATTCTCTGTGGGATTCGACACCCAACCCAGTTGGGTTCTATATTTGACAACAACCGCTTTCACTCTTATGAGAGTTGTAGTTTGAGCATTATCAAAAACTGATGTTGATGTTAGGCGTATTTACACGCCTAAAGCGCCTTAATGTACCCATATTTTAGCTAAGTTTTGAGGACAAAATATATAATTCATGCACTTTTAGTCCCTTTTCCTGTAAGTGAGCTAACCAACGTGATTAGCAAGTTTTCAGGTATAAATGATGAAGATTTCAGCATTTTATGGATAACTTGACGCCAAAGGAAGCTTCACGAAAGAAGGAGAGCAGCGTTTGGACGCCTATGGACTGAAAGTGATGAATGGAAAACTTGTCCCGGGCAAAAACATCATTTCTCAAGACTTTGGAGATCAGCAGTAACTTATTAGGATTAGGATAAGTACGCAGTATCCTAGTAGGATTAGGATAAATACGCAGTAGCTTAGTAGGAATAGGATATGGGTGTTATAAATACCCTATTTTGCTGGAGATTTTTATTATTCCCATCCATCCACCATCCATCCATCCATCAAAACAATTCTCCACCACCCTCATCCCTATTCAATCCTTTCCCTTTTTCTTCATAAATTTGTTGTTGACATTATTATTCATCTATTCGACTTTTAATTTTCACGACAAGAGAAAAGCTATTTTGCAAGGAATTCACGCCACAAGTGCTACCAAACATACTTCACGCAAGATCTTTATTTTGGTGTGATTATAATGTCTATTGTGATTTCCGTTGCACTCATGAGTAGCTAAACTTCTCAGTTAGGGTTATGGAAGCCTTATGAGATACTATCTATTGCTATGAGTTTGTGAATTCTTGACATGTATGCTGCCTATATCATTACTCTCTTCATCTTAATTTAAATTCTTGTGGTTGCAAACATATAGAATACGCCAGTATAGCATTAACTTGTTCAAAAGAAAAGTTATATGTCTGGAAAAGAGATAATGTCAAGGTAATAGGGCACCAACCCCTGTTAAAAAGTTAGTGTCGTAACTGGATTAACCTCTAGAGAATTTGTACCATTAGATACGCTTTAAGCTTGAAAGACTTAAAGTGAAATAATCCTAGATGGTCGAAAGACGCCTGGATTTACCATAGAATACAATTCTGTATAAGCACATGCATGTCTGAATTCCGCATAACTCATAGTCAATAGATACGTACAACTCAGAAGGTGGACATAACCCCAGCTCTCAATTCTCATTGATCAAAACCAACCAAACAATCCATTTTACTCTTCTATTTTCTGTTCTTACGTTATTATTTTGTTACTCACGCTACAATCCCCCCTTTTTACGAAACTTTCACCAAAAGTCTAATAATCTTTACTTACTTAGTGACCAAGTATTCTCTGTGGGATTCGACACCCAACCCTGTTGGGTTCTATATTTGACAATGATCGCTTACACTCTTACGAGAGCTGTAGTTTGAGCGTTATCATGCATTGATTACCGCCAACTGAATAAATTCACCATAAAAAATAAGTACCCCCTTTCAAGCATAGATGATTTGTTTGACCAATTGCAAGGTGTAAGTTATTTCTCAAAGATAGACCTTCGTTCCGGCTATCATCAACTCAAAGTTAGGGAGTGTGACATCTCAAAAACTGCTTTTCGAACTCATTATGGCCATTTTGAGTTTCTTGTTATGTATTTTGGGTTAACTAATGCCCCATCAACTTTCATGGACCTCATGAATCGAGTGTTCAGACCATATCTAGATATGTTTGTCATAGTGTTCATTGATGATATACTGGTGTACTCCTGTAGTGAGGATGAACATTCTGATCATCTCTGAACTATCTTGCAAACCCTTAGAGATCACAAGTTATTTGCCAAGTTCAGTAAGTGTGAGTTTTGGCTAAGGTCAGTTGCTTTTCTGGGTCATATCATTTCTTCCGAGGGTATTAGAGTTGATCCCCAAAAGACCAAAGCTGTTATAAATTGGCCTAGACCTATTTCTTCGACTGATATTCAAAGTTTTTTCGTTTAGCTGGCTATTAACGCCCTTTTGTTGAGGGTTTCTCCTCTATAGAGTCTCCTATGACTCGGTTGACCCAAAAGAAAGTGAAGTTCTTGTGCTCCGAATCTTGTGAGAAGATTTTTCAGGAGTTGAAGACTCAACTCACTTCAGCCCCTGTTTTGACTTTGCCTGATGGTGTTGATGGTTTTTTGGTGTACTGTGATGCTTCAAGAGTTGGGTTGGGTTGCGTATTGATGCAGAAGGGTAAAGTGATAGCTTATGCTTCTAGACAGTTGAAACCCCATGAGAAAAATTACCTTGCCCATGACCTTGAGTTAGATGTTGTTGTGTTTGCTTTGAAAATTTGGAGACACTATTTGTATGGTGTCCATGTTGATGTTTTCACTGATCATAAGAGTCTGCAGTATGTGTTTACCCAGAGAGAATTGAATCCTAGGTAGAGACGATGGTTAAAATTGTTAAAAGACTATGACATGAGTGTGTTGTACCATTTGGGCAAGGCCAATGTTATGGTGGATGCCCTAAGTAGAGTGTCCATGGGTAGTGTTTCGCATATGGTTGAAGGTAAGAAAGAGTTGGCTCATGATGTACATCATTTGGCTAGATTGGGGGTTAGGTTGTTTGACTCTGCTAAAGGTAGTATAGGGGTTCAGAGTAGTTCTGAATCCTCCTTGGTTTCGAAAGTGAAGGAAAAGCAATACTTAGATGCTAGTTTGGTCAGACTGAAGGAGTCAGTCAAGGACCAAAAAGTAGAGGTTTTCTCCCAAGGGGGAGATGGTGTGTTGAGATTTCAGGATAGATTGGGTGTTCTAAATGTTGATGATCTGAGACAGAGGATTATGGCTGAAGCGCACGGGGCACGATATTCTATTTATCCTGGTTCCACCAAGATGTACCGAGACTTGCGAGAAATCTATTGGTGGAGTGGCATGAAGAAAGATATAGCAGCGTTTGTAGCTAAGTGTGCAACATGCCAATAGGTTAAGGTTGAACCCCAAAGACCTAGTGGTATGATGAAAGAGTTTAGTATTCCCACCTGGAAGTGAGAAGAGATAAATATGGACTTCGTGATTGGTTTACCTCCTTCCCGACTCCATCATGATTCCATTTGGGTTGTGGTAGACAGATTGACAAAGTCTGCTCATTTCTTGCCTGTTCATACTTCATATACTGCTAAAGATTATGCTAGATTGTATATCCGAGAGCTAGTCAAACTGCATGGAGTTCCCTTGTCTATTATTTCGGATAGGGGTACTCAGTTTACTTCGCAATTTTGGAAAGCTTTTCAGAAGGGTCTTGGTACCTAAGTGCTTTTGAGTTCTGCTTTTCATGCGCAGACCGATGGCCAGGCTGAGCGGACCATCCAGACCTTAGAGGATATGTTGAGAGCTTGTGAACTTGACTTTAAGGAAAGTTGGGATGATCACTTACTGTTGATAGAGTTTGCTTACAATAACAGTTTCCACTTTAGTATTGGCATGGCTCCGTTTGAAGCCTTATATGGGTGGAAGTCTAGATCACCCATAGGTTGGTTCGAGATGGGTGAAGTGGCTGTGAGTGGTCCTGATTCGGTATTTGAGGCTATGGAAAAAGTTAAGTTGATTAGGGAAAGGTTGAAAACTGCGCAGAGTCGTCAGAAGTCATATACGGATGTTAGAAGGAGAGACCTTGAGTTTGAAGTTGGTGACCTAGTGTATCTGAAAATTTCACCCCTGAGGGGGGTAAAGATATACAGAAAGAAGGGGAAGCTTAGTCCCCATTATATTGGTCCTTACGAAATTCTTAGTCATGTTGGTAAGGTAGCTTATGAGGTCGAGTTGCCTTCCGAGTTGTCCTCTGTTCATCCAATATTACATGTCTCCATGATTAGAAAACATATTAGTGATGCTGTGGTAGTGGATTCCTCTGTGAGTGCTGACATTCAAGAAAACCTTTCTTTTGATGAGATTCCTGTTGAGATTCTTGATTTCAGTGTCCGAAGACTAAGGAACAAAAATGTTCCCTTAGTCAAGGTGTTGTGGTGAAACCAATCTATTAAGGGTGCAACTTGGGAAGCTGAGACGGATATGTGATCCAAGTACCCGCACCTATTTGACACGAACTCCGATCAAGCCGAAGGTACCGTTATTTCCTAAATCATGCACTTTTGATAAAAGTTGCAGCCATTCAGCTATCATTTATTATGTGTTCAGCTGTAGTTTCTTGAATTTATGCATTCTATGTTGCATTCGGAGTGAAAAATGATATGGTGATGAGTCTAAAGAATGGTTTCAACTGTATGCTATATTCCCTATCTAATCTTAGCATGTCTAGCGTTATTCGAGGACAAATGTTTCCAAGGGGGGGATCATGAAATACCCCAGGAAATTTTTCGTTGAAATTTTGTGCTTAAACGTGTTGGGTTCTATCTTCTAGAATAAACTATAAATTTTTCGTGTGGAATGTCTTAGATTATGACCCACCATTTCGTAGAGTATCGAATAAGCTTTCCAATGATATGTGGATCATCCAAAACGGACACCCGAGCGACGAGTTATGAACATTCCGAATGAACTATGAATAGTAGTGAACAGTAAAACGTGCAGGAAAAAGTATTGAGGCCTGGTGTATTTTTCCTCAAACTTTAAACGATCATAAATCCTTGTACATAATGATCTGAGTGATCTAATATATATCACCGGAAAGCTCTGCGATTCCTCTTTCCGATGAAATTGGTTTCATCCAATTTGTCTATCGGAGCAAAAAGTTATGGTCGATCTACTTCAGCCTATCAAAAGTAAATTTTTGGATCAATTTCAAACGATCATAACTCCTCGTACACAATGATCTGGGTGAGATACTATATATCAATGGAAATATATAAGAGTCCTCTTTCTAATGAAATTGGTTTCATTCAATTTGGATATCGGAGTAAAGAGTTATGGTTGATCTACTTCAGACTATCAAAACAGTCCACCAAAGGACAAATTCGAGAATTATTTGATTTTTAGGGGTGTTTTGGTCAATCCTCCTCACCCAAAATCCATCCAAACCCTATATTAAAGCTTATTAGAAGCATTATATGTTATATTTCATCAAATTCCCTCAAAAAGAACCCTAAGCTCCTACATCCAACTTTAAGAACCTCCAAAGTTCACCATTAATTCTGCAAATTTATTCAAGATTCCAAGTTCCTAGTTCATAAACTCCAAGAACCATCGTTCAAAGGCACGATTAATATCTCAAAAATGAGTATCGATCTAAAGTTCATCATTCAAGGTATGTGGGGGTTTTCAACAAGAACACTCTTTCGTTCTTATGCCCAAAAGTAATTTTCTTTACAAAGACATGATTTTTATTTGATTTTTATGAATTTGAAGCATGAACCCATATCTTATGATGATGATTATGAAATCTTGATGTTTATGATTTTGAAAGATGAATTTACATGTGTGGTGATATAAAGCATGAATCTTGAACGATATTTATCATGATTTTGATATTTGGGTCGTGAATCCCCATTGGAAATTGTGTTTTTTTGAGAAAGTGTGTGTTATAAGCACGTTGATGTTGAATATTTGAGATATTTTGAATTATTTGACCTTTTGGTCTTAATGGAGTTGTTTTAAACTCAAGTATGAAAGAAATCCACAACGTGGTTGATTTTGATTGATGGAAAGCACGATGGCTCCCGATGTATATTTATATATTACTGAAATTGTTTTGTTGTGGATTGTCTTTGAAATGATCTGAGCTAATTCCAGGAGAAATATTTATCACCGAGTGGGAGGTATAAAGCGATCTTACTTCCCTAGAACTAGGTGCCCCCGTAAGAGTGAGCCTGAGGCTTATTTATATAGTGATCACAAGTTTGTGTGAATTTAATATCGATAGTCCTACTTCGATGGCAAGGATAAGATGGCTCTCCCCAATGTGGGTTGTACGTTGGACTCCATATAGCTCACATGGTTTATGTCGGTTATAGGATTTTCCAGTGTGTGTGTGTTTCCTTGTGTCTATGGTGAACTGTGAAGTGATTTGAAAGTGGAATTGTGAAAGTTATTCTTTCGAAAGATTTAAACGGTATTTACATTATGAGAATTTATATTCTTGATGAACTGAAAGTGATTGACAAATTATATGATGACTCACATGTGTTATTATACTTATTTCATCCTCTCATGATTATGACAATTTTCTTCGGGCTATGTGAGTCTTTTATACATCCTCCATATTTCTTATAAATATTTATGATGATGATGTTTATACAACTGCATACACCCTCATATACTCGGTTCCTTTCCATGGTACTGACCCACATCTTCAGATGTGGACTGCATTTTCTCGGAATGTAGGTTCAGGTGCTCAGTTCTAGGTTCGACAGTGATTCTTCGGGCACCCTGTTCTACATCCTCTATTGTGGTGAGTCCTCATGTTCTGAGGACGTGATGTCTGATGTTGGTTTTACGGAATTGTTTACATTGGATAACTAAGTATGAGTTAGTTGGGGCATATCTCAATGGCTCGCTGGTTTTATTGATTTTCCTGGAGGCTTGTCAGACTAGTATAGATGTTGGGAGTTGACTAATAAGTTGTATTTTGTTATCTTTCTGAAATTCTTTTATTCTTGGATGATTATTACTCTGTTGATATTTGAGGGTTATTTATGGAAACCCGGTTGATTTGTGTTGAACTAAATGAAAATGGCTCAAAGGGTTAGCTTGGGTCTACTCGTAGCCTCAAGCACCATGTGACCCTCCGGGACCCATTTTCGGAGCGTTACAGCCAACAAGGGCGTCACCAACAAATTCGTCACGATTTTAGCGTCCATAGTAACATTCCATTAGCCGCAATTTTGGAGTACATTTAGCCACAATCATTCCATGGGTAAATTTTCCAGCAAGAAATCATGATTTATATTTAGAATTTATACTTACCCATACACAAATAATGGCTAATGTAGGCGTGGATAATTTGTTCATATTTTTTTTCTACCACATATAAATTGGCCACAGTTTTAACCATGGCAAAAGTGCCTAGTTATTTAAAAAATCACATGTAAATTAGACAAAATTTTAACCGTGGCAAAAGTGTCCAAATTTTTTTTTAGAAAAAAACATATTCAATTGTTCCCCTGTTAAATATCCTGATAATTTGATACTAATTCCTGAATAATGGTAGATGTTCTCTTAAATCGTTCATTATATGCAAAAGATTGTTATTAGTTTTAATATAATGATCAAAGTTTCGATACTGTTCAATCTATTGTCACAAGAAAATAAACTGCAAACCTTGAATATTGATAAAAGATACCGCTAATACTAGAGAAATGAAAATTCTAAATGCCAAAAGTTTAAAAAACACCATATGTGCCGTTTTTTTCAAAATATACTAAAGGCTAAGAATATTAGTTGAAAGTGGGCAACTCATTACCAAATTTAGCTTGTAAAAACCTATGAAGAGTTTCCAAGTGATTCTCATTTTCCACAATTCGATTCTCGGTCTTGTCAAGCTTTTCTTTGGTCTCTCCTCAAGCTTTTCTTTGGTATCTTCATATTCGATTAGTTTTTCTTTAAAGTTTCTTACATGTTTCTCAAGGTTTTCAATACATTGATGATATATACTATTAGATCTATCAAGATTCACATGACTAATTGATTGTCTAGGCATTCCAAAAGCTTTCGAAGGACAAATATTACCACCTAAACAACACACACGACCAAAATGTTCAGATCCATACACCTTTTAACGGTGTCATTAGGATGAGCTAGTATCTTTAAAGAAACACCTGAACTGACATCAAGTTCTTGATTTTCTGGTAGATGCTCCGATATTTTATCCCACAAGTAAAATAGAAGAAATTCAAGCAATTGTCCAGTAAAAATAGATGCTTAATAGGCAAAAACAACATTTAAACATAACGTTCATTCAACTATTTGAGATTTGCTCATGAAGGTTTTGGCTCACTAGAGGAACCAACTCCATATAGAAAAGCTCTAAAAGCATATCCAGACCTACTCAACAATAATACATATTTTGTCCTACTCAATATTTTGAAAAAAAAATTCTAAATATCAATTACCTTGAAATCTAGAGAAGTAAGAAAAGAAAAATAAAAAAACTACAATAGAAAATAGCCTTCTTAGAATATACAATAGCATGGAAACTTGAACGTGAGTTTTGATCAAAATTAGCTATTGTTTGATCTCTTAAAAGCTCTGAGCTACGTGTGAGAAACTAACAGAAGGGCTTTATTCACGAGGATAGAATCCAATAACAAACTATTGGATTCTATAAAAGCAATCATGGATATGGGATCGATAAAATATGAGATGATTACATCTTTTACTTGTTGAAATATAAAAACCTGACTTTCTTGAACATTTGTTCAATGACTAGAAAGCTGTCAAGAAAACATGAAAATTTTGCCGCAAGAGAAACCGATAGAATGTTCAATCTTGTAGCATAACTAGTTAATAGTAAAACAGAAAAGTTGGTACCCAAACACCGAGAGAAATTATTTCCTCACCATCATAATGTAATTCCCTATATTAATCTTAGCTTGATTCATCTCACAGTTGTATGTTAAGGGGGACTAAGCCTTGGAATTTTCACTAAGTGTTGAGGACTTAGTCATTTTCAAGACCCCTAAAATTCTATGATTTTATTTTTAACCATTTCAACCTCGGGACGTCGATTTTTGAGTTGATTCATAATCAGAGTTGTTCAAAGTATGTCTCGAGTGAGTTTTGGAATTTTCGAACAAGCGTAGAGGCATGTTTGGAAAACCAAACCAGTAGCCCCATCGAGATAAGTGGGTGCCTCCCCCTTCAGTCCATCGGGATAAGGCAGGCTCCTCACCCTCCAGTCCAACGGGGTAAGGTGGGCATCGCCCCCTTCAGTCCACTGCTCTAGAGCCTACGTAGCCCTTTTCTATTCCGTCCAACTTTTGTTCTTAGCAATTTAAGGGTATTTGGGTAATTTCCTTTCATTTAATTTGTCCATAACTCAAAATTGGGGCCTCTAAGGGGAATTATTTTCCCTTTTATTCACAAATTGCTTTCAAGAAACCCTCCCTTTCCCCAAGAACAATTACAAACTCCAATCCAAGTAATCAAGGAATTCAAGCTTCAAGTTTAATAAATCCTCAAGGAATCTTCAAGATTTAATCTAGTGAGGTATATGGGATGTTCATACATGGGTCCCTTTTACCCATGGATCCCAAAAACCCTCTTTTGGTTTAATTTACGAGTTTATACATGTTCAAGATCAAATAAATCCCTGAATCTCTTGTTAATTCAATTACAAGTTATGTTTTCAAGTGGAATGAGATATCATATTTTGAGTATTGCAATTCCCATGTCATGTTCAAGTGAATTCCATGTTAAACCCCTAATTTATGAATTTAGCCATGCAATTATACCGTTTCCTTATGTTTAAGACATTCCCATTTTCAAGTTCATGATTTTCACATGTTTGATGATATGTCTATGCTTTTGGGTTTGAACCATGATTCCATATTAGTATTTTAAAAAATTATTGTTGTAATATATGGTCATTCTGTGCTGGAGGGTTATGAACACCCGAAACGTATGTGTTTTACATGATTTCAGATTTTAAGTAATAATTTAGTAAAACCATGGGTCTTGCTATTTACTCAGATATTTTTGATCATGATGAGCACTATCAATTATCAACAATAATGTTTAGTTAAACTTAGTTCAGTTCAGTACCACTGTCAGTTTAGTTGGGAGTAGGATTTAGCACCGAGCAAGTGTAGGGATGGCGACTTTCCTGTCAGTTAGGCAAAGTCGTTAGTAGTAGTTCCTATATTCTAGAACTACATATCCAACATAGGATATAAGGGGTCACCCATCAGTTTAGGCTTGACTTCTTCTCAGGGTTTACCCGTTAGTTTAGGCTTGATACCCTGATCCTTCGAGACACCAGTTTAGTGGATCCACACATCCAGTATTAGTACCCGTGACATGATACTGACACCTTTCCAACAGGGGTTATAGGTTAGACCCCAATCAGCTCAAATTGGGGCATGTCAGTTATATGATACCTCCCATAGTCTCAGTACAATAATCAGTGTATTTCAGTTAAGGTTTGCTTGACCAAGTGTAAATATTTTTAGTTATTCAGTTATACTAATTTCAATCTTTCAGATTGAAGATTATCTCAGTAACACATTTATACTTGGTCTTGCATTCTCAGATTTTTACATGTTTATGCATTTTATGCTCAGAAATCTCATGCATTTCAGTCAGTTCTTATCCACGTACCACTACATTCAAAGTACTGATCGCATACTTTTCTTTGTGTTATGTTGTCTTATAACATAGGTTCAGACGCTCAGTTTTTCGACCGCTCTTAGACAGCTTAGCGTACTCAGCATCAATAGTGGTGAGTCCCCATCCATCGAGGACATGATTTGCTTTCTTCAGTTACTTCAGTATTTTTATATGTTCAGTCAGTTAGAGTTAGTTGGACGTCTTTCCCATCAACTCCATAGTCCGTTTAGAGGCTTTCAGACACTTAGTTAGACAGTCAGTCGGTCATTTCAGTATTATCAGTTGTTATCAGATATTTCAGACATGTTTTGATTCGTATTTCATTATCCAGTTTTACAGTATTTTATCAGCTTATCTTCCGCATACATTATATCAGTGCTATTATATTCAATGCTCACATCAGGTACCAGCTCATGGGTTAGCTTATGGTCACTAGCACCATTATTGCGACTAGGGGTAGCCTCGGGCCGTGACACATAAGATATGCAGTTCATATGGTTCTTAGTGATTACTAGACATCATTTATATTTCTAAATTATCAACTCTAAGCAGTTTGAAGATTTTATCAATAATAACCTAAGCCCAAAATCTCAGTTAAGTAAGCCTAAGAAAGGATATTCACTGGTCTTCATCGTTCATACAAGGTCATCTTATGACATTTCCTTATTATCAAGTACGTAATGGAAGCAAAAAATTACCATAACTTAACCCCTCTAGTATCTGTTAGTTCTGTTACTTTTCCTTCAATTCTTCATCCTAGCTAGTTCTATTCCAATTGATATTTATATGGCCATATGAGCTAAATTCCTTTAAAAAAAATGATGGTTTAGGTGCAAAATTCAGGGCATAGGAATTGTCAATGTTGGAGTTTATTTGCTAATCTATATAACAAGAATGTTTTATCGTTCAGTTATTCATCAAAATTTCGATCTCTTGCTATATTTTGTAGTAGTATAGAATGGTGCTTCAAAATGTTATGTTGCTAATATCTATATTGATTTCTATCTTAAACTAATAGTTTTCTCTTATGATTGGGATCGTGAAATTTCCATCATAGAACCTGATTACTACAAATGGACTCATGGATATTTTTTCAACTTCTAAAGAGAGGACTAGCTTATCAGGTTTGAAGCTTTCTGAACTTCATTTTTATGATGCTTAGTGGTAGGTTGAACTTTGAAGTGACCTTCTCTGACATGTCAATGTTTTTTGAATCAAATATTAAGCTGAAGTGTGGTGTCCAGCACTTGGTACTATCTTGACAAATGAAGTAGTTGATGGTGTAAGTTAAAGAGGGAGCCATCCAGTCATCAGAAAGGTATGCTTTCTTAGACTTTATTACATTTTGAGGTGGGAAATTCTCAAAAGAACCACATTTCTGTTAATGTCTAACCCTTCTGGATAGTTTCATATTTTTACAGTGCATTATTTATTGCTAAGCAGCTATAAGGCAGTGGATGTTGAGGATTACTTCTTATGATGATCATCTTCTTGAGGATTTATATGACCTTGACTGTCCTAAAAGTATAAAGGAAATGTATAGGAATTGGGTTGGGAGGTCAGAAGGAGCATAATCAAATTTTGTCGTCACAAATGATAATAGTGAGAAAGTAAAGAAAAGAATAGCAGTGTATACAACAAGGCCAGATATTATTTTTGGTACAACATATGCATTTTGATTTGGCATCTAATCATTGACTACCCTTTCTTAGACTACATTTCACATATCGTTATTTCATTTTTTTTCTGTACAGATATTTAGTCCTTACACTGGAGCATCCTTGTCTATCATCACTTTTATCACAAGCACAAAGTAAATATATATACTATTCTGCCCCTTGATTTTTCTAATCTCAAAATATTATTTGTTCTAGTTCTTTTAAGAAAAGACAGATGTGAGACAGATAGAGGAGTACAGAGAACCTGCCGCTAAAAAGAGTGACCTTGAGAGGACCGAGCTTCAAAGGGAAAAAACAGGTGTCTTAACAGGTTGTTATGTAAATGATCCATCCAATGGACAAGCTGTTCCTATTTGGGTTGGTGATTATGTCTTGGGAAGGTTGTCTACCTTCTTATATCCTCTTGTCCTATATTCATCTAGCAAAACAGGTCCTGTAAGTTTGACTGTATTAATGGTCTCGTAATGAATGAGAACCTAATGCAAAAGTCTTTATTTGTCTTAGAAACTTCACGGTGACAGTTTTTGGAGTTTTATAGTAGTGTACTAATTATGATGCAACTGTGTCTCAAGAGCTTTAATGGTTGTGTCTGTCCATGACACACGTGACATTGAATTTGCTATGAAATAAGCTATCCAATTTCTTGGCTTGTAAGACCAGACGATAACAATTGTGGAGATTTTGAGAAACCGTTTTCAGGTGAAGGATCAATGATAAATTCATCATGTTCAAAGTCAGAGCTTGACATTAATGTTTTTCCTAGCAAAAAAACTACTTCAAGAGCCATCCAACGGCTTGAGAAAAATGAAAATGAGAAGAAAAAGGTAATTTCATTTGATTTATGAAGGATACCCTCTTAAGCGTACATGAAGGAAGCAATTATGATTTTCTGCTTCTAATAAGATCTTACTTATTTCTAAATTTATCTTGCTTCAAGTAAATTACAAGTTAAGGGACTGGCTCTTTGTTCGACAATTTTATTGGGGGGAGCCTATTTCCATTATATTTTTGGATGACACGGGAAAATGTCTTCCAATTTTAGAAATCCAGTTGCCCTTTATCCTTCCCTAGTTGGATGATTTCACTCTCACAGGGACAGGGGAACCAATTCTTTCCAATGCAAATTCTCGGGTGAGTTTTGCCTAATGTAATGATTTCAACTTGATAAACATTGGTTCCTTGGATTTTGATATTTTTTTGTTAGTTTCGTTATTCATATTATCTTACCACACTTTATATTATAGCAATCACTATTTTTACTGCATAATTTGACATGTTATAACCAAAGATCCTTCATCTATCTGACATCTTAAGTTCCAGTACAAATAAATTACCCCTATTAAGAGCTTTAGAGTTGCTATCACTTACAACAAGAACAGATTCTAGGATGACTAAGTAATTTTTTCTTACTCTACTAATTTACAAAGAATTCAAGTTATATACAAGGACATCGTAACATTATTACTTGTGCAATAATGTCAGGTGATATATAGAGGGAGTAGTCTATTGATATATATCCTTACAAAGGTCAAATCAACAGTTCCACAAATGGGACATGAATAAAATTAGACATGAATAAATCAACACCAGAACTAAAATTTGAAAATGGACAAGCATATTAATCTTATAGCTAAAATCTTTCCTTCTTCATTCACATAATTGCCATCCCTCTTCAATAAAGTTTACAAAATAACCTCACTTCGACACACAAGTCTTTTTAATTATTGCATCGATCATTAATCAAATATATATATAAATAAAAATAAGTAACATGAAACAAATTTTATAAAATAATTTCAAATAAAATTCTAGGTTATGAAACTTACCATTTGCTGACCCCTCCTTGCATTGCTTTTGCTATCACCGCATAGGAGACTAAGTATTTTTCTATTTTTTGTTTTCTGTACACTTTATTTCTATAATTAGGAAACATTAGTTCAATTATAAGTTGTAGAAGGGCACAAACACAATATTGTACAAACCAAAACAAGCTTGAGTGAAATTATGAACACCAATATTGTACAAATTGTCTTATCCATTTGATAGATAACACTTGTCTAGTCCGTAAACTTTTATGTGAGACATGACAAATTTTTCCATGATTGAATTCATCTGGTGATAACAAAGTAGAGCATAAGGAAATATAAAGCATCAACGGTCTATTTAACCATTTTTACTTAAAGTAATCATATGGAGCTCTCAAGTTTGGAATTAAATTCAAACAAATAAATAAACTATCTTTGCAAGGATAGAAAAAGCTAGAGTCTACAATAAATTAAATACTCAACCAAATTCTCTCAGCTACAGGATAAAGAAATTAGTATGAAAAATACAGCAGCTAAAGACGGCAAAACTG
Source organism: Capsicum baccatum var. pendulum (assembly GCA_030864225.1). Lineage (NCBI taxonomy): Eukaryota > Viridiplantae > Streptophyta > Magnoliopsida > Solanales > Solanaceae > Capsicum > Capsicum baccatum. Next base: position 68,104,077 of record CM061553.1, read on the forward strand.
AATAGAAAGCTAAGAAGAAACAAGTGGACGAAAAAGTATCTAAACTTTCTGGAAAGCTAAAAGAAAGACATGTTGGGGAACTTGCTTCTTTAGGTTACAGTGGTAGTAGTCATAATGATAATCGAAAGGGAAAAGGAAATCTTTACACATTAGTGAAGGCCATTGCTGGGGTTTCTGTCAGTAGTCAAACTGACCATTCAAAGCCCAAAAAGAGTATGAAAACACATGAGAAAAGAGCTCAACAAGAGGCATCCAGAGAGAAAAGAATACAAAAAGAGCAGAGTAATATAATAAACGATTGGGTTTTGAGAATGAAAAGTTAGAAAGAAAGCTTGAGCCTCTGAAATTGACTGTTAATAAAATAAAGCATGATAGACAGTGTCTCTACCGCCTGTGGAGAATCAGTTAGTCATGCACATTTGCCGTTCATCTCCTTATACATATCTTGAATTGCAACAAATAGTGGCAGCTTACATGAGAAAACATGCAACTGACTTTCTCCCCTTTTCTTCTCAAAGAATGCAGAAGGGGGAAAATCTGATGATTTTCTGGTGGAAAGGTTTCAGAATTACTATAGAGAACTAGAGTCAATTGCTGCATGGGAAGGACAACTGGAACTTGGTGCTATAATTCACATCTTAAAGAAACATATAAATATTCTCAGGGTCATTTCCTGATGTAGAGATTGGAAAAGAATACAAATCTGACAGTGGCTCTGGCTCTTTAGCTTCCAGTATAATGCTATCCTACCACAAGCATGCTTTTGGGATTGAAGAGCACTATAACTCACTTATTCCTAGTTTAACCTAACAGGTTTGATATATTATGTGAAATAGGTATTTACAACAACATGATAGCTCAATGGATATCATGGTTTACAACAGATCAATCTAGCAAAAGTTCTATTTGTGCAATAAGACATTCGAGTCCAATGCAAATTATCTTTCTACAATTCTATTGGAGGATCAAATTTTAACTTTATGAATTTGGTTTTCTATTTTGTTATAACTAATACTTCTTTCTATTTCTGTTTTATAGACATAAATGACCTCAGTAGACTTAGATAGTAGCAAAAAAATTAATAGAGGAAGAATGATCAATTTTTACTTATTCAAAGTACCAATTGTATGTTCTTCTTTCACAAAAAATAGGAGTGTTAGGATACCGAAGTTTTGATGATGGATATATGAATGAAATATGTTGTGCAAGATGGTCCACACAAGTATAGAAAGAACAGTCGCAGATAAGACTACAGATAAGATAAATATGCGTAAAGTCATGAGTGGATAAGCAAGGAGATTTAGATGTGCTCTCAACCCTTATCACATAAAGCAAAAGGGTAAAAAGGAGAAGATAAATCCAACACTGATAGATAAACATGCGTAAAGTCAGGAGTGGATAAGTAAGGAGATTTAGATGTGCTCTCAACACTTATCATATAAAGCAAAAAGGATAAAAAGGAGAAGATAAATCCAACACTAATAGTTTGAATTGATCAAGGAGTCTAGCTAAACTAGGGGATGAAATAGAAGAGTCCTATTCAGTCAAGGTGATAGACGGTTGTAGTAAGGAGTGAAACTACCTGGTAGAGTCCTACTAAAGATAGAAGAATACATCTTCTAAAGGACTCAATCAGGAGTTGTCTTAAATAGAAGAAACAACGTTCAAGAGTTTCATTCATACACTGACAAGAAAATCATCAATTAGCAAATCAGTTCTCTTACTTGAAGAAGAACCTGGTCCCTTACTTAGCAAGTCGTATACTTTATGTAATAGGTTGGTTCTTTGAGATGTAATGAGTATTTTGTTCTAGTCTCAGTGCATATAAACTGAGTTAGGAGTTGTGTCTTCAAGTTAGGGTACCTGAAGACTTGGGAACACTTATATTGGGAAGATTTGTGTTTTTGTAGAAATAGGAGTTAAAAGTTTTAATTCCTAGGTTAAAAGAAGTCTTGTAATTTGTTAATTGTTGAGGCTCAAGAGTAATAGTGAAGTTAGGGTTAAATCCTGTAGAGGTATAGGTCGTGGTTTTTTATACCTTTCTTGAGCCGGATATTTTCCACGTAAAAATACTGTGTTCATTTTTTACTTCTGTGAACCACGTTCTCTTAATTGTTCCACAGATAGAAAACCAGTAGAGTATAATATTCAAATCAGTAGGGCACACACTCTAACAAGTAGTATCAAAGTGAGGTTGTCTTAAATAAGGTTAGTACCTAAGAAAAGGATCATTATGATGAATTCCGCACCTCCTACTGGTCACAGTGAAGTTAGTCAACTACTCGACCTCCACTTTTTGATGGTCCTCACTTTATCTGGTGGAAGGCCAGGATGGAAATGTTCATCCAGGGTGAAGACTATAGATTATGGGATAGGATAAATGATGGTCCTACTATTCCAATAAAGTTGGTTAATGGTGAACAAGTTAAGAAAGTGAGGAGTGAATTTACTGCTGATGACTTGGTAGCATTAAAGAAAAATGCTAAGGTTAAGAATATCTTAGTCTCTGGACTAGGACCTGCTGAGTACAACAGAGTGTCAACTTGTGCCACTGCTAAGCAAATTTGGGATACACTAGTCAATGCACATGAAAGTACCTCTCAGGTAAGGAAATTTAGGATTGCTCTTGTTTTTACTGAATATGAAGCATTTAAGATGAAGGAGAATGAATATTTGCATGAGATGTTGACAAGGCTTACTATCCTAAAAAATGAGTTAACTTCCTTGGAAAAAGTCATCACTGAAGAGAAACAAGTTGTAAAGGTGCTGAGGGTACTACCAAAATCAAAATGGAATGTTAAAGTAACTGCAATCAGGGAGGCAAACAAGGATCTCACAGGCATGACATTGGATGAACTTGTAGGAAATTTGAGGACTTATGAAATGGAAATTAATAGAACTAATGAACAAGTAGCCCCTGAGAAAGTCTTGGCTTTGAAGACCTCAGACAGTGATGATGAAGTTGAACTTGACCAGGAACAAGTTGCCTTCGTAACCAAGAACTTCAGTAAATTCTTTAAAAATAAAAAGGGAACATGTAGCAAGAAATATTCCAATGACAATCCAAATGGATGCTATAAATATGGAAAAACTGATCATCAGATCAATGATTGTCCTATTTGGGAAATAGAATGGGGGAAGGAAAGGGCTGAGAAACAACTAAAAGAAAAGGCCAAAAGGAAGGAAGAGTATGCTATGGTAGTAGCATGGAGACCTGATTCAGATGATGATGAGATTGATGAAACTGCATTCATGGCTATAGGAGATTCTAACTTAGAGGAAGAAGATGATGCTTCTAAGGTAAGTATACTTGAACTTAAAGAAAAATTGCATTTATTTTCAAAAATAAAACTTATTTCCTTGATGAGTGCACTAATTAATGATTTCCAAGAATTAACTTCTGATAGGGATGAGTTGTTCAATGGTCGTGCAAGTCTAAAATTTGATCTCATTGATTTAAAAACTCTCAAGAATACAGTTGAAGAGGAAAACTGCACTCTCAAGAAGCAGGCTGCACAACTTGATTCCTCAAACAATGATCTTAAGTTTGAAGTCTTAAAACTAGCACTCACTGATAATGGAAAGAAGGTCATGTGTAAGGAACAAGAAAGTGTTAACCTTGAATTAGTTAAGTACAAACAAGAATGTAATGATGCAACTGATATGGTGAATAAACTAAGTCAAGAAATCTCTAAACTAAAACTTGATCTTGAAAGAGCAAATAGGTGAACAAATTCTTCAAGAATTATTCATAAGTTGAGTGAAAGAAATCACTGTGAAAAGGCAGGTTTGGGTTTCCACAAGAGTCTTGATGATCCTAAAGACATATGTTATATCTGTGATAACCTTGGACATCCAACCACTGAATGTCCTGTGGCTGCTAAAAAGTCAAAACCTAGATAATAAATTTCCTTAGACCAAGAAGAAAAGAACTAGTTTTGGTCAGAGAAATAGGTCACATTACATGTTGCCTGCATGGACTAGAATAAATTTAATTCATCCATTTACTCATAGAACAGGACCCAATCTTGTCTGGGTTCCTAAGTCTAACCATTGATTTCTTACAGAAGAAGGTGAAAGGAAGCAAAAAACATTGGTACCTAGACAGTGCTTGCTCAAGACACATGACTGGTGATAAGAAAAATTTCCTTTTACTCTCCAAAATAAATCGAGGAGGAGTTTTTTTTGGTGATGGAAAAAATGAAATCATTACTGAATTTGAAAAAATTGGCACATCTGAGTCAAAAGTATTAGAAAATGTCTATCTTGTAGAAGGATTGAAGCACAACTTGTTGAGCATTTCACAACTGTGTGATAAAGGTAATAAAGTTATTTTTACTTTTGTAGGAGTCAAAGTCAAGAAGATGGACACCAAAGAGATTGTGCTCACTGGAAGGTGATACAAAAATGTATACAAAGCTGACATAATGGCAATGCTAGGAACAGAGTTGACCTTTGTGAGTGCCATGGAAAATGATCCCCTCCTTTGACATAGGAGACTTGGACACGCAAGTCCAAAACAACTAAACATACTTTCTTTCAAAGATATGGTATTAGGATTTCCCAAGACCAAGTTTAAGGAAGAAAAGTTATGTAGTGCCTGTGTAAGAGGGAAGCTGGTAAGATCCTCTTATAAGTCAAAGAACCATGTCAGCATTACCAAGTGTCTTGACCTGGTCCATATGGACTTGTATGGACCAATGTGACTTCAAAGCTGAGGTGAAAAAAGGTATGTTTTTGTGATTGTTGATGATTATTCCAGATTTACCTGGACATTACTTCTAGCTTCTAAAGAAGATGCCTTTGATGTATTTACTATTTTCATCAAGAAAATTGAAAAGAAACTGGGCACTTCTTTAGTTTCCACAAGATCTGACCATGGTACAAAATTTGAGAATATCAAATTTTTAGAATTCTGTTCCACAAATGGTATAGATCATAACTTTTCTACTCCCAGAACACCACAACAAAATGGAGTGGTTGAAAGGAAGAATAGAACCTTGAAAGATATGGCTAGAACAATGATGCTTATAACAAATCTTGCTAAAACCCTTTGGGCTAAGGCAATTAGTACTGCAGCATATGTCATAAATAAATGCATGATCAGACCTATTCTAGAGAAGTCTTTCTATGAATTACTAAAAGGAAGAAAGCCAAACATTTCTCATTTTAGAACCTTTGGTTGTAAATGTTTTATTCATAATAATGGAAAGGATAATCTAGGAAAATTTGATGCTAAAAGTGATAAGGGAATCTTTTTAGGTTATTCACTCAATATTAAGGCTTATAGGGTTCTAAACAACAAAACAAACTGTGTTGAAAAAAGTATGCAAGTAGTTTTTGATGAATCATGTGTTAAGACTAACCTGCAAGAAGGAAGTGACTCTAAGGAATATGTTACACAACCTGGTTCATCGACTGGAGCTACCAAACATGAAGGCACCTCAACAGGGGGAACTGAGCCACCAACTACCCCAGATCAAAACATCTACAGTGATCCTAGTAGCTCACTAGGTTTGGTCCCTAAAGGTTCCTATTGAAAGAGGTGAGAAAATTCTTAATAGGATCCTATTGAGAATGTTCTCACCTATCTCACTTAGGGGATCACCATAAGGTCTGGATTGAGAAGCATGTGTGCTTTCAAAGTTTTCTTGTCAGAAATAAAGCCAAAGAAGGTAAGTGAAGCACTACTTGATGCTAATTGGATCATAGCCATGCAGGAAGAGTTAAATTAGTTTGAGAGAAGCAAAGTATGAACTTAGTTCCACTCCCAAGAGACAGAAAAGTAATTGGAACTAAGTGGGTGAACAGAAATAAGGTTGATGAGCATGCAATAGTTACAAGGAACAAGGCAAGATTAGTGGTCCAAGGGTAAAATCAAGAAGAAGGCATAGATTTTGATGAGACTTTTGCTATTGTAGCCAGAATTAAAGCAATAAGATTACTTATTGCTTTTGCTGCTTATATGGAATTCCTTCTCTATTAAATGGATGTAAAGAGTGCATTCTTGAATAAAATTCTCAAAGAGGAAGTGTATGTCAAACAACCACCAGGATTTGAAAACCAGGAGTTTTCTGACCATGTTTATAAACTGGACAGGGCTTTGTATGAACTAAAACAAGCTCTAAGAGCTTGGTATGAAAGATTGTCAAAGTTTCTTATGGAGCATGGTCACACTAGAGATAAAATTGACAATACTTTTTTCTTAAAAATTAATAGAAAAGATCTGTTGGTTGTGCAGGTGTATGTTAATGACTTATTTTTGGCTCTACAAACATGAACACGACTCATGAGTTTGCTAAACTCATAAGTTGTGAGTTTGAAATGAGTATGATGGGGGAGCTAAACTTTTTCTTAGGTTTGCAAATTAAATAGATAGCATTTGGAACCATGATCCACCAGCAGAAGTATGTCAAGGAACTTCTCAAAAAAATTTCATAGAAGAGGCAAAAGAGATCAGCACTCCAATAACCACTGCCACAAAACTTGATTTGGATGAAAGAAGTCCTAATGTGGAGCAAAAGTTGTGCAGAGAAATGATAGGTTCATTACTGTATCTCATAACAAGAAGGCCTGATATTGTGTTCAGTGTAGCGCTATGTGCAAGGTTTTAAGAAAATCTCAAAGAATCACATTTAAAATCTGTGAAGAGAATCTTCAGATATCTCAAAGGAACCAGTGATCTTGGCTTATGGTATCCAACAGGTAGTAACTTTAACTTGGTAGGATACTGTGATGCTGACTATGTAGGATAATTAATGGACAGGAAGAGCACCATAGGCATGGAACACTTCCTTGGATTGTGTTTAATTACCTGGTCCACTAAGAAACAAAACTCAAAAGCCTTATCTACTCCTGAGGCTGAATATGTTGTTGCAGGATCTTGTTGTGCTTAGTTGTTATGAATTAATCAACAACTCATGGAGTTTGGTATAGATGTTGGTTGTGTTCCTATTTTCTGTGACAATACAAGGGCCATTAATATTGCTAAGAATCCTGTTCAACATAAAAGAACTAAATATATTAATATTAGACATCACTTTCTTAGAGATAATGTTGAAAAAGGTCTTATATCAATTATGTTTTGTCCTACTGAAGAACAAATAGCTGACATATTTATGAAGGCATTAAGTAGAGAAATTTTGAAAAGAATAGGTTAGCCTTGGGGATGATTAAAATTGCATAAATCTCTCTCGATGATTGACTAGAATAAGTTGCTCTTAAGTGATTATTGATTAATTCAGTCTTACAAATTTAGTTGTCTATCCTAATTCCAATATTTTAGAGTAAATTGACTCATTCATGTGTTGATTTTGTAGAGATATTGGAACATAGAGGCAATTTTGTCCATTTTATCCTCAAAATTAAGGTATGATTACATTTTACCTATAGTGGCATAAAGAGAAACAGGTCCCTTACATGGTCCATTGCTACCCTCTAAATCGCCAAAAATCCAAATGTTTTTCTCCTTTACAAAGTTGCCACCCTTTTCCATCATAACCGAACCTTTCCATCATTACGTTTCCTCGTCAATGCACTCCATCCATGATTCAATTTTTTTATTTTCACCATAAATACACTTCTTTCTCTCTTTATCACTTACAATTTCATAACTAAGTTCAATTTACTATTTCTCTCTCTCTCTCACTATGGCATCTTCTTCATCTAATCCATCCTCAGATTCTACCACTACTTCCTTTACAACCATTGTTCTTCATCCTGATATTAACTTACCATCTCTCATTCCTCTCTCAATTTCAATCAAATTATCTGATTTTACAACTTTCAAAAACGTCCAAAACCCCCTTGCATAATTTTCTTCTAAACCTTCATCTTTTTCAAAACCTTCACTACCATCTTCGCTTCCCCTTCAAATTATTGACCCTGATGATGAACCTATTGCAAATTTGATCCCAAGAAGGTCCAGATCTAATCATAAAAAAAGCCCTCACACCTTGTTACTTCTATTTCCCCACCATTGTTGTTGAAGATCAAGATCTGGGTGAACCTACCCATATAATTCCCACGCCTAGAACTCCTCATACTCGGGGTAAAAAAATAGGAAGAAGATTCCTTGGCTGAAGCTCTTTAAGCAAGCAAAAAAAATGAGTTGCTACATCTGGTCCTCCTCCTCTCCCTCGAGCATCCTCTCCTAATATTCTTCTTCGCTCAGTACATAGAAAGAAAACTATCATTGGAAAGTTTCCAAGACCCTCCTCTTCTCGTAACCCCTTATCTCAACCTAAACCCTCTCCTACTTCAAAACCTTTCTCATCTTTAAAAACCCCTCCTAAGAAATCATCTTCTTATCTGAAGAAATAGGTCAACAAACCTGTTCCTTTTGATTCTTCTAAGTCTGATTCACCTCTTGATAATATTACTGAGTAGGATCCTTATTTTGAAGTTCCCGAACCATCTACCAATTAGGACACTTCTGACAAACACTATCTCCATTTTCAAAAGTGTAAGCTAGCTAGAGGACATGTTATTAGTGGGTTTAGAGGAAATGATATGAATTCCTTTTTGAAAAAATTAGAGGTCCAAGGGTGGTCCCACCTATTTCTTCAAGGTGAGGTGTAGAGGAGGTTTACTAAGCCTGAAGTGTATGAGTTCTATACAAATGGTGTAGCTATTGGTGAGTTGTTCACTATAACTATTCGAGGGGTGACCATGAATCTGTAAATTGCTGATATTGCTCGAATCCTGCATATTCCTTCAGGGGGTGGGGTCACTATGTCAAGAGCACTTGGCCACCTATTGAAAATCTTGTTCTGCTCTTGCCATAACTTAAAATTTTTCTGGCAACCCTCACCTGGTAAATCATCAAAGGGTTTTTAAGAGAGAGATGTCTCCCCTCCATCAACTCTATTTTGATGTTGTTCACAATATACTAATTCCTAGGAAAGAAAAAAGGACTGCAGCTAACTTTCTTGACCTTAATCTTATGGAGTTGCTAGACACTAAGGTAAAGATTAATCTACCTCGACTTACTCTAAAACATGTGCACAGGGGTCTCCTTAAGGAAGTGAATGGACATGCTCTTCCTTACAAATTCTGGCTCACCCCTATGTTTAAGGAGTTTGGAGTGTCCATTTAAGTATGGTATTCACAGACAACTAAAGATATTATAAGGAGTGTGAACCATATGATATTACCTATTTCCATGAGGAGTGCTGATAACCTTGTGCAAAGATTAAGGAATGCACTTGCAGCAAAGACTGCTGAGCTAGAGGTTTCTCAGGCTACACTAAAAGCTACTCAAGCTGCCCATGATGATGAGAAGAGGGCGCTACTTGCTCAAATTGCAACCATAATAGCTTCTTTAAAACGTGAACGATTTGAGAATACTGATACTGTTAGGAAATTTACCCCCTTATCCTCTCTTCTTAATCTACTTAGCCCCTATCTTAGTGCCCTAGAACTGTCTCTTTTTTGTTCTTTTATCTAGTTACTTGTTATCTGTTATGCTGCTTTTGGTAATTTTAATTGTATCGTGATGCTGAATGAAATGAACTTATTTGCGTAAAGGTGTTCTACTCCTATTTTTTCATAATGCATTAATGTTCTCTTACTCTGGGTTTTGATTGTCATAGTGATAGCCCCAGTGGTCATGAATTACTAAACACTTTTCACTTTTTTGGCTCGGCTTTTTGATAATGTCAAAAGGGGGAAGAATAGATTATGCAATGCTTATAACTCAATTGACTAACCTATTTCATTCTGTGTTCTTTTGTCTAATCCCTTATTGAGAATGTCAGGATTTTGCGATGAATGTTGTGTTTGTCATCATCAAATAGGGGAAATTTGATAGGATACTGATGTTTTGATGATGGACATATGAATGAAACATATTGTGCAAGCTGGTCCACATAAGTGTAGAAAGAATAGTCGCAGATCAGACTACTGATAAGATAAACATGCGTAAAGTCAGGAGTGGATAAGCAAAGAGATTTAGATGTGCTCTCAACACTTATCACACGAAGCAAAAAGGATAAAAAGGAGAAGATAAATCCAACAATGATAGTTTGAGTTGATCAAAGTGTCCAGCTAGACTAGGGCATAAAATAGAAGAGTCATATTTAGTCAAGGCGATAGACGGTTTTAACAAGGAGTGAAACTACCTGGTAGAGTCCTACTGAAGATAGATGAATACATCATCTAAAGGACTCAATCAGGAGTTGGCTTAAATAGAAGAAACAATGTTCAAGAGTTTCACTCATGCACTGACAAGAAAATCATCAATCATCAAATCAATTCTCTTACTTGAAGAAGAACCTGGTCCCTTACTTTTCTAGTCGTAGACTTTATGTAATAGGTTGGTTTTTTGAGTTATAATGAGTATTTTGTTCTAGTTTTAGTGAAGTATAAACAGAGTTAGGATTTGTGTCTTCAAGTTAGGGTACTCTAAGACTTGGGAACACTTATCTTGGGAAGATTTGTGTTTTTGTAGAAATAGGAGTTAGAAGTTTTAATTTCTAGTTTACAAGAAGTCTTGTAATTTGTTGATTGTTGAGGCTCAAGAGTAATAGTAAAGTTGGGGTTAAATCCTGTAGAGGTACAGGACGTGGTTTTTTACATCTTTCTTGAGTCAGGTGTTTTCCACATAAAAATACTGTGTTCATCTTTTACTTCTTTGAATCATATTCGCTTATTTGTTCAACAGATAGGCAACTAGTATAGTATAATATTAAAATCAGTAGGGCACACACTCTAACAAAGAGTCAAATACAAAATGGAAAATTCGAGTTATTAAAATATTATCTAATTAGGACAACATGTAGTACCTTATTGAGAATAATGTATATGCTAAACAAATATTACAAATAGTTATATCACTTGCCTGTTATATATACAATTAATTTATATCATAGCAGGGGAAAGGGGCAAGGACATACTTTTTTTAATAGTACAACCTAGTACTTATTTACCCCAAAAAACGAGAGAGAGAATCAAATTATGAAGAACAATTACCTTCGCCTTCTCTTCATTATAGTGATGTGCAAAAGTAGTTCAATCAACAACAGAATCAACATTTTTGGGAGTTTTCGTAAGTAACTCTTCTTTACTTTTGTTGGGGTAAAAGTTGTCACATTGTAACTTATATTTAGAAGCCATCCACCTATTGTGTAAAGATTACATCATCTATTTAACTCCAATGTAATAATTAAACTTAAATTCTCCTTAAAATTTGTTTGAATTCATAAATTAATATATATATTAAAAAAATAAACTAATTGAATGACAATAAAGTTAGCTAGTTACCTCAATAAGTTGCCACTATATTTGTTATTTCTTATATGGAAACCTATCTCATCTCACAACTGATATGGGATAAAATAAGTACTTTTGAGAAACTCTATCAAGAAATCTAACAAGCAAGTTTGAAACATTATCACTTCTTTGTCCATCTCAGTTTAGTTCCTCCATGACTTATTTATTTTTTTCTAAACTTCAAACTCGGTCTACTTGCATCTTTTGAGTTGTAATAAAGAATAACAAGCAATTAACTTTAATAGTAATATCAACAAAAAATTAATGAAGAATAAAATGAAATTAATTATAACCTTTAATTTGGACAAGTAACGATTCTTCTTTCACTTGTGAGCTAGTTTCATTAGAGCTTGAAGAAGAAATAAAATTGCTACTACCAGAAGTAGGAGTTGTTATATTCTCATTAACAACTTGATCACCTAATTTATTCAAATCTTGGAAAGTGATGTTATTATTGTCTGCTTGCCGTCCTTGTAGACTTACTAATAATTATTGTGTTGACTTCTTACATTTTTTTCTTCATATTCTCCTAGAATGGGATTCTTCCTGCAGGGATTAATTAATTAAAATTAAATACAAAATAGAGAAGTTATTTTAAGTCACTGGAAATGGGAAGAAAGCAACACTATAGCCACAATATACACCACTAATGGGGAAAAGGATGTATGCCTTGACTTTTCTTCTTTGAGACAATAATTTTTTAATTTATACTATTTGAACCAACATAAGAATGCAATAATGAAGGAGGTAAGAGATAATACAGGATGGAATTTCCACTTAAGAGGTCTATTAAACTATAAGAATGTTGTTAGGCTACTGGAGTTTCTCAAAACTCTCGAATCATTCAAAGAATTCAACATCAATGAGAATGTAGATTTTGATTAGCAGAGGCAAATTCACTGTTGATTTAGCTTACAAGACACTTAAATAAGTCTAACTCTAAGATTAACTCTTGACTTTGAAAGCACATCTGGAGTACTAAGATATCATACAAGGTGAATTATTTTGTTTGGTTGATAGTCAAGCAGGCTTTGTTATCAAAGTTCAAGTTATTGAGAAGGGAAATGCAACTTAGATCTACCTATCTTTTTTAACGTGATACTACAAAAATGAATAATCATCTATTTATGCATTGCATTGCATTGTGACTAGTCAAACTATGAAACATTTTTCTTGCTATGATTGGATTAAACTAGTTGATGCCCCAGTCTACTTTAGACATGCTCTACAATTAGAACAAATGGGAAAGTAGTATAGACCAAAAAAGAAGATAGAGTATGATCCGAGGCTGTATTTGGTGGATTTAGAGGGAAAGAAATCTAAGATGCTTTGAGGGAAAGAGCATCCCAATCCAGAAAATAAAGCTAAATTGTATTTTACCTTTTCATTTTTGGTGTAAACAAGAGTGCATATAGAATACGAAGACTTTAATGCATCTGTTAGAATCTCTCTAGAACTTTTTGCTTAGATTAGGTTGTTCTTTATACATGTAATTATTTCCTAACAACTTTTTTTGGTTAGTACAATATGTTATCTTATCAAAGATAAAATATACATCACTGAAAAGAGGGAGAAAAGAATACTGCATCATAATAAGTCACTGGAAAGAGGAGAAAATAGCATTGTAATCACAGTAAGTGTCTAAAAAGTGAAAGAAAACAACACGGCAATCACTATGTCACTAAAAATAAGGAAAAATCAACAACCATAATTAATTGAAACAAAATTGTAAGAAATAAATAATGTAACCATAATTAATTGCAAGAGTATTGTAAACAACACTACTAGAACAATGAGACATCCCATAGAAAGGTGTAAACAAAAATTATCAAAACATGCATCTTCATTGTAACTCTTTAATTTCATGACAGGGGAATTAAACTAGTCTAACATTCCTTCATCATCCCAATCCTTGTCATCATCATCATCATCTCCATCACTATCACTTTCATAATCATCATGAGTGGGTTCATCTTGATCTTGTCCATTGGAATTATCTCGCACTAATGATAAGTCTTCAATATTTTTCAAATGTTACTACGAAAAGGTATCTCCTCCTTTGATGGCTCCTTTAAATTCATAAAATTCACATCTCCCATATCATATATGTTTCTCGACTTCATATGACAAACAAAACACCAATTTTCAACAAATGAATCATCAACATAGTACACCATTCTAGCATCAGTTGCAAGTATAAATGGTTTATTTATTTCTTTGTCACGATCCAAAAATCCATGGATCGTGATGACACTTGTCACGTCGAATTCATGATAAGGCAAGACTCTGATACCAATTTGTCATAACCCAAAAGTCCATGGGTTGTGATGGCACATGTCACAATGAACTTTGACAAGTAAGCCCATCACACAAACTGATACAAAAGATAAATTAACATTCAAAAGCCAAGGCGAGGCTCCTAGGACAAAGCCAAACAATAATCAATATAATGAAAGCATAAAGAAGCATAACAATAATGTCATAACTCCCCAAAACTGATGTCACAGTGTAAGAACTACTAGTACAACTCAAGAAAATGAAACATATAGGAATAACACTGTCTCTAAATAGTAATAAAGACATAGACTAATAAGAAAATGTAGTAGTAGACTTCGAATGCATGAAATACATTACTACCTCATAAAGCTCCAAATATTGCCCGAATCAACCAACGTGGGGTGTACCTAAATCAGGTTCTGCACCGAAAGGGCACAATAGGAGTAAGTACAGACCGCTTATATTCAGTAGATATCATGGGCCGACTGAGAAAAATATATAATAAAGCATACAAAATACACACTAAGGGCATGTCACTTGTAATCAGAAAAAGTCCCACAATGGTAGCCTACACCGCTTGCACTAACAGTTCTATAATACTCACATATATTGCAACAAATACTAGAAACGGCCACAAGTATACATTATACCACATACAAGTAAAGCACAAAAGGACAACATATACAAGAACATTAAGTACAAGTAAAGGTAGATATAACAAATGGATAGGTAAAAAGTCAAGACAAAAATATAATCACATCACAAACATAATAAAGTAAATACAATGAAAATGATGAGGATGATGATAATGATGATGATATAATACAGGAAGTTATCATACACCCTCCAAGATCGCACAGCCTCCGCATATACCTATGGAGCTAGAGCTTCCTAACGTAGAACCCATAAGGTGTTTGTCACTCGATACAATCCATATGTAATACCTAAAAATCTAGACCAATAATAGAACGATGCAAGGTGGTCATGTCAACGTCCTTAATCTTATGCAAATATTTCTCGTTTAAACAAAACATATTTATATCAAGAAACTCCCTCTCATTAATCTCTAAATCATGCTCAAAATACTATGGTATTGAGTAAAATATTTTCAAGCCAAAAATCATGCATTTCAAATCATTCTCAACCGTTTAGTAAACTCTAAATCACCAAAGAGAGGGATTTCAATGATAATGCTCTCAATCAAATTTTCAATATCATACATATACATATAGATGTAAATCAATTTAGGGGGAAAGTCCTAAAGACCAAATCACAATACAATTAAGCATTCATCAAGCATAATAAAGTCATGTATTCTAAAATCCTTTTCTAAATTCATTTTTGATATATCTTTAAATCATACTTGAATATTTCAACACGCTCATGTAGTTTTAGGATAAACCCTACATACCTTATATTAATTAGTTTAAAGAGAAGAACTCAAATCTCAATTCGTTCCTTGGAAATCTTACACTTAAGGCTTTATTTTCTTGAATTTGTTGTTCTTGGATAAAACCCTAGTTTGATCTTATTTTGAGAGTGAAGAGAAAGTTTTTGATGTTTTAAAACTAATAGTGACTGATTAATAATGCTTAAGAAGGTGATTTAATTTGTGTGAAAGATTTTTGGAGTGAGAGAAAGACCAAAATGCCCCTACGAAACCTAAAAAATTACATAATTGCATCAGTTGATGACCAGGGTTGATGGGCCATTACTCAAGTGTTAAGTCATCACCCAAGTCATCACTTTTGGGCTCGTTTTCACCATTCACTGCCTTTGACTGATGACCAGGTCTGATGGGCTGTCACACAGCTGATAGGTCATCAGCCTAGTTATCACGTTTTGGCAGACAGATACTTTGAAGTAAAATAAGCATAACTTTCTACTACAATATTGATTAAAGCAAAACCAATGACGTTGGAAAGATAATTCAAAGAGATTTCATTTGAGATATAGTAGGCCTCCTAATTCGTTATATACAAAGAGTTATTGACAGTTGAATTTGACCCAAGTTTCGACGCTCACTCTAGCTCGAACGATAGGAAAACTTTCAACTCGTCCTTGGGTTTGGGTATCTCTATGATCTCAATTCGTGCCCAAATAGGTTCCATACTACATAATTGTTTAACATGCAAAATTTGAATAGGATTTATTGCTTTTGGATCATCTACGCATAGAAACGCATGGTTTTTATTCTAGCCCAAAATGCAGGGTGTTACATTATCCCCGATCATTCGTCCCCGAATGATGACACGGAACACAGTCAAGCACAATCTCAAGAATACTAAGGCATAGGAAAAAATAAGACAAAGATTGTACCTTCTATTTCGTCATTCGTCGGATCAAACAAGTTTGGGTATCTAGTTCGCATGTCATCCTCGGATTCCCAAGTAGCTTCTTTAGTTTTCTGGTTTCTCCACAACACTTTAACTAAGGTTATCTCTTTGATCCTAAATTTTCTAACTTGGCGATCTTTGATTACCATGGTCTCTTCTTCATAGGATAATGAGTCTAACACTTTGATCTCTTCTACGGGTAATGCTAGAGAATCGTTTCCAATACACTTCTTCAGCATGGATATGTGAAATACCGGATGAACAGAACCCAAACTTGCAGGCAAATCTAACTCATACTCAACTCTACGTATCCTTATCAAAATTTGATATGGTCCTATATAGAGAGGACTCAACTTACCTTTCTTCCCAAAACGCATGACTCCCTTCATGGGAGTAATTTTGAGAAACACCCAATCACCAACCTCAAACTCTAAATCTCTTCTCCTAACATCGGCATAGAACTTCTAACGACTCTGAGCTATCTTGAGTTTTTATCTAATGATTTTCACATCTTTCATCGCCTGATGAACAAGATCAGGACCAAAAAACCATGTCTCACCAACTTCATACCACCCTATAAGCGACCTACATCTTCTTCCATACAATGCTTCAAAAGGGGCCATCTTAATACTGGCATGGTAGCTATTATTATATGCAAACTCTATTAGTGGAAAGTGATCTACCCAGCTATCCTTGAATTCAATTACACAGGCTCTCAACATATCCTCAAGGGTCTGAATGGTGCGCTTATCTTGCCCATCCGTTTGAGGGTGAAACACAGTACTTAGGTTCACTTGGGTACCTAAACCTCTCTGAAAAGACCTCAAAAACTATGAAGAAAATTGCATACCTCGATCAGATATGATGGATACCGGTGCTCCATGCAAACAGACTATTTCCTCAATGTACAACTTGGCATATTCATCTCCCAAATAGTTGGTATTAACTGGCAGAAAATAAGCAGACTTAGTCAACTGGTGCAAAATTACCCAAATGAAATCATACTTGTTTGAGGACCTCGGAAGTACCTTAATGAAATCCATATTAATCATCTCCCACTTCTACAAAGGCAACGTTATTTCTTGGGAAGTACCATCGGGCCTCATATGCTCCACTTTAACTTGTTGGAAATTAAAACACTTGGAAACAAAGTTAGCCATATTACGTTTCATATTATTCCACCAGTACATAGCTTTTAGATCATGATACATCTTCATAGAGCCTGGATGAATAATATACCTCGAAGTGTGAGTTTCGTCAAGGATTTTTCTCCGCAAACCATCGACATATGGCATGCATAATCTTTCCTGATATCTCAGAATACCATCATCACCAATTTCAAACGACATCACCTTCTGCTGACCCACATCATTCTTAATTTACATCAAGATGGGATCTTCATCATACTTTTCTTTAACTTTTACACAAAGAGATGATTTATCTATCTCATGAACAACCACCCCTCCATCTTCAGAATCTAAGAGTCGTACTCCAAGATTTGTAAGTCGGTGAATATCCTTCACTATATCTCTTTTCCCTTCTTGAACATGAGAAAGGCTTCCCATTGACAACCTGCTAAGGGCGTCGACTACCACAGTCGCCTTGACCGAATGATAGTATAGGCTCATGTCATAATCCTTTAGCAATTCCATCCAGTGCCTTTGCCTAAGGTTCAATTCTTTCTACTAGAAAACATACTATAACTCTTATGGTTAGTGAAAATATTAACATGCACCCCATAAAGATAATGCCTCCAGATTCTAAGTGCAAACACCACAGCTGCTAACTCCAAGTCATAAGTGGATCAATTCCGCTCATGCACCTTCAACTTCCTTGTTGTATTAGCCACTACCTTACCTTGCTGCATATCTACACACCCAAGTCCCACACGGGATGCATCACAATACACAACAAACCCCTCTATACCTTTCATAAGAGTCAAAATAGGTGTAGTAGTTAATTTATCTTCAACTTCTCAAAACTATTCTCACAGGAGTCAGACCACACAAACTTTACCTTTTTCTGAGTCAACTTAGTAAGTGGAGCAGCTATGGAAGAAAACCTCTTTATGAATCTTCTGTAATACCCTGCCAAACCCAAGAAGATCCAAATGTCAGTTGGAGTCATAGGTCTGGACCATTTTCTCACTGCCTCAACTTTTTAGGGATCTACCTTAATCCCGTCACTAGACACAATATGCCCCAAGAATGCAATAGCACTTAGACAGAATTCACATTTGAAGAATTTTGCATACAACTTATGATCTCTAAGAGTCTGAAGGATAATTCGGAGGTAATTGGCATGGTCTTCCTTACTCTTAGAATAAACCAAGATGTCATCAATGAATACTATGACAAACGGATCCAGAAACTGATGGAAAACCTTATTCATTAGATCCATGAAGGTTTTAGGGGCATTAGTCAACTGGAAGGACATGATTAAGAATTCATAATGATCGTATCTAGTTTGGAAAGCTATTTTGGGAATATCTGACTCCCTAACCTTAAACTGATGGTATCCTGAATGAAGGTCTATTTTTAAAAAACATTTAGCACCCTGAAGTTGGTCAAATAGATAGTCTATTCTATACAGAGGGTATTTATTTTTAACGGTGACCTTATTTAGCTGGCGGTAATCTATGCACATAGCAGGGAACCATATTTCTTTTGCATAAAAATTACAGGCGCACCCCAGGGAGAAACACTAGAATAGATAAAACCTTTATCTAGAAGATTTGCTAGCTGTTCTTTCAACTCTTTCAGTTCTGCAAGAGCAATTCTATATGGAAGAATAAAGATGGGACGGGTATCTGGCAATAAATCAATGCCAAAATCTATCTCCCTATTAGGTGGTATTCTTGGGAGATCATCTGGAAAGACTTCTGGAAACTCATTTACCACAGAGACTGAATAAAGAGATGGACTCTCAACATTAGAATCTTTTACTCAAATCAGATGATATAGACAACCTCTGGAAAAGAGCTTACGAGCTCTAAGATAGAATAGAAAGTTCCCTCTAGGTGATAAAGAATGACACTCCCACTCTATAACTGGTTTATTTGAGAAAGAGAAAGTGACTCTTTGGGTCCTACAATCTAGTATGGAATAACACGAATAGAGCCAATCCATCCCTAAGATGGCATCAAAGTCAACCATCTCCAGCTCTATGAGGTCGGCCACAATATCTCGACTATAAACAGACACAACACAATTCCTATACACCCTGCTAGCCACCATAGAATCTCCCACTGGGGTGGTAACAGAAAAAGGCTTAGTAATCACATCGGGCTCAAACCCAAAATCAACTGCCACATATGGGGTCATATAGGATAAGGTAGACCTGGGATCAAGAAGTACATATGCATCACGAGAAAAAATTTATAACATACTGGTAACTATATCAGGTGAGGACTCTGCCTCCTGGCGTTTGGTCAAAGAATAAAACTGGTTGCATCCATTTCCGACAGCTGAAGTGGCACCCTTTTGAGGTGGTGGTGGTGCAGAAGAATTAGCCTCTGACTTGGCTCCTCAAACATTACCTCTTGCTTTCGGATAGTCTCTCTGGATATGGCCTGGCTAGCCACGTGAATAATACACCATAGCACCAAACTAATATCTCCTGGGATGATTCCTCCCATATCTCCCCCAGCGAGGGTATGGTCAAGAAGTCTGAGCTACACTTCCCTGAGACTGTGTACCCTGCATCCTCGGCCCATGATTAGACTAAAAACTTTAGGTGCACTATTTGGATGGGGGTTTGGACACTGGAGCACTGGCTGTAGACTGCGCATTACCCCAATTACCGCTCTGCTGCTGACTGTGACTCTGGTTGGCTATTTTGGCCCTCTTTGCCTACTTGTCCTTCTCCCTAGATTCAGTAATTTTCTTTTTATTCTCCTCAAATTGCTACATATAGACTGATAGGCTGGTGAAATCCATGTCCCTATTCAACATTTCTCCCTGACATTCAAGCACCAAATCATCTGAAAGGTCAGATGCAAATTTTCTCATTCGGGTCCTCATATTACCAGTTATCTCAGGAGCATAATGGGCCAGTTGGTTGAACTTCAGAGTGTACTCCTAGACACTCATCTTTTCTTGCCTCAGGTTTATGAATTCTTCAGCTTTGGCTTCCCTCAGCTCTAGAGGAAAGAACCAATTAAGAAAGGCCTCCACGAACTCGCCCCAAACTGTGGACTCAGCACTCTCACCCTTCGCATACTTCAACTCATTATACCATTGGTTAGCTACATCCTTAAGTTGGTATGCTGCCAATTCAACCCCTTCCACCTGGTCTATATGCATTACCCTATAAATCTTCTCCATTTTGTCCATAAACTCCTGTGGATCCTCTTCTACCTTAGTGCTAGAAAATTTGGCAGGTTCATTCTCATGAACTGACCCACCCTAGTAGTCTCAAAATTAACAGATACAGATCTAGTATCCTCCAACCTCTGAGTCTATATGGCTACCAGTTGTGCAAGCATGTGAATAGACTATCTGAATTCTGCATTAGATATGTTCCTCTGAGAAGACTGAGGACTGTTAGCATTTGTTCTTGGAGCTCGAGGAGTACTGGTTGGGATAAGAGGTACTCCCAGAGTGGAAACAGGTTCTGGGTTGTGTGCTCTGTTACAGGTCTGTATCCCATGGGTGTGGCAAACTTCATCATCCTGAGTATTCTGATTGTTGGAGCAATGGGAAGGTATGGTTGCTTTTTCTAAAATATGAGAGATCACCTGATTCGGGGACTGATTAGACTCCAAAGTATGAACTAAATCACAAAGAGGGGAAACATTCCTAAACTCCTAGTATCCTCCGGCTTATAAGTGTGGTAAACTACACACCGTTAAATAAGACTCTACCTGACGTGATTTCGTAGACACCCTAGGACCATGAATCGTGTGATGATACCAAGTTTGTCATGACCCAATCCAAGTACCTGGCCGTGACGAGCAATCCAAACCATGAAGGCCCGAACGCTCATCTAACTTGTAATCACATACACTATTCATATACAGAAAACAAAAGCGGAAATAATGCTGAATAAGGGATCATGGTCATGCTGTGAAAATAACATCATATCAAAGACTACAGTTCAACAACATTTAAAATAATATCTGACTCCGTCTGCAAAATCTCTACTATATATGAAGCAAAGATGTCTGAAAACTGGGACAAGGCCCCCCAGTAGACCAAAACCATAAATAAATATCAGAAAATAAATAAGCCTTCTGAAACATATAAGGCTCACCAACTGAACTCTGCACTTTTATCTGGAGAAATCTACTACTTATTAGGACCCCTAGATTGAGCCTCAGAACCTGAAAGGTAGGTGAGGGGATTCAATATAGATATACTGGTACGCAGAGAAAATCCAAACTAATCATTTATATTCAACATATATGAGAGCAGTTTAAAATAGTTCATAAATATATCATATAGTAAGAAATCACATGGGCAATTTTAAAAGACTGTGAAATCATCTGAACTCTGTGACACTTTTTATTTACTTCTGCTCTATGTGGTATACCCTACAATAAAGTAATTCCACTGGCTATACGGAATCTTCCATTAACTCGGCAGCCAATCCCCCAACCCAAGTGTGCCGCAAGGGTCAGAGTCTCTGTCTCTACTACACCACACAACGATCGCCACTGTACAATAACAATCTACCCGTATCGTCAAATACAATTTCAGGCTAAGAGTTACTTGAACTCATACCTTCTTTGGGTAACCACCTTACTATCTTTATGACCATTTTTAATTCTTTAACTATGCATTCTCTGAAAACATACTCTGAAAACTTTAACTCTATCATGGCATACACATATATGGTATTGTCATACCATTGACTTGCAAGTCACATCTCTAAGCCACTAATAGTATATTATATTCTCTATTTTCAAAAAATATGTTTAGGACCACCATATCAATAAATCATTTCAAGAACTCGTTCTTTAAATACTTAAGTGAACACATGTATGCAAATCTCTTTGTCAACATTTCAATGATACAAGGTGGTCTTGTCAACGTCCTTAATCTTATGCAAATCTTTATCTTTGAAACAAAACATATATTTATATCAAGAAACTCCCTCTCATCAATCTCTAAATCATGCTCAGAATACTATGGTATTGAATAAAATATTTTCAAGCCAAAAATTATGCATTTCAAATCATTCTCAACCGTTTAATAAACTCTAAATCACCAAAGAGAGCGATTTCAATGATAATGCTCTCAATCAAATTTCAATATCATACATATACATATAGATGTAAATCAATTTAAGGGGAAAGGCCTAAAGACCAAATCACAATACAATTAAGCATTCATCAAGCATAATAAAGTCATGTGTTCCAAAACCCTTTTCTAAATTCATTCTTGATAGATCTTTAAATCATACTTGAATATTTCAACAAGCCCATTTAGTTTTAGGATAAACCCCACGCACCTTATATTAATTAGTTTAAAGAGAAGAACTCAAATATCGATTCATTTCTTGAAAATCTAGAACTTAAGGCTTGATTTTCTTGAATTTGTTGTTCTTGGATAAAACCCTAGTTTGAACTTATTTTGAGAGTGAAGAGGAAGTTTTTGATGTTGTAAAACTAATAGTGATTGATTAATAAAGCTTAAGGAGGTGATTTGATTCGTGTGAAAGGTTTTTGGAGTGAGCAAAGACCAAAATACCCCTAAGAAACCCAAAAAAATTGCATAATTGCATCAGTTGACGACCAGGGTTGATGGGCCATTACTTAGGTGATAAGTCATTACCCAAGTCGTCACTTTTGGGATCATTTACACCATTCATTGCCTTAGGCTGACGACCAGCTCTGACGGGCCGTCACACAGCTAATAGGTCATCAGTCTCGTCATCACGTTTTGGCAGACAGATACTTCGAAGTAAAATAAGCATAACTTTCTACTACAAAACCAGATTAAAGCAAAACCAATGGCGTTGGAAAGATAATTCAAAGAGATTTCATTTGATATATAGTAGGCCTCCTAATTATTTATATACAAAGAGTTATTGCTAATTGAATTAAACCCAAGTTTTGACGCTCACTCAAACTCGAATGATAGGAAAGCTTTCAACTCGTCCTTGGGTTTGGGGACCTCTATGATCTCAATTCATGCTCAAAGAGGTTACACACTACATAATTGTTTAACATGCCAAATTTTCATAGGATTTATGGCTTTTGGATCATCTAAACATAGAAATGCACAGTTTTTGTTCTAGCCCAAAATGTGGGGTGTTACATGTCTGTCTGCCGAGGTGCGAAGGACAAGGTGACATACCATCAAGCCAGTGATGGCCTATCAAGCCAGGCAGTCAACCTTAGGTATAGAGGTCATGTTATGGCCATATACTAATGGTTGGAGTGATGTTCAGCCACCAGAGTGATAGTCCATCACCCAGACCTTCAGCCAAGGCTTTTTCAGCGACGTAAAGACATTTAAATGAGATTTTTTTGTCTTTTATCACCTTTTTAACCCCTATTTCCATCAAATTAAACAACATAAACTCCTCATTCACTCTCAACATCAAAATTTGGGTTTATTTTAAGATAATCTCCCAAGAATAAGATTCAAGCCCTTCTTCAAGAAAACCCTAACCTCCTCTCAAGAACACCAAAACTCCATTACATCCCCTTCAAGAAAATCAAGAATCTAAATTTCTGAACTCAAGAACTTCAAGAAAAATCCTTTAAGAACATATTTAAGGGTTCAAAGTCAAGTTTGTACATTAAATTTAGCCTAATAAGGTATGTGGGGTTATGAACAAGGGCTTCCTTTCACCCTTGTGCCCAAATTGCATATTTTTAAGAGTTTATTCACTTGTTTTGAATTAGGTTAATACCGAAGCATGTATATTCTTGAAGCATGTGATTTTTATAAGATTTAAATCTTGAGTATATCAAGAAGTGCTTATGTTTATGTTTTAATTACATGATTTATGTTATGAATAAGATTGCACTATCTTGACTTGTTATTTGTGAAGTATTTCAAGATTTTTATTTAGCATGAAGTATTATTTTGAATTGACATGAACTTAAATATGAATTTTAAGCCTTACTTTTAGTATTGAGATTTTCAAGAATATTGTATTCTTAAGTTTTTTTGATGAGTTATATCAAGATTTTAATCAAGAATTGATCATTTGACCCTAAGTTAAGATGAGGAATCCACAATATTCATACAGTTTATGATTTAAAGCAACAAAAAGCATAATTGGTTTTCATTATAAACCCTTATGCTATTCTAAGGTGTATTTCCTAAAAAGAGAGCATATAAGTAATATGAGAGTAGTATTTAGCCCCGAGTTGGGTTTGAATCCAAGGTCTCATGCTCCAAAACTATGTGCCACCACAGAATTAAGTCCCAATATGGGTTTAACATAGTGATCACTTTAGCTTAGGTTCTATTTTGATGGCAAGGGAAGGACAACCTACCAATGTGGGTACGAGATGTTAGACTCTATCATAGCTCACATGGCTTATGTCGATTAGAAGAACCTCCTAATAGAATGAGTAAAAGTACATCTTTTAGAACTAAGTGTTATGGCTCACAAGATTTATACATAATACTTTATTATTTATGACTTATGCTTTCAGTTTTTAATTATTCAAGCTTAAGGTGAGTCATTTACATTTGGTATGCATCATTTAAAAGTTTGTATGATTATTGAGTTACTATTTTGCTTATTCATACACCCCCACATACTTAGTAAATTCTAGAAGTACTGATCCATATATATGTCTATGTGCTACATTGTCCTATAATATAGGTCCTGGGGCTCAGTTCCAGCAGCGTGGTTGACTTTAAGCATCTCCACTTACATCCTAACTTTGGTGAGTCCTCATAGTTCAAGGACCTGTCCATATTTGCCTTTCTAATTGATACATTGTTTTAGTTATTTCGTTTCAGTTTAGTATGAGTTAGCTGGGGCTTGTCCCAGTGGCTCTCTAGTTAAAACTGAAGGCTTGTTTAACTGTGTTCCATTTTAGATTCAAAGTGTTGGTTTTATGATTTTGAGTTTAAGACTTTCAGTTATTGCATTGATTTAGTATTTCAAGATTTCATATGTTAGTTTTATCTTTATTTTGGGTTCCAAAGTTGTTAGAAGGCTTAAAGGGTTAGCTTGGGGCTACTTATAGTCTTGAGCACCGTGTGATGCCTAGGATATATTCTCAGGGCATTACAAACTTGGTATTAGAGCCTAAGACTTAAAGAGTCCTAGGGAGTCAGACAAGCCGAGTTACGTCGAGTCTTGATCATGGGTGTGAGCGTGCCACATTTATGAGAAAGAGGCTATGAAATAATTTAGGAAATCATCCTTTTTCTTTCATAATCTATCATGCATATAATTGTATCTATCTTCATTAATTCATTCTTTTATGTGATAGACTATGCCTCCTCGCCGAGCCAATGCATGCAAAAATAGTGACTAACCACCAGTGCAAGACAACCCTCTGAATGAGAATATGTCTCATGCTGAATTTAGGGTCGCCTTTTAGGCGTTGGACCAAGCTGTGACTGCCAATGTTTAGGGCAACTATCAAGATATAGTCCTACTTTAATAGAATGGTGATCTAGCTGCAGCCAGAATTTGTGACTTCATGAGAATGAATCCACCCAATTTCTTTAGGTCCAAAGTTGGTGATAACCCACAACTCTACATTGATGAGGTGAGAAATATAACATGAGTTAAGCATATTACTGAGGAGGAGAGTGTAGAATTATCATTTTATAGGTTGAAGGATATTTCTTATGATTGGGTGGTTATATGGAATAATTGTAGAGGTAAGAATGCAGCTCCTATAAGTTGGTAGGTTTTTCAGGATGTATTTATGGATAGGTTCTTTTTGCGTGAGATAAGAGAAGATAAGATTGAGGAATTCATAGACTTGAGGCAAAGCTCGATGACAGTAAAGTAGTACTATCTTAAGTTCACCCAGTTGTTTAAGTATGCTCCCGAGTTGATAGCTGGCCTTAGATCTAGTATGAGTAAGTTTATTACTGGAGTGTCTAGTTTGGTAGTCAAGGAGTGTAGGACTTTCATGCTTATTGGAGATATGGATCTTGCTAGGCTAATGACTCATGCTTAACAAATTGAGGCAGAGAAGTTGAAGGAGAGAGAGAAGGGGGAAATAAGAAAGGTAAGACTGGACAATTTGAGTATGGTCAACCAAGGTCTAGAGAGGGAAATTATTTGTAGTTTTAGGGTCATTCATCTATGCCAGTGATATCTTCAACCAATTTCCCTATACCCAGAACCCAGTAAGAGAAGTGGGGCAGGACTTCTATTGCTAGGTCCTAGAGTAGTATGGGTGGAAGACCCAATTACCCACCTTTTGCAAAGTGTGGAAGAAATAACTCTGTTGAGTGTTTGGCAGGAAAAAGAGGTTGCTATGGATGTGGCAAGTTGGGTCCAGAAGCAAAGCATATCTACATGCTAAGCAAGGAAGCAGGGATATTCATCTCTAAACTCAAGCTACTAGCATACCAGATCCGCTAGGTTGCTCGACTCCTCCTTAAGGCACATTATCCAGTACCGGTGGCGATCAGTGCAAGAATTGGTTCTATGCTTTACTATCCCACCAGGAGTAGGAGAGTTCACCAGATTTAGTTACTGGTATGCTTCATGTATTCTATTTTGATGCTTGTGTGTTTTTAGACCCCGAATTATATCTTTATTATATGACTCCTTTGATTGCGGAAAATTTTGAGATAGGTCTTGAAAATCTCTCTAAGCCCTTGTTAGTTTCCACTCCAGTAGGTGAGTTAGTTGTTGCCAGATGAGTCTATAAGAAGTATCAATGTCCTACATAAGATCATTTTAGCAGAATTAATAAAGTTAGAAATGGTAGATTTAGACGTTATTATAGGCATGGATTGGCTTCATTCATGCCATGCATCAATAGATTATCGCACCCATGTGGTGAAGTTTCAGTTTTTAGATGAGGCATTTTTTGAGTGGGAAGGTAGTTTTGAATCTCCCAAGAGTCATTTCATATCTTATATTAAGGCCAAAAAGTTGATATCCAAAGGGTGCATTTATCATTTAGTCCAAGTCAAAGACATTAAGTCTGAAGCTTCAAACAGTTTATTCAGTCTGGGTAGTAAATGAATTTCCTGAGGCTTTTCCTAAAGATTTGCCAGGGGTACCTCCTGATAGAGAAATAGAATTCGGTATTGATCTTCTTCCTGATACTTAGCCCATCTCCTTTCCTCCATACCATATGGCTCTAACCGAGCTTAAAGAGTTAAAAGAACAACTTAAAGACCTTTTAGATAAAGGTTTCATAAGGCCTAGTGTCTCTTCATGGGGCACTCCAGTCTTGTTTGTGCGTAAAAAAGACGGTTCTCTCTAAATGTGCATCGACTACCATCAGTTGAATAAAGTCACAATAAAAAACAAATATCCTCTTCTTAGGATTGATGACTTATTCGACCATCTTTAGGGTGCAAGTTATTTCTCAAAGATAGACCTTAGATCTGGCTATCATCACCTTAAACTAAGGGAGTGTGATATTCCAAAGGCAACTTTCAAAATCCGTTATGGTCACTTTGAATTTCTAGTCATGTCCTTAGGGCTGACGAATGCCCCAACAACCTTCATGGACTTGATGAACAGAGTGTTAAAACAATACTTGGACATATTCATCATAGTCTTCATCGATGATATTCTTGCCTGTTCCTGTAGTGAAAATGACCATGTCGACCATCTTAAAATTGTGTTGCAAACTCTTAGAGATCATTAGTTATTCGCTAAATTTAGTAAGTGTGAATTTTGGCTAAGGTCAGTATCTTTACTTGGTGATATTATTTCTAGTGACGAAATTAGAGTTGATCCTCAAAAGACCAAAGCAGTGAGAAACTAGCCTATACCTATCTCTCCATCATATATTAGGAGTTTCTTAGGTTTGACTGGCTATTATCGATGATTTATTAAAGTTTTTTCATCTATTGCGTCCCCCATGTCTAGATTAACTCAGAAGAAATTTAAGTTTCAGTGGTCAGATTCCTGTGAGAAGAGTTTTCAGGAGTTGAAGACTCGACTCACTTCAGCACCATTTTTGGTACTACCTAATGGTACAAATGAAATTTTCGTTTACTATGATGCTTCTAGAGTTGGTTTAGGTTGTATTTTTATATAGAGAGGTAAGGTTATAGCCTATGCCTCTAGACAGCTTAAACCTCAAGAAAAGAATTATCCAACCCATGATCTTGAGTTAGCTGCTGTCATGTTTTCCTTAAAATTTAGAGGCATTATCTTTATGGGGTACATGTTGATGTGTTCACGGACCACAGAAATTTACAGTGTGTGTTTTCACCAAAAGAGTTAAATCTTCATCAGTAAAGGTCGTTAGAATTGTTGAAGGACTATGATATGAGTAATTTGTATCACCCAGGCAATGCCAATATAGTGGAAGACACCCTTAGTAGACTGTCTATCGTTAGTATTGCTCATGTTGTGAATGATAAAAAGAAGTTAGTTCAGGAGGTTCATCTGTTGACTAGATTAGGGTTTTGGTTCGTTTATTCAGCTTAAGGTAGTGTATGGGTTCAGAATAGTTCAAAATCTTCTTTGGTTGCCGAATTGAAGGAGAAACAAGATAAGGATTCCAATTTGGTTAGGTTAAAGAAGTCAGTTAGAGATCAAAAGGTAAAAAGTTTCTCCCAAGGGGGAGATGGTGTGTTACGATACTAGGGTAGACTATGTGTGCCATGTGTTGATGGTTTGAGGCAGAAAATTTTGTCAAAAGTGCATAGTGCGTGTTACTCTATTCACCCAGGAGCTACTAAGATATACCATGATTTATGAGAAATCTATTGGTGGAGTGGCATGAAGAGGGATATTACTGAGTTTGTAGCCAAGTATGTTAATTGTCAATAGGTTACGGTTGAACACCTAAAGCCTTGTGGAACCTTCTAGGAGTTTTGCATCCCTACTTGGAAGTGGGAAGAGGTGAACATGGATTTTGTGATAGGGTTGCCTCGTTCATGTCGTCAGCATGATTCGATTTGGGTTATTATGGATAGAATTACCAAGTTAGCTTATTTCCTGGCAGTTCATGCTTCCTATTCAGCTAAGGATTATGCTAAGCTATATATTAGTGAGTTAGTCAGATTGCATGGAGTTCCTTTATACATCATTTTGGATATGGGTATTCAGTTTATTTCTCACTTTTGGAAAGCCTTTCAAAAGGGTCTTGGTACCTTAGTTCATCTCAGTTCATCTTTTCACCCTTAGATAGATGGTCAGGCAGAGAGGACCATGAAAGGATCCTCTTGTTATTTCATGTATTCACGAATTAGTTTAGTCCCAATCTTGTTTTCAGTTATGCATGTTCAGTATAAGACCTAAGTTTTCCGAGTATTCTCAGCTTAGCCAATTCCATTCGAGGACAAATATTCCCAAGGAGGAGATATTATAATACCCGAAAATCTAGACCAATAATAGAACCATACGTCAAGCTCATGCAAAATCGATTATAGTACTTTGGTAGCTTTAAGAGTGAGTTTGATGTATAATAAGGCCTCATGGGTTAAGTCCCAATATGGGTTCAGCATAGTGATCATATTAGCTTAGGTTCTATTCTAATGGCAAGGGTAGGACATCCCTATCAACATGGGTGCGAGATGTTAGACTCTATGATAGCTCACATGGTTTATCTCAGTTAGAAGAACCTCCCAATAGAAAGAGTAAAAGTACATGTTTTAGAACTAAGTGTTATGGCTCACAAGATTTATACAACATACTTTATTATTCATGACTTATGATTTTTTTCAATTTTCAATTTTTCAAGATCAAGGTGAGTCATTTACACTTGGCATGCATCATTTAAAAGTTTGTATAATTATTTACTTTTTTACTTTTACATACATGTAACGCCCCAAATCTGGTACCTGAAATGCTACACGGTGCCCATGACCCCAAAGGACCACAAGCTAACCCATTACTGATATTTGTACCTGAACACTGCATAAAATATTGTATAAATACAAAAATAAAGGTTGTAAGGCCATAAGGTTCAAAACTGAGACATAATATCTGTTAAAATATAACATCTGGGTGGGGTATGAAATACCCAAAACAACTGAAATAATTGTCTGAACATGCTAGTCCGAAAGCCTCTAAACTGTCTGAATAAGGAGTTGATGGGACATATCCCCAACTAACTTAAACTACTGAAATAAATTAATTTATGAGATAATAAAGTAAAGGTCATGACCTCGAAGGATAAGGACCGACTACTAACTTTGACTACTGAGACTGGAATGCTACTGAAGCACTAGAGCTCGTACTTATGAACCTATGCTATAAAACACCATAGCACAAATTCATCAGTACGTTTGAATGTACTGGTACACATGTGAGGTAGGCTAAATGCAAAGGGTTCACATGCATGAACTATACTAACTGACTGAATAACATGAGTGTGAGAGAATACATGCATGAATACATAATAACTGTAACTAAGTTTATGATAACATGATTACTGAGTTTGAGTACTGATAACATGAGATACTGATAGTTGTATAGCTGAAATAACTAATATTGAGCGACTTTATCTGAGAGTCAAGTTTCTAATGGAACTAGCTAAGTTTTGTTCTATTCTAAGTTGACTGTATCTGACAGTCCTGAATTCTGTAGAACTATCTGAGTTCTATTACTGAGACTAAATGACTGTATCTAATAGTCCTAATCTATAACTAAAACTGTGTGAAGTAGTCATCTAACTGACATGCCCCAAATAATGCATTATAGCTGAGTTAGGGTCCAATCTATAACCCTAATTGGAAGAGTGTCAATACCGTGCCACCGATAAGGACAAGATGTGGGTGACCCTCATCTGAAAGTGTCCCCAAAAGAGAACGATGGGACCCTTATTTGACAGTGTTTATCCACCCCATCAACCCTCATCTGACTGTGTTGATGTCTCAGTCTATGCTGGCTACATGGTTTTGGAATGCAAGGATGACTTCTAAGAATCATATCCTCATCTGAAGTGTGTGTTCCCATCCTTAGGTTGAATCAGTTCTAATTACTACTCCCATCTGAATAGACACTAAACATTGATTACTGAACTGAACTGGGCTGAATTAACTGAGTTTCATTGACTAACGAAAGAGTACTGAGATTACTAAATTACTGAGCTTTCCAGATTCACATAATTGACTGAGTTCTATAGACATGGCTCGACTGAGAGTATCTTGAAAATATGACACTGGATCTAGGCACACAACTAAATTGTTTGGTACAAGTATCCCCAGGACTCGATGGCATGAAACTGACAAAGCATGAATTTCTTGAATACGTGAACAACATCACAATCCATAATACAATAAGTTGGAGATTTAATATAGTAGAAGCTCTAAAGCATCACAAGGGTTACACATGCATATATCCATAATTCATTGACTAAGGCATTTCATCAAACACTTGACATGGATAAACTTGTACATAAATGGGGATTTCATATTATTATAGTAAAATGGCACTTTTCCTTCACATAGGTATTTAATCAAACACATGGGTAGCATGCTTTGGTTATACAATCATGGATACATCCATCGACATGTAAATTTAAGTGTTTATCATGGTTATTATGCCAATCATCACATCCTAGGGTCAATCATTTGAATATGTAATTTCAAACATGAATCAAAACCCCACAACATCATGAACATGAATTTCAATTCAATTTAAATCATGAACATTCATAAATACATAAATCTTGGATTTTGAAAAGATATTTTTGAGCTTTATGGGTGAAAGGGACCCATGAATCAACACATGACATAACTGGGTTGTGAGTTTCTTGAAGTTTTTGGAATTGAAGAACTTGGAATCTCTTAGTTTCTTAAAGAATGATTTGGATCTTGTTCTTAGGGATTATCTTTGAGAGAAAACCCTAATTTGATGTTGTAGATGGATAAAGAACTTATGATCCTTGGTCTGATATAACTAGGGATTAAAATGGATGGAAAAAGACCCAAATTCCCTTTTAAAATGACTTTAAAACAACTGAATGAACTATGCGATAATGGCTGCAACGATCCGTCGCTGGGTCGACTGTCCATCAGTCCTGACTGTTAAACCTGCGCAGAATAGGGGTTCACTATCTCTGCTGCGATGGCTTGGGCGATGGTTCATCGCTAGCTTGACGGTCCATCGGCCTGAGCCATCTCCCTTAGGTATAAAGTGGTCTCACTGCCTCCGCTGCAACTATTTGGGCGACGGTCCATCACTAGCTCAACGGTCTGTTGGCCCTCATCGTCGCTCCTAGGTAGTTTTGACTGCTTTCTATAAAACGGCAATAACTTTCTACCCCGATACTGGATTTGGACAAAATTGATATCTTGGAAAGCTAATTTAATTTCCCACATGACAAAAAGTGAAAATCTTAAAAATTCCACGTATATAAAAGTGGATTCATCTTTCAAAGTAAGTTTCTAACATACTCGGGACAATTTCAAGCTAGGTAGAAGTATGGGGTATTACAATAGCTCCCCCTTGAGAACATTTATCTTCGAATGAGACTGTGCTAGAGGGAAGAAGATAAACTAACGTACATACTGAACATGAATGACTGGAACATAATTTCATGACTGACATAACTGATAACTAAATATATCATACTGAACACGTGTCTCTGATACATGTGTAACTAATTCATGAATGCATGGTTGAGTGTTCTGATGAACTAAGG
The DNA here is from genome assembly GCA_030864225.1 of Capsicum baccatum var. pendulum. Lineage (NCBI taxonomy): Eukaryota > Viridiplantae > Streptophyta > Magnoliopsida > Solanales > Solanaceae > Capsicum > Capsicum baccatum. Next base: position 68,136,684 of record CM061553.1, read on the forward strand.
TTCTCATAAAAAGAATGCACATCTGATGCTTGATTATATAACTGAACTTACATATGAATGCATGACTAAATATGCAATGGTACTTAATACCATGTTTATAATGAAATCCTGAGCATGAACTGTATACCAAGTTTGTAACTGAAATCTGAACATAAAATCGAATAAGCTTAAGGAGAAATATTATCTTGAGCTAGATCTAAGTTTGCTGAGAAGAGGTGAGATTACTTGGTTCTCATGTCTTCTTCTCCTTCCCAAGTAGCTCCCTCAACGGACTGATTCTGCCAAAGAACTTTAACTAGAGGGACTTCTTTGTTCCTCAATTTGCGAGTCTGATAGATAAGAATTTTGAATGGAATCTCTTCATAAGAGAGGCTGTTCTGAAAATCTATGCTCTGAATATGGACTACAACTGTTAGGTCACCTATGCACTTCTTGAGCAAAGAGACATGGAAGACTAGATGAACTAAGGCTAGATTTGAAGGCAATTCGAGCTCATAAGCTACTTTGCCAAAATGATTGAGAATTTTGAAGGGACCGACATATCAGGGACAGAGCTTTCCCTTCTTGTTGAATCTCTTCACTCTCTTCATGGGAGAGATCCTTAGATATATAAATTCATTTATCTTAAACTCGAGATCCTTTACTGAACACACATGAATGGGAAGTACTGGGCAAACTCATATGATCTGCTGACTGACTGATGGCTAAGTACTGGGCATGTATGACTGAGAATATGGAAGTTTTTATGAACATGAGAAAGGGACTAACTGAGTAACATAAGATAGCTGAGCATGAATTCATGAAATACTTGTATTGTCTAAGAATGCAAGTTCAGGTGTATAATATGATTTGGAAACATTCTGTAAGCTGCGTATTGAACCATTGATAATATGTGTAATTGATAACTATATGCTATGGTCAAGCAAACCTGAAATTGGACTGTGCTACTGATCTGATTTCTGAACTGAGGATGAGGCTTCCACTATATCTAAGACTATAGCAGAGACTGCAACTAAATTTATAATTGAGACTCATACTAGTACTGAATACTAGTTTCTGATAATTGAGGTTTAGACTGGTACTAAAGTACTGAATTCTGATGGCTAAGTAATTGATAACTAAAAGCCATGGCCCTGTAGGACTATCTAAGTCCTTTACTAAATACCGATTACTGAACTGATGCTATAACTGAGGCCTAAGGGACGGAACATCAACACGATAGATTCACCAAGGGATCTAAACTGAGGGTATACATGACATAACCTGAGTTTGGTTGATCACTAGGAGTGGAACATGAGTCATGTGGTCTTAGCATACTGTAAAGCACGACATGAGTACATGAGTCGTGAGCTACATGACCTGATTCTGAAGGTTCTGTATTTATGGGACATGATCCATACTATTGAGTAAACTAGAACTCCTTATACTATTAACTGGAAATGTACATAATTCTATGGAAGGTGTGTAAATGTAAGTTATGTTCATGGAACATTATTTGTACCGTGGAGTAAATTGGGACTCCTTATACTGGGAACTAAAATCATACATAATTTTCACTAATGTACACAAATATGTGCGATGATCATGGAGCTGACAGGTAGGACATGAATAGATATCATGATACTTGATGGGTTTTGAGGATCTGTAATACTATTCTGAGGCAGTCTGTATAATTATATTCACTACAGAAATAGACGAGGATGACATCTATGAAGAATATGATGAACATGTTCAAGTACTGCTTGAACACATGGTTTATCAAGTCTATGAAGACTTTTGGGGAATTGGTAAGACCAAAGGACATGACTAAGAATTTGAAGTGACTGTACCGAGTTTGAAAAGCTATTCTTTTAATGTCACATTCTCTAAATCTGGGTTGATGATATCCTGATCTGAGGTCTATCTTAGAGAAATAGCTGGCACCCTGAAGTTGTCCAAATAAGTCATTGATTCTGGGAAGTGGATATTTGTTCGTAACCATGACTTTATTGAGCTGGCGGTAGTCTATACACATTTTGAGAGAACCGTCTTTCTTGCGCACATATAAGACTGGTGTGCCCTACGGGGACACACTGGGTCTGATGATCTAGGATATCCTTCATCTGATCTTTCAATTCTCTGAGTTCTATTGGTGCCATTCCAATAGCAGAATAGATATGGGCTGAGTATCTGAAAGAAGATCAATGCCGAAGTCTATTTCCCTTTTGGGAGGAATTTCAGGAAGATCTTCGGGAAAGACATCGGAATATTCATTCAATACTGGGACTGATCCGAGACTGGGAGTTTCAAAACTAGAGTCCTTAACTCAAAAATATGATAGACACATCCCTTAGATATCCTTTTCCATGCCCGAAGGTAGGAAACAAGCTGACCTCTGTAAACTGAAGTACTACCCCTCCACTCTAGGATGGGTTAATTTAGGAACTAAAACTGGACAACTCTGTTTCTGTAGTCGACTGTGGCATAGAATGAATAAAGCCAATCCATGCCGAGAATGACATCAAAAGTAGTCATCTCTAATTCGGTTAAGTCTGCTGAAGTGACTTCCTGAGATACCTTAACCGGACAGTTCTTGTATACCCGTCAGGCTATGATAGTTTTACCCACTAGGGTGGAGACTGAGAAGGGCTTTGCTACAATTTTAGGATTGACTCCAAAATTAACTGCTATATAGCGAGTAATAAAAGACAAAGAAGCTCCTGGATCTAGCAATACATAAACATATATATATGAAAGATCTATAACGTACCAATAACCACATCAGGAGAATTTTCCTGATCCTGTCGGGATTAGAGAGCATAAATTCTATTTGGGCTTTTCCCGCTAGTAGCACTGGAGGTGGCACCCTGTTGATTTGGGAGATCAGACTGAGCTGAGGAACAGTTGAGATGACCCTAAAAACCTGACTGGGACAATCTCTGACTCTGTGGCCTGGCTTGCCACATCCGAAACAGACATCGTTACCAGCTCTATAAATACCCTGGTGGTTTTTACCATAAGTCTGACAAAGGAGATAGGTTTGGGTACTGCTAACACTGCCCTGAGGTTTAGGGCCTGGTGCCCTATCCTTGTTGTTGTCTCTGAATTTTGGCACTGGAGCACTAGCTGGAGAAGGGGCTGGGACAACAGCCTGCTGATTGGTCTGAGCTACTACTAAGTAAGATAAAGTGAGGGAATCAGTTTTAATTCCCTATGAAAGGGATGCTCATCCGAGGAATCTACCTGAATAGGCAAAGGTACTGACTGATTTCTAGTTCTCCTTTTGTTAGCCCTTTGGGAGACATATTTAGTAAATGAAAAGGAAAAATGGATTATACTGGGAGTTTACATTTGAGCTTATGCTCACTGGCACGACATAAATACTGAAAGAAAGGAAACTGTTACTAAAACATCTCATAGACTCCTATCCATAAGTGTCTTGCACAACACACCAATGCATAAGACTCTACTAGATACGACTTTTTAGACTTCCTAGGACACTGTTGAACCTTAGGCTCTGATACCAAGTTTGTAACGCCCTGAATCTGGTTCTGAAAATTCTACACAGTGCTCATGACCCTGAAGGACCACAAACTAACCCATGACTGATATTTGTACCTGAACACTGCATAAAATACTGTGTAAATGCAGAAATAAAGTTTTTAAAGTTGTAAGGTTTAAAACTAAGGTATAATAGCTATTAAAATATAACATCTGGGTAGGGTATGAAATACCTAAAACAACTGAAATAACTATCTGAACATGCTTTTCTGAAAGCCTCTAAATTGTCTGAATAAGGAGTTGATGGGACCTGTCCCCAACTAACTCAAACTTCTGAAATAATTTAATTTATGAGATAATAACTGAAATAACTAATACTAAGTGACTGTATCTGATAGTTTAGTTTCTGATGGAACTAGCTGAGTTTCGTTCTATTCTGAGTTAACTGTATCTGACATTCCTGAATTCTGTAGAACTATTTGCGTTCTATTATTGAGATTGAATAGCTATATCTGACAGTCCTGATCTATAACTAAAACTGTGGGAAGTAGTCATCTAACCGACATTCCCCAAATAATGCGTTATAGCTGAGTTGGGGATAACCCCAATTTGAAAGCTGTCAATACCGCCCCACCAGTAGGGATAAGCTATGGGTGACCCTCATCTGACAGTGTCCCCAAAAGATAACGGTGGGACCCTTATCTGACAGTGTTTATCCACCCTATCAACCCTCATCTGACAGTGTTGATGTCTCAACTTATGCTGGTTACATAGTTCTGGAATGCAAGGATGATGTCTAAGAATCACACCCTCATCTGACAGTGTGTGTTCCCATCCTTAGGTTCACTCGGTGCTAATTACTACTCCCATCTAAATAGACACTGAACATGGATTACTGAACTGAACTGGATTGAATTAACTGAGTTTCGTTGACTAACGAAATAGTACTGAGATTACTATATTACTGAGCTTTCCTGAGTCACATAACTGACTGAGTTCTATGGACATAGCTCGACTGAGAGTATCTTGAAAACATTACACTGGCTCTAGGCACACAGCCAAATTGTCGGGTATAAGTACCCCCAGGACTCGATGGCATGAAACTGACAAAGCATGACTTTCTTGAATACATAACCAACATCACAATCCATAATACAATAAGTTGGAGATTTAATGAAGTAGAAGTTCTAAAGCACCGCAAGGGTTACACATACATATATCCATAATTCATTGACTAAGGCATTTCATCAAAAACTTGACATCCATAAACTTGTACATAAATGGTGATTTCATATTATCATACTAGAATGGCACTTTTCCTTCACATAGCCATTTAATCAAACACATGGGAAGCATGCTTTGGTTATAAAATCATCAACACATCTAATAATCATGGATACATCCATCAATGTGTAAATTTAAGGGTTTATCATGATTATTATGCAAATCATCACATCCTAGGGTCAATCATTGGAATATGTAATTTCAAACATGAATCAAAACCCCACAACATCATGAACATGAATTTCAATTCAATTTAAATCATGAACATTCATAAATATACAAATCTTGAATTTTGAATAGAAATTTTTTAGCTTCATGGGTGAAAGGGACCCATGAATCAACACATGACATACCTAGGTTGTGAGTTTCTTGAAGTTCTTGGACTTGAAGAACTTGGAATATCTTAGTTTCTTAAAGAATGATTTGGATCTTGTTCTTAGGGATTATCTTTGAGAGAAAACCCTAATTTGATATTGTAGATGGATAATAAACTTATGAGCCTTGGTCTGATATAATTAGGGTTTAAAACGGGTGGAAAAGACCCAAATTCCCTTTCAAAACGACTTTAAAATAACTGAACGAACTATGTGATGGTGGGTGCGATGTTCCATCGTTGGGTCAATGGTCCGTCAGTCCTTACCATCGCACCTGGGCAGAATAAGGGTTCACTGTCTTTGCTGCGATGGCTTGGGCGACGGTCCATCGCTAGCTCGATGGTCTGTTGGCCTGAGCCATCACCCTTAGGTAGAAGGTGGTATCACTGCCTTTGCTGCAAAAATTTAAGAGACAGTCCGTCACTAGCTCAATGATATATCGGCCCTCATTGTCGCACTTGGGTAGTTTTGACTGTTTTTTGTAAAACGGCCATAACTTTCTACCCCGATACCGGATTTAGACAAAATAGGTATCGTTGGAAAGCTAATTCAATTTCCCACATGACAAAAAGTGAAAATCTTATAAATTACACGTATATAAAAGTGGATTCATCTTTCAAAGTAAGTTTCTAGCATACTTGGGATGATTTCAAGTTAGGTAGAAGTACGGGGTATTACAATACACCCCCACATACCCAATAAATTCTAGAAGTACTGATCATCATATATGTCTATGTGCTACATTGTCTTATAATGTAGGTCCTGGTGCTTAGTTCCAGCAGCGTGATTGTCTTCGAGCATCTCCACCTACATCCTAACTTTGGTGAGTCCTCATAGGCCGAGGACCCGTCCTTATTTTCCTTTGAAATTGATACGTTGTTTTAGTCATTTTGTTTCAGTTTAGTACAAGTCAGCTGGGGCTTGTCCCAGTGGCTCTCTAGTTAAAAGTAGAGGCTTGTCTGACCGTGTTCTATTTTGGATTCAAAGTGTTGGTTTTAAGATTTTGAGTTTGAGACTTTCAGCTATTGCATTCATTCAGTACTTTAAGATTTCATATGTCAGTTTTATCTTTATTAAGGGTTCTAAAGTTGTTAGAAGACTTAAAGGGTTAGCTTGGGGCTACTTATAGTTTTGAGCATCGTGTGACGCCTAGGATGTATTCTTGGGTCATTACACCATATCCATATCTCCTCCCCGACACATCCCTCAGGAAGGGTTTTATAAGATGTCACATTTTCTATTAGAAAAAGTCAGTATTGTCAGTGTTTCCCATATTTCCATAGTGGTACAAATGTTTCATGAATGAGTATTATATGAGGATAAAATACTCACAATCAACCAACATGAGCATTTTATATCCAACCAATATACCAACCAAGTGAGCCAAATATGCACTTACTTTTCCAGCCATCTATGAAATCTAACACGATTCACATGCCAACAAAGTATGAATACATCATAATATGCAGTTGACACAATTTTAGGATTTCTCACTAGCAACATATAACCAATTCACATATACCAGGCCAACAATATCATATAAGACCCTACACGGTCATACATAGCAAAGAATGTTCCAAAACCAGCAAATACATTAACATATAGGCCCTCAAACGGGTACAACACAATGAATTTAGCCATTTTCATGATTAGTACCCACACCCTTAGCATGATTTTCTATCGATATTAACTATCCATCCTAGTCTGAAAGAAATTAAGCCATAACCTACCTCGAATGCCCAAAATTGAAATAAAAGACTTCAATTTCAAAGCCCCACTCCTCACTAACGGTTCTAGAATTAACTAAAATATAAAAATATAGAATCTATACATCAAAACAAAGCCAACAATCTCATATTACATATTTTCAAGTCGGGGTCAAAACGGACCCCCAAAATGAATTTTCAAAAAAGAAGGGCAAAATCATAAATTTATTTCAAGAATATGTTCCCCATATTTTTGGAGTCTAATACTGAAAACCCAAGAGAAAATTAGATTCAAATCAAAGAAAAACTATTTTAAAACTTTGTCGGGTAAAATCTTCAAAATTCATTATAAAATCAAGAATCGAAGTTGTTTTGAAGATGAAATTAAGGAAAAATTGATAATTATGAGGTTAGAAAATTAACCAAGTGAAGAAGATTTGAAATTAGGGTTTAAATTGGAGAAATACAATTTTTCGGCCTTACGGGTCAAAATTTCCAAGTTTCATTCTTTAATCCAAATTTAAAACAAGGAATATATGATAAAGATTGAAGAAAATGATTGAAATAGGTGTTATAGAGCTTACTCAAGCTTAGAAATGGAAGAAATTGCTCAAAAGTTTGAAACCCTAAGGTCCAAGCCTCAAAAATAAGGAAAAGAATGGCAAAACATGGGTATATATAGGGTCCAAGTCTCCCCGGACCACTCGGGTTTCATCTGAAATCCCGTGAATGCAAACGAAATATGCTACCCTATCACATTCGACGTTTTGTACTCAATAGCAATATCAGATTTAAAAAAAATATCATTTTCATAAAGTTGACCCCCAAAATCCAAAATCATAACTTTCCGAACCTAGGGTCGAAATGGGATTTAAAAGCCATAAAACCACACCAACCCCAATACAATCCTAAAATTGATGTTTCAGATCTGCTGGCGGTGTCCGTTTTTCCATCCGTCATACTGATCAAAAGATGTTGACTGGAGTCAATTATAAGGCTCTTAAAGCCACCAAAAACAACAATATCGCATAAACGAAACCAAAAATCTAGAACCGTACCAATCATTCCCGCACTCCAGAAATACCACAACACAACTACAGGGAGAGGTAAAATGATCAAATCACACAAAAATATATATTTCACATATTTCATCAAAATTTATTATCCCTCGCTAAAAATCTAGTTTCCTCAAACTAAAGGCAAGAGAAATACCCAAATCAGTAAAAGCTTGGGGATAGCAACTATGTATATCCGACTCGACCTCCCAAGTAGCCTCATCTACAGATCGTGCCTCTATTGAACCTTGACCACAGGAGTAACTTTAGGATGCAACCATCTAGCATACCTAGCCAACATGGAGATCGCCTTCTCAACAAAAGAAAACCTCTTGTCTAACTGAATCGAATCCCAACAAATGACATGAGACTCATCCAAAATGTAACAATGAAGCATAGAAACATGAAAAAATGGATGAACAACTAATTAAACTAGGGGCAAGGCTAACTCATAAGCCAAATCACAAATAGTCCGAAGAATCTCAAATGGGCCAATATCCTAGGTCTAAGCTTTCCCACCTTCTAAAGCTCATTGCACCCTTCATGGGTAAAAATTGAAGGAAAACATGATCACCAACACCAAATCTCAGGACACAAAGTCTACGATCTGCATTGCACTTCTGCCTACTCTGAACCGCTCGAAGCCTATCCTGAATGATCCAAACTCTATCCAAAGACTCATGAAACAAGTACATACCTCGAGGTCTAGCCTTAGAAACCTCAAAGCAACCAAATGGAGAGCAGCAATACCTACCATATAAAGCCTCAAAAAGAGACATATTGATACTGGAATGGTAGATATTATTATATGTAAATTCCACCAAGGCTAAATGTCGCTTCAACTAGACACCAAAATCCATAACATAAGTGCAGAGCATATGCTCCAATACTTGGATAGTCCACTCTGATTGATCATCAGTTGAGGGTGAAAACTTATGCAAAGATCTGTTGACACCTAAATTTTTTCCCTCCATGACTAAGTTTAATTCCGTGTTTCTTTGATTTTAAATAAAAATACAACATTTATTTTATTTGGATAAAAACTTTTTAAAGTATTTATCTGAGTAATTTCGTCATTTTAAGTAACGATTATATATTATTTTGTATTCGCATATACAAAATTATATAATTTCATTAATTAAATGATTGTTTTATGAAAAATTAAACTTTATCAAATGGTTATCTTGAAAATTGATTTAAATAGTTAAAATCTTGAATTAAATATAATTTACTCTCAAAAATAAATTATTTGAAAGAATCTCTATTTGATTTTATTGAATGAAGAAGCTCGGGATTGAATTAGTTGTCAATTTATTTCAAATGCTATTTTAATTTAGTCAATTCATTGAATTAGACCATAACTGAAATCAATTGGACAATAACTGCAATGCAATTGGTCGATTGAATTTTAATTAGGCTAAGATTTAAATATAATCATTATTTATTTATGGGCTATTTAATAAATTCCCTTTCCCTAGTTAAAATCCATACCCATTTTGAATTAATTAACCCGACCCAAGCCCATCATAATTTTAGCACCAGCAGCCCAACATCAGTTGTACCTTACCCGAGCCGCATTTCTCCTTTAACCAATCCAGCTACAACACTCTAACAGACCAGCCCAATAATTTCAACAAACAACAATTTCAGCTCACAAGATCCGCCAACCCCAGCCTAAACCAGCCCCTCCGACCCAGCCCATATCACTTTTCTCTCTTCCTTAACCCTAACATAAACAAAATAACCCAGCGTACAACACCCAAAATAACTTTAACAAAATACCAACATACAACAACAATTTCAGCGATATCAACAATTCAGTCAATACCGACTTGGGCTCCGACTCAACTTAAGTCACAAAACCTAGCTATTTTCTTTCTCCCTTTAGATTTGTGCTCATCGTATGAACCTCCATCCAGATTCACACGATCGACAGACCTTGAATATTCTAGAAGCACTGAGGTGGCCTCCCAATGTTCAAATTTGTTGCTTATAGATTAGAATCATATGAATTAGTATGTGTGTATGCGAATTTTAATAGTTTTGGAGGAATTTTCCTTTTCCCCAATTTTTATTGGTTGAACCGAATTTTAAAATTCTTTAAAGAGTCCAAAAATCAATACAAGATTGAGAAAAAATCTTGTTATCATCCGAAATTTTGAAAATATCTCAGTTAAGGAATTTTAAAATTACTCCTGTTTCCCTTTTTTCTTACATCGATTGAAGCCCAAAATTCAATCCATAATTCCTTATATAAAATATTCTCTTTAGAGAAAATATGGGGTAAGTCTTGAAGGTGGAAAAATCTTTTAAGAGAAAAAATTCTCATTTTCTCGATTCCTCAAAGTTCTCAGAGTCGCAGCGAAGATTTTCGATGGTGGTCAAGATTCTATCGGAGGCTCGAGGTTCCCAGAGTCAACATAGTCATTCCTAACTCAGTCCAGTCGCCCATCACTACAGTGTGCCGCTTCTAGTGCCATCAGTGGATAACACCCAAATATACTCTATGTACTTCAGTACCGATAGGATCAGGAAAGTTCTCCTGATGTGGTAACTGGTATGTTACAAGTTTATTATTTACTTATTTATGATTTTCTATATCCAGAAGCTTCTTTGTCCTTTGTAACTCCTTACGTAGCTATTGAATTTAGAGTCAGTCCCAAAATCCTAGCAGAGCCCTTCTCAGTCTCTACCCCAGTAGGTAAGTCTATCATAGGCCGGCGGGTATATATGAACTGTCCGATTATGGTATCCCAGAAAGTTACTTCAGTAGACTTAGAAAAGTTAGAGATGATAGATTTTGATGTCATTCTTAGTATGGATTGGATTCATTCATGCTATTCTTTAGTTGAATGTAGAAACAAAGTTGTCTATTTTTAGTTTCCGAATAAACCGGTCCTAGAATGGAGGGGTAGTATTTCAGCACTCAGGGGTCAGCTTGTTTCCTACCTTAAAGCGAAAAATATGATATCTAAGGGGTGTGTCTATTATTTTGTTTGATTTAAAGACTCTAGTTTAGAGACCCGTAACCTTGAGTCAGTTTTAGTATTATGTGAATTTCCAAATGTGTTTCCCAAAGATCTTCCTAGAGTTTCTCCCAAAAGGGAAATTAATTTTGGAATAAACCTTCTTCCTGACACTCAACCCATCTCTATTCCACTATACAAAATAGCTCTAACTAAACTTAAAGAATTAAAAGAACAGTTGAAACACCTCCTAGATAGGGGATTCATTAGGCCCAGTATTTCCCTGTGGGGTGCACTAGTTTTATTCATGTGTAAGAAAGATGGTTCTTTCAGAATGTGTATTGATTATCATTAGTTGAACAAAGTCACAGTCAAGAACAAGTATTCATTTCCCAGAATCGATAACTTGTTTGACCAACTTCAGGGTGCTAGTTACTTTTCTAAGATAGACCTCAGATCAGGCTATCATCAGCTTAGAGTCAGAGAATGTGACATTTCAAAAACAGCTTTCAGAACTTGATATGGTCACTTTGAATTCCTAATCATGTCATTTGGTCTTACCAATGTCCAAACAACCTTCATGGACTTTATGAACCGCATGTTCAAGCAGTACTTGGAAATGTTCATCATAGTATTCATTGATGACATCCATGTTTACTCCCCCAGCGAATATGATCATATAGACTATCTCAGAATAGTATTACAGACCCTCAGAGCCCATTAGTTATTTGCCAAAGTCAGTAAATTTGAATTATGGCTAAGGCCAGTAGCTTTCCTTGGTCATATAGTTTTTGATGAGGGCATTAGAGTTGATTCTCAAAAGATCGAAGCAGCAAAAAACTAGCCCAGACCTATCTCTCCATTAGATATCAGGAGTTTCTTAGGTTTGGCTAGCTATTACCGATGGTTTGTTGAAGAATTTTCATCTATTGCATCCCCCATGTCTAGATTGACTCAGAAGAAAGTTAAATTCTATTGGTCAAATTCTTGTGAGAAGAGTTTTCAGGAGTTGAAGACTCAACTCATTATTGCCCCTATTTTGACTTTACTAGATGGTTCATATGGATTTGTTGTGTATTGTGATGCTTTCAGAGTTGGTTTGGGGTGTGTTTTGATGTAGAAAGGTAAGGTCATAGCCTATGCCTCTATAAAGCTCAAGCCCCATGAAAAGAATTACCCCACCCATTATCTTGAGTTAGGAACTGTGATATTTTCCTTAAAGATTTAGAGGCACTATTTGTATAGGGTTCATGTTGTTATGTTCACAGACCATAAAATTTTACAGTACGTATTTTCTTAGAAGGACTTGAACTTCCGTTAGAGTAGGTGGTTAAAGTTGTTGAAAGACAATGACATAAGTGTTTTGTATTATCTGGGAAAGGCCAATATAGTGGCTGATGCTCTTAGGTGATTGTCCATGGGTAGTGTTGCTCATGTTGAGGATGGTAAGAAAAAGTTAGTTCAGGAAGTTCATCAGCTTGCCAGGTTGGGTGTTTATTTGGTTGATTCAGTTGAGAGTAATGTTTGGGTGCAGAATAGTTCAAAATCATCTTTGGTTTCTGAAGTGAAAGAAAAGTTGGACAAAGATACCAGTTTAGTTAAGCAAAAAGAGTTATTCAGAGATCAGAAAGTAGAGGTTTTCTCCTAAGGGGGAGATGGTGTGTTGCATTGCCAGGGTAGATTATGTCTGCCATGTGTGGATGGTGTAAGGCAGTGGATTTTTGCATAAGAACATAGTGCGCATTACTCAATTCACCCAAGGGCCACTAAGATGTACTGCGACTTACGGGAAGTCTATTGGTGGAGACGGATGAAGAGAGACATTGCAGAGTTTGTTGCTAAGTGCTCAATATATCAGCAGGTTAAGATTGAGCATCAAAAGACTAGTGCATCTATACAAAAGTTCAGTATTCCCACTTGGAAGTGGAAGGAAGTGAACATGGACTTTTTTATGAGTTTGCCTTGTACTCGTCGTTAGCATGATTCAATTTGGCTCATTATAGATAGGATGACCAAATCAGCCTACCAAGGATTATGCCAAGCTCTATGTTAGAGAGTTGGTCAAGTTGTATGGAGTTTCGTTAACCATTATTTCAGATCAAGGTACGTAGTTCACCTCTTATTTTTGGAAAGCATTCCAAAAGGGTATTGGTACCCAAGTTCACCTCAGTACAACCTTTCATCCCCAGACAGATGGTCAAGCAGAAAGGACCATCATACTCTAAAAAATATGCTAGGGCATGTGTTGTTGACTTTAAAGGCAGTTGGGATGACCACTTACCCTTGATTAAGTTCGTGTATAATAACAGCTATTATTCCAGTATTCAGATGGCTCCATTTAAGGCGCTTTATGGGAGGAGATGTAGATCTCCTATTAGTTGGTTCGAGGTATATGAGGCCACAATAGTAGGTCCTGACTAGGTGTTTGAGGCCTTAGAGAAGGTTCAGTTGATCAGGGAATGGCTTATGATAGTTCAAACCCGACAGAAATCATATGCAGATGTCAGAAGAAGAGATCTCAAGTTTGAGATTGGCAACTTTGTGTACTATAAAATATCTCCCATGAAGAGAGTGAAAAGGTTTGACAAGAAAAGGAAGCTTAGTCCTCGATATGTCGGTCCTTACCGAATTCTGAGCCATTTCGGAAAGGTAGCTTACGAGCTTGAGTTGTTGTCAAGCTTAGCTTTAATACACCCTATGTTTCATATCTCCTTGCTAAAGAAATGCATTGGTGACACAGTAGTTATAGTCCCTATAGAGAGTGTAGATGTTTAGAATAGCCTCTCTTACGAGGAAGTCCCAGTCAAAATCATTGATCATAAGATTCGTAGGCTGAGGAACAAAGAATTTCCTTTGGTCAAAGTTCTTTGTCAAAATCAGTCCGTTGCGGAAGCTACTTGGGAAGCAGAAGTAGATTTGCGATCCAAATATCCTCACCTCTTCTCTGCAAACTCAGATTCAGCTTAACGTAACAGTCTTCCTTAGATTTACTCAATTTCATGTTCAGATTACCTTTACAGACTCCGTAGAAATTATAGTTGCATATCATTCTCATGACAGTCATGCATTCATAAATCAGTTTCATTCATGTAATCATGCTTCAGTTATGCATGTTCAGTATGAAAACTCAGTTTATCATTATTTTAAGTCATGTGTCATATCCCCAAGTTCAGTCATGTCTCAGTCGTGCATGTCAGTATCAGTACAGGTTTTTAGTAGACACAGTTCAGTCAGTCTCATTCGAGGATGAATGTCCTCAAGGGGGAGATATTGTAAGACCCCGTAACAGTCCTAATTCAATTCAGTCCCATATATTTTGTAATGAGGGGTCCTATACTTATGACAAATTCAACTAAATGTTGAGACTTAGAATCATTTCATCCTTCGTAATCGGATGACCTTATTTATCTATCCGTATGAACTTAGAATATTAATTTTTAAGATGATTCACGATCAGGGATGTAAATAGGTCTTCATAGGTTAGTTTCAGAATTTTTGGGCAAGCATAGAGGCATATTTGGGAGTCCATAACAGTGGCTACGTGCGATTAGTATGTGGCACACTCTCTAGTCCGCCCCTAGGGAGCATGCGATAGAGCATGTGGTGCACGCTCCATTCCATAGCTCCATAGCATGCGACGCATGCTCTATAGCACGCTCTTGAACTTTTTAGCTTTCAATTCCACGTCTAGAGGGATAAATAAGTCATTTCCCCACCTTATATCATCCCTAAAACATGATATTAAGCCTTTCTAAAGGTAAAATTCACTCATTTTTCACAAATCCTCTCAAGAACAAACCCTAACCCAACAAATTCAAGATTTAATTCCCAAGAAATTCACCACATTTTTTGGAGAATTAATAATCAAGGTATGTTAGGCGTTCATTCTTGGGTTTCCTTCAACCCTTGGAGTTTAAGAACCCTTTTTAAAATCTCTAGTTAATAGTTTCATGAATTATATGTATTAATTGGGTTGTTTTCATGTTCACGTTATTTGTATGGGTTTTCAATTCAAGATTTAATTGTAGTCTTCATGAGTATAAGATATCATGTATGAAATTATTGTAATCCTCATGTCACCACCCTTGAATTATGAATTGATGGTTGTATTCATGATGCATCAACATGTTATTCATACCCAAGTACAAAATTATGCCCCCTAGGTGTTTGACAAAATGCTTAATTGAGTTAATTGTCCAATTGTGATTCATTGGTGACCCTAGTGTTGAACTCATGCCATTACTACATGTTTAAATTACTATCATGCTAAAGCTATACATTGAAATTACTTGATAGAATGTCCTTATGGATTGAATAGTGTATCTATGATATGTTGGCATATGTCCCTATACATGTACAAGCTCATGACTTCCAAATGTTTTGAAAAAATGTCTAAGTGATTGCAATGTGAACAATTGACTATTGCCATATTTTCAAGTATTACCATATTCTATTAGTATTGATGCTATCGAGTCCTGGGGGTATTCAATACCCAACAATCTAGTTGTTTACTTAAAATTACAGTAACTATAAGATAGTATCAATAACATCACGACCAATAGAATTCAGACAGTTACAGAACTCAGTGAACTCAGTCCAGTTCAATCAGTCAATACGATCAGTAACAGTTCAGTCAAGCCTAGTACAGTCTAGTGATCAGTTCAGTGTCCTTTCAGTTAGGAGTAGGATTCAGCACCGAGTAAACCCAGGGATTGGGGCGTTCCTGCCAGCATAGGGTTTAACCATTAGTAGCAGTCCCTAAATTACAGAACTACGTAGCCAGTGTAGGGTGAGACGTCTTCTTGCCAGGCTAGGGTTGATGCAACCATACATATAAATTATGGGTCTTCCTTCTAGATTAGGGATTACCCAGCCCTGTTAGTATCCCTTGTCAAGGTGCTAACACCCTTCAAACTGTGGTTATAGGTTGGACCCTAACTCAGCTTATATCGGGGTATGTCGGTTAGATAAACACTACCACAGTTATAGTTTTAGTTCCAGACTTAGTATAGAACTCAGTTTAGTTCTACATAATTAGGACTATTAGAAATAGTCACCCAGCTATCAGTAATTCAATTATAAAAAATCTCAAATATCTATCACTCAATTATCAGAACTCAGTATTCAGTTTCAGTATGATCACAGATAGAGTATATGTGCATAGTATTGCAGGCTCAATTATTTATAGTAGTCTTAGTTATCCATGTACTCTCATTCAGTCATGTTCAATCATTCTATCATTCATGATCTCATGCATATAAACCCATGTATATCAGCCTACCTGTAATACCCCAAACTTTTTTTAAGTCAAATCTAGTCTCCAAAAGAGTTAGTGATGACTTCCTAAATGATTAATGTTTACATCAGATAGAATTTTCCTAATTTCAAATTTTTATCAAGTAGGAAATTGAATTATCTTTCCAACAATACCAATTTCATCCAAATCCGATATCGGAGTAAAACGTTATGGACGTTTTATAGAGAACTGTCGAAACTACCTAGAAGCGATGGTCAGGCCGGCGGACTGTCAGCTAGCGACGGACCATCACCCAAGCCATCATTACTAAGGCAGTGAAACTATCATCTATCCAAGTGCAACGGTCAGGACCGATGGACCGTCGAGCTAGCGACGGACCATCGCCCAAACCGTCGCAGCGGAGGCAGTAAGTCGGCCTTCTGGCTAGGCACGATGGAATGGCTGACAGACCATCGAGCTAGCGATGGATCGTCACCTAAACCATTACAATCAAGGCAGAAAGATCACATTCTGGCCTAGTACGATAGGACCGTCGCCCAAGCCATTGCAACTGAGGCAGTAAGACCATCTTCTGGCCTAACGGTAATGGACAGAGCAACAAACCATCAACCCAACAACGAACTGTCACCCAGACCATCACTAATAAGGCAGAAACCCATTTTCTAACTAGGCTACGACGAACAGAGCGAAGAACCATCGAGCTAGCGACGGACCATCGCCCAAGATGTTGTAGATCCCGTTCTGTAATTTAAAGCCATTTTTATAAGGGTATTTGGGTCTTTTCCACCCATTTTAACACTTAATTATACCAGACCAAAGCTCATAACTTCATTATTCATCTACAACACCAAATTAGGGTTTCTCTCAAAGATCAATCCCCAAGAACAAGATCCAAACCCTTCTTCAAGAAACTAAGAAATCCAAATTCTTTAAGTTCAAGAACCATCAAGAAAATATCAAGATATATGTTTTCCAATACAAGAACATTGAAGAAAAGTTAGTTATATTTCAAGATTCAGGCTTTTGAGGTATGTCAAGTGTTGATTCATGGGTCCCTTTCACTCATGAGGCTCAAGCATCAATTTTCAAATTCCAAAGATTGTGTATTTATGAATGTTCATGTTTTAGTTGAATTGAAGTTCATGTCCATGCTGTTGTATGGTTTTGATTCATGTTTAAAATTACATGTTCCAATGATTGATCCTAGTATGTGATGTTTTACATAATATTCATGATAAACCCTTCAAATTGCAAATTTATTTATGCAACCATGATAATTAGATGCATTGATGAAGGTATAACCAAAGTATGCTCCCCATATGTTTGATTAAATTCCTATGTGAATGAAAAAGTGACATTATAGTATGATAGTATGAAATCCCATTCATGTACAAGTTAATGCATGCCAAATGTTTGATGAAATGTCTTAGTCAATGAATTATAGATATATATGTATCCATTGTTGTTCTTTCGAACTTGTGCCGTGAATTACTTTTATGTTATTGAGTCCTGGGGGTATTTATACCCGACAATTTAGCTGTGTGCCTAGAGCCAGTGCCAGTTTTATGATAATCTGAGTCACACCATGATCAGTAGAATTCAGTCAGTTATATGACTCAGGAAAACTTAGTAATCTCATGAACTCAGTCAGTTAATAGAATTTAGTAATATTCTATCAGTCAACAGAACTTAATGAACTCAGTCCATTTAGTTCATTATAATTAATTTAGTGTCTAATCAGATGGGAGTAGGATTCAACACCGAGTGATCCCAATGATGGGAACTCATCTGCGAGTAGAGGGTGTGATTCTTAGAAGCAATCCTTGTGCTCCAGAACTACATAGCCAGCGTAGGTTAAGATATCTAACCTGTTAGATGAGGGATGATGAGTTGACTTAAAATATTAGGTGAAGGTCCCATCATTCTTCTTAGAGTACCTGTTAGATGAGGGTCACTCACAGCTTGTCCTTACTAGTGGCGCGGTATTGACACCCTTCCAATTGGGGTTACAGATTAAACCCCAACTTAGTAATAATAGCTTATTAGGGGCATGTCAATTAAATGACTACTTCCCACAGTCTCAGTCTCAGGTCTCAGTAATAAAACTTAGATAGTTCTATAGAATTCAGGACTGTCATATACAATCACTCAGCTCAGTATAGAACTCAGCTAGTTCTATCAGAACCTAGACGGTCAGACACAGTCGCTCAGTATCAGTTATATCAGTTATCAAAAATCCATGTTACTAGTATTCAGACTCAGTAATTAGTGTTGTCACGATCTCATTTACGATTATGTATTCATGCATGTATTCCCATGTTAATGTTACTCAGTCAGTCAGTATTGTTCATGCATATGAACCTTTATATTTAGCTTACCTCACTTGTATACCAGTATATTCTCATGTACTGACACATACTTTTCTTTTGCGCTATGGTGTTTCATACCATAGGTTCAGAAGCACGAGCTCCAGAGCATCCTTAGTAGATCAACCGTTCAGCAGATAGACTAGCAGTGAGTCCTCATCATTCGGGGATGTTATTATTTGACTATTTCATTCTTTCAGTTCTTAGTTTATTTTAGTAATTGGAGTTAGTTGGGGACATGTCCCATCAACTCCTTATTCAGACAGTTTAGAGGCTTTCAGACTAGCATGTTCAAACAGTTATTTCAGTTATTTTGGTATTGATATATGGTATCTCCAGATGTTATTTTTTATCAAATTTTTGAACGTTATGGCCTTTCAGCCATTTATTCTATATTTATACAGTATGTTATGTAGTGCTCAGTTACAGATATCAGTCATGGGTTAGCTTGTGGTCCTTCGGGGTCATGAGCACCTTGTGGCATTTCGGGTACCAGATTTAGGGCGTTCACTACCCCACTTAGCATACCAGCACATTTAAAGTACTGACGTATACCTTTTATTTTGCGCTATGATATTTTATATCATAGATTTGGATGCACGGACTCCACATCGTACTTAGATTTTCAGATTATTAGTAGCAACTATAGCGGTGGGTCCTCATATTTTAAGAACTGAGTTATTCTATTCAATATTTTCATAGACTCATTTTATTCAGTTGTTAGAGTTAGTTGGGGACTTGTCCCATCAACTCCCCATCCAGATAGTTAGAGGCTTTCAGACTAGATTATTTCAGACAGTTGTCCAATTTTCTTTTCAGTATTACATCAGTATTTCAGTATTGGTTTTCAATGTTTGTGAACCTTCTGGCATTTTAGTTATATTTTGCATTCTTATAGTATTACTATTTAGTGTTCATGGCAGGTACCAGTCATGGGTTATCTTGTGGTCCTTCGGGATCGTAAGCACCGTATGACGTTTGGGATACAGACTCGGGGTGTTACTGTAAGGCCCCGAAAAATGGGTCCCAGAGCGTCACACGGTTCTTGAGGCTATGAGTAGCCCCAAGCTAACCCTTTGAGCCATTTTCATTCATTTCAACACAAATCAACGAGGTTTCCATAATAACCCTCAAATATCAACAAAGTAATCATCATCCAAGAATAAAAGAATTTCAGAAAGATAACAAAATACGACTTATTAGTCAACTCTCAACATCTATACTAGTCTGACAAGCCTCTAAAAAAATCAATAAAACCAGCGAGCCATTAAGACATACCCCAACTAACTCATACTCGGTTATCAAATGTAAACAATTTCGTGAAACCAACATCAGACATCACGTCCTCGTAACATGAGGACTCACCACGACAGAGGATGTAGAACAGCGTGCCCAAAAAATCACTGTCGAACCTAGAACTGAGCACCTGAACCTACATTTCGAGAAAAGGTAGCCCACATCCAAGATGTGGGTCAGTACCATGGAAAGGAACCGAGTATATGGGGGTGTATGCAATTGTATAAACATCATCATCATAAATATTTATAAGAAATATGTAGGATGTATAAAAGACTCACATAGCCCAAAGAAAATCATCATAATCATTAGAGAATGAAATAAGTACAATAACACATGTGAGTCATCATATAATTTGTCAATCACTTTCATTTCATCAAGAATATAAATTCTCATAATGTAAAATATCATTTGAATCTTTTGAAAGAATAACTTTTACAATTCCACTTTCAAATCAATTCACTATTCACCATAGCCACAAAGAAACACACACATACTGGGAGATCCTATAATCGACATAAACTATGTGAGCTACATGGAGTCCAACGTACAACCCACTTTGGGGAGAGCAGTCCTATCCTTGCCATCGGAGTAGGACTATTGATATCAAATCCACACAAACTAGTGATCACTATATAAATCAGCCTCAGGCTCAATCCTACGGGGGCACGTAGTTCTAGGGAAGTAAGGTCGCTTTATACCTCCCACTCAGTGCTTAAAATTTCTCCCAGACTTAGCTCAGATCATTTCAAAGACAATCCACAACAAAACAATTTTAGTAATATATAAATATACATCGGGAGCCATCATGCTTCCCATCTATCAAAATCAATCACGTTGTGGATTTCTTTCACACTCGAGTTCAAAACTCCATTAAGACCAAAAGGTCAAATCATTCAAAATATATCAAATATTCAACATCAACATGCTAATAACACACTTTCTAAAAAAAACACAATTTCCAATGGGGATTCACGACCCAAATATCAAAATCATGATAAATATCGTTCAAGATTCATGCTTTATATTTCCACACATGTAAATTCATCTTTCAAAATCATAAACATCAAGATTTCATAATAATCATCAGAAGATATGGGTTCATGCTTCAAATTCGTAAAAATCAAATAAAAATTATGCCTTTGTAAAGAAAATTATTTTTGGGCACAAGAACGAAAGAGAGTTCTTGTTGAAAACCCCCACATACCTTGAATGATGAACTTTAGATCGATACTCATTTTTGAGATGTTAATCGTGCCTTTGAATGATGGTTCTTGGAGTTCTTGAACTAGGAACTTGGAATCTTGAATAAATTTGTAAAATTAATGGTGAACTTTGGAGGTTCTTTAAGTTGGATGTAGGAGCTTAGGGTTTTCTTTTTGAGGGAATTTGATGAAATATAACATATAATGCTTCTAATAGGCTTTAATATAGAGTTTGGATGGATTTTGGGTGAGGGGGAATGACCAAAACTCCCCTAAAAATCAAATAATTCTCGAATCTATCCTTTGGTGGACTGTTTTGATAGTTTGAAGTAGATCAACCATAACGTTTTACTCTGATATTCAAATTGGATGAAACCAATTTCATTAGAAAGAGGACTGTCATATCATTCCTTTGATATATAGTATCTCACCCAGATCATTGTGTATAAGGAGTTATGATCGTTTGAAGTTTACCCAAAAATTCACTTTTGATAGGCTGAAGTGGATCGACCATAAATTTTTGCTCCGCTAGACAAATTGGTTGAAACCAATTTCATTGGAAAGAGGACTCGCAGATCTTTCTGTTGATATATAGTAGATCACCCATATCATTATGTACAAGGATTTATGATCGTTTGAAGTTGGAGTAAAAATACGCCAGGCCTCAGTACTTTTTCCTGCACGTTTTACTGTTCACTACTATTCATGGTTCGATCGGAATGTTCATAACTCGTCGCTCGGGTGTCCGTTTTGGATGATACACATATTGTTTGAAAGCTTATTCGATACTCTACGTAATGGTGGGTCATGATATAAGACACTCCACACGAAAAATTTGTAATTCATTCTAGAAGATAGAACCTAACACGTTTTTCATAAAATTTCAATGAAAAATTTCCCTGGGTATTACATCATCTCCCCCTTGGAAACATTCATCCTCGAATGACGCTAGACATTCCAAGATTAGATAGGGAATAGAGAATACAGCTGAAACCATTCGTTAGACTCATCACCACATCGTTTCTCACTCCGAATGCAACATAGAATACATAAATTCAAGAAACTATAGCTGAACACATAATAAATGACAGCTGAACTGTTGCAACTTTTATTAAAAGGGCATGATTTAGGAAAGAACGGTACCTTCGGCTTGATCGGAGTTCATGGAAAATAGGTGCGGGTACTTGGATCACATATCCGCCTCAGCTTCCCAAGTTGCACCCTCAATAGATTGGTTTCGCCACAACACCTTGACCAAGGAAACTTCTTTGTTCCTTAGTCTTCGGACACTGAAATCAAGAATCTCAACAGGAATCTCATCAAAAGAAAGATTTTCTTGAATGTCAGCACTCACAGAGGAATCCACTACCACAGCATCGCTAATATGCTTTCTAAGCATGGAGACATGGAATATTGGATAAACAGAGGACAACTCGGAAGGCAACTCGACCTCATAAGCTACCTTACCAACACGGCTAAGAATTTTGTAAGGACCAACATAACGGGGACTAAGCTTCCCCTTCTTTCCGAATCTCTTCACCCCCCTCATGGGTGAAATTTTCAGATACACGAGGTTACCAACTTCAAACTCAAGGTCTCTCCTTCTAACATCCGCATATGACTTCTGACGACTCTGCACAGTTTTCAACCTTTCCCTAATCAACTTAAATTTTTTCATAGCCTCAAATACCAAATCAGGACCACTCACAGCCGCTTCACCCACCTCGAACTAACCTATGGGTGATCTACACTTCCTCCCATATAAGGCTTTAAACGGAGCCATGCCAATACTAGAGTGAAAACTATTATTGTAAGCAAATTCTATCAACGGTAAGTGATCATCCCAACTTTCCTTAAAGTCAAATACACAAGCTCTCAACATATCCTCTAAGGTCTGGATGGTCCGCTCAGCCTGACCATTGGTCTATTGATAAAAAGCAGAACTCAAAAGCACTTTCGTACCAAGACCCTTCTGAAAAGCTTTCCAAAATTGTGAAGTGAACTGAGTACCCCTATCCGAAATGATAGACAAGGGAACTCCATGCAATCTGACTAGCTCTCGGATATATAATCTAGCGTAATCCTCTGCAGTATATGAAGTATGAACAGGTAAGAAATGAGCAGACTTACTCAACCTATCAACCACAACCCAAATGAAATCATAATGGCGTCGGGAAAGAGGTAAACCAATCATGAAGTCCATATTTATCTCTTCCCACTTCCAGGTGGGAATACTAAACTCTTGCATCATACCACCAGGTCTTTGGTGTTCAACCTTAACCTATTGGCATGTTGCACACTTAGCTACAAATGCTGCTATATCTTTCTTCATGCCACTCCACGAATAGATTTCCTGCAAGTCTCCGTACATCTTGGTGGCACCAGGATGAATAGAATATCGAGACCCGTGCGCTTCAGCCATAATCCTCTATCTCAGATCATCAATATTCAGGACACATAATCTACCCTGCAATCTCAACACACCATCTTCCCCTTGGGAGAAAACCTCTACTTTTTGGTCCTTGACTGACTCCTTCAGTCTGACCAAACTAGCATCTAAGTATTGCTTTTCCTTCACTTCCAAAACCAAGGAGGATTCGGAACTACTCTGAACCCCTATACTACCTTCAGCAGAGTCAAACAATGTAACCCCCAATCTAGCCAAATGATATACATCACGAGCCAACTCTTTCTTACCTTCTACCACATGCGAAACACTACCCATGGACACTCTACTTAGGGCATCCGCCACAATATTGGCCTTGCCCAGATGGTACATCACACTCATATCATAGTCCTTTAACAATTCTAACCATCGTCTCTGCCTAAGATTCAATTCTCTCCGGGTAAACACATACTGCAGACTCTTATGACCAGTGCAAACATCAATATGGACACCATACAAATAGTGTCTCCAGATTTTCAAAGCAAACATAACAGCAGCCAACTCAAGGTCATAGGTGGGGTAATTTTTCTCATAGGGTTTCAACTGTCTAAAAGCATAAGCTATCACCTTACCCTTCTGCATCAATGCGCAACCCAACCCAACTCTCGAAGCATCATAGTACACCACAAAACCATCAACACCATTAGGCAAAGTCAAAACAGGGGCTGAAGTGAGTCGAGTCTTCAACTCCTCAAAACTCTACTCACAAGATTCGAACCACAAGAACTTCACTTTCTTTTGGGTCAACCGAGTCATAGGAGACGCTATAGAGGAGAAACCCTCAACAAAACGGTGGTAATAGCCAGCTAAACCCAAGAAACTTTGGATATCAATTGAAGAAATAGGTCTAGGCCAATTTTTAACAGCTTCAGTCTTTTCGGGATCAACTCTAATACCCTCGAAAGAAATGATATGACCCAGAAAAGCAACTGACCTTAGCCAAAACTCACACATACTGAACTTGGAAAACAACTAGTAATCTCTAAGGGTTTGCAAGATAGTTCGGAGATGATCAGAATGTTCATCCTCACTACGGGAGAACACCAGTATATCATCAATGAACACTATGACAAACATATCAAGATATGGTCTGAACACTCAATTCATAAGGTCCATGAAAACTACTGGGGCATTAGTTAACCCAAAAGACATAACAATAAACTCAAAATGGCCATAACGAGTTTGGAAAGCGGTTTTTGGGATGTCACACTCCCTAACTTTGAGTTTATAATAGCCGAAAAAAGGTCTATCTTTGAGAAATAACTTGCACCTTGCAATTGGTCAAACAAATTATCTATTCTCGAAAAGGGGTACTTATATTTTACAGTGACTTTATTCAGTTGGCGGTAATCAATGCACATACGCAAAGAGCCATCTTTCTTTCTCACAAACAACACAGGAGCACACCAAGGAGAAACACTGGGCCTTATGAAACCCTTATCTAGTAGATCTTTGAGTTGCTCTTTCAACTTCTTAAGTTCTGCAGGGGCCATACGGTAAGGAGGAACAGAAATAGGCTGAGTATCGGGAAGAAGATCAATCCTGAACTCTATCTCTCTATAATGGGTCAGCGGGTTGAGGTTGTTGACCATCATTATTTCTTCTCGCTCGCCGTGGAGGCATATTTCTAAAAGAAGAGAGCACAAATCAATAGCAGAGAGAGACACTTTAAGCATGATAGACTTCTGAAAGAAAGAATCACACTTTTTCCTAAAATGTCTTGTAGCCTCTTGCTCATAGATGTGGCGCGCTACACACCGATGATCAAGACTCTACTTAACAAGGTTTGTCAGACTCCGTAGAACACCTTAAAACCTTAGGCTCTAATACCAAGTTTGTAACACATAGGAAAATGGGTCCTGGAGCGTCACACGGTGCTTGAGGCTACGAGTAGCCCCAAGCTAACCCTTTGAGCCATTTTCATTCAGTTCGACACAAATTAATGGGGTTTCCATAAATAACCCTCAAATATCAGCAGAGTAATCATTATCCAAGAATAAAAGAATTTCAGAAAGATAACAAAATATGACTTATTAGTCAACTCCCAACATCTATACTAGTCTGACAAGCCTCTAAAAAAATCAATAAAACCAGTGAGCCATTGAGACATGCCCCAACTGACTCATACTCAGTTATCAAATGTAAATAATTCTGTGAAACCAACATCAGACATCATGTCCTCGGAACATGAGAACTCACCATGATAGAGGATGTAGAACAGCGTGCCCGAAGAATCACTGTCGAACCTGGAACTGAGCACCTGAACCTATATTCTGAGAAAATGCAGCCCACATCAAAAGATTTGGGTCAGTACCATGGAAAGGAACTGAGTGTATAGGGGTGTACGCAGTTGTATAAACATCATCATCATAAATATTTATAAGAAATATGCAGGATGTATAAAAGACTCACATAGCGCGAAGAAAATCATCATAATCATGAGAGGATAAAATAAGTACCATAACACATGTGAGTCATCATATAATTTGTCAATCACTTTCAGTTCATCAAGAATATCAATTCTCATAATGTAAATATCATTTAAATCTTTCGAAAGAATAACTTTCACAATTCCACTTTCAAATCACTTCACCAATCACCATAAACACAAGGAAACACACACACACTGGGAGATCCTATAACCGACATAAACTGTGTGAGCTACATGGAGTCCAACGTACAACCCACGTTGGGGAGAGCTGACCTATCCTTGCCATCGGAGTAGGACTATTGATATCAAATCCATACAAACTAGTGATCACTATATAAATCAGCCTCAAGCTCAATCCTACGGGGGCACGTAGTTCTAGGGAAGTAAGGTCGCTTTATACCTCCCACTCGGTGCTAAAGATTTCTCCTGGACGTAGCTCAGATCATTTCAAAGACAATCCATAACAAAACAATTTCAGTAATATATAAATATACATCGGGAGTCATCATGCTTCCCATCTATCAAAATCAACCATGTTCTTGGATTTCTTTCACACTCAAGTTCAAAACAACTCCATTAAGACCAAAAGGTCAAATCATTCAAAATATCTCAAATATTCAACATCAACGTGCTTATAACACACACTTTCTCAAAAAAACACAATTTTCAATGGGAATTCACGACCCAAATATCAAAATCATGGTAAATATCATTCAAGATTCATACTTTATATCTCCACACATGTAAATTTATCTTTCAAAATCATAAACATCAAGATTTCATAATAATCATCATAAGATATGGGTTCATGCTTCAAATTCGTAAAAATAAAAAAAAATCATGCCTTTGTAAAGAAAATTACTTATGCACAAGAACGAAAGAGAGTTCTTGTTGAAAAATCCCACATACCTTGAATGATGAACTTTAGATTGATACTCGTTTTTGAGATGTTAATCGTGCCTTTGAATGATGGTTCTTGGAGTTCTTGAACTAGAAACTAGGAATCTTGAATAAATTTGCAGAATTAATAGTGAACTTTGGAGGTTCTTGAAGTTTGAGATAGGAGCTTAGGATTTTCTTTTTGAGGGAATTTGATGAAATATAATATATAATACTTCTAATTGGATTTAATATAGGGTTTGGACGGATTTTGGGTGAGGGGGAATGACCAAAACACCCCTAAAAATTAAATAATTCTCGAATCTGTCCTTTGGTGGATTGTTTTTATAGTCTGAAGTAGATCAACCATAACATTTTACTCCGATATCCAAATTGGATGAAACCAATTTCATTAGAAAGAGGATTGTCATATCATTTCTTTGATATATAGTATCTCACCCAGATTATTGTGTACGAGGAGTTATGATCGTGTTGAAGTTGAACCAAAAATTTGCCTTTGATAGGCTGAAGTAGATCGACTATTACATTTTACTCCGATAGACAAATTGGATGAAACCAATTTCATTGGAAAGAGGACTCGAAGAGCTTTCCGTTGATATATAGTATATCTCCCAGATCATTATGTACAAGGAGTTATGATCATTTAAATTTGGAGCAAAAATACGCCAGGCCTCAGTACTTTTTCCTGCACGTTTTACTATTCACTACTATTCATAGTTCGATCGGAATGTTCATAACTCATCGCTCGGGTGTCCATTTTGGATGATCCATATATAGTTGTAAAGATTATTCAATAATCTATGTAATGGTAGGTCATAATCTAATACATTCCACACGGAAAATTTATAATTCATTCTAGAAGATAGAACCCAACACGTTTACGCATAAAATTTTAACGAAACATTTCCTGGGGTATTACAGTTACAAACTTGGTATTAGAGCCTAAGGTTCTAAAGAGTCCTAGGGAGTTTGAAAGCAGTGTCAAGTAGAGTCCTATGCATGGATGTGTAGTGCGCCACACTTATGGACAAGAGGCTATGAGGTATTTTTAGGAAAAGTTTCCCTTCTTTCAGTATTTATGTCATACCAGTGAGCATGAGCTCAAGTTAAAATCTCTGTCTAATTCAAGTTTCCCTTCTGTTGTAGAATATACCTCCCAAATAGACTAACGGAAAAAGAATGAGAAACCAACCAGCACATCCGCCCATCCAGCCAGATCCTCTTGATGAGCATTTTCCCATGCAAAGTTCAAAGCAGCTTTCACCACTCTTGCTTATTTTGTGGAAGCCTAGAATGAACATCCATCTTCTGTTCAGGCCAACCCATTGGCCAATATTGTTGCAGCTAAAATTCGAGACTTCATCTGAATGAATCCTTCATCTTTTACAGGGTCTAAGTCTGAAGAGGACCCACGGGAATTTCTTGACATGGTGCAAAAAGTTAAAGATATTATGGGGGTAATAGCTATTGAGAGTGCTGAGTTAGCTGCATGTCAGTTATAAGATATGGCTCACTCATGGTTCAAGCACTGGAAGGCAGAAAGGGCTGCAGATACAGGGCCTATAGAATGGGAGGAGTTTTCTACTGCCTTCCTAGATAGGTTCTTCCCGTTGGAGTTGAGGGAAGCTAAGGAGTTGGAATTTATTAACTTAAAGCAAGGAAGCATGACAGTGAAGGAGTATTATCTTAAGTTTACTCAGTTATCCAGATATGCTCCTCATGTGGTAGCCGACAGGCGATCTAAGACGAGTAAGTTTATATCAGGGGTGTTTGACAGTGTGGTCAAGGAGTGTAGGACCGCAATGCTGATTAAGGAGATGGACTTGGCTAGATTGATGGTCCATGCTCAGCAGATAGAGGAGCAAAATACTAAGGAGAAGAAAAGGGAGAACAAGAAAGATATAATGGTTAGCTTTAAGTTCAGACTAAGTCAGAGGGTGGTAATTGTTCCCAATTCCACCCAAAATCTTTAGTTCCTGTACTGACCTCATCCAGTGTTCCATTCCCAAATTCAGAAATGGTAATAAGGATAGGGCGCCAGGCTCTAAATCTTAGGGTAGTGTGAGTAGTGCCCGAAAAAATCCTCTTTGCCAGAAGTATGGATGAAACCATCAGGGTGTCTACATATCTAGCAGTGATGTATGTTTCGGGTGTGGTAAGTCAGGTCATAGAATCAGAGAGTGTCCTCAGGTGGATTCCCAGAGTCAGCATAGTCATCCCCCTAGCATATTCCATTCGCCTGTCTCAGCAGGGTGCCACTTTCAGTGCCACCTGTGGGAAATGCCTAAACAAACTCTATGCACTTCAGTCCCGACAAGATCAGGAAAGTTCTCCTG
This sequence comes from Capsicum baccatum var. pendulum, assembly GCA_030864225.1. Lineage (NCBI taxonomy): Eukaryota > Viridiplantae > Streptophyta > Magnoliopsida > Solanales > Solanaceae > Capsicum > Capsicum baccatum. Next base: position 68,165,786 of record CM061553.1, read on the forward strand.
ATGTGGTCATTGGTACGATACAAGTTTATCATTTACATATTTATCAAGGAGCTTCTTTATCCTATGTAATTCCTGACATAGCTGTTGACTTTGGAGTCAGTCTTAAAATTCTAGCAGAGCCCTTCTCAGTCTCTACCCTAGTGGGTAAGTCTATCATATCCCTACGGGTATACAGGAACTATCCCATTGTGGTATCCCAGAAAGTTACTTCAGTAGAATTAGTAGAGTTAGAGATGATAGATTTTGACGTCATTCTTGGCATGGTTTGGCTTCATTCATGCTATGCTTCAGTTTACTGTAGAAATAAAATTGTCTATTTTCAGTTCCCAAATGAACCTGTCCTAAAATAGAGGGGTAGTACTTTAGCACTTAGGGGTCAGCTTGTTTCCTACCTTAGAGTGAAGAGTATGATATCTAAGGGGTGTGTCTATCATCTCATTCGAGTTAAATACTCTAGTTCAAAGACTCCTAACCTTGAGTCAGTTTCAGTAGTATGTGAATTTCCAAATGTGTTTCTCGAAGATCTTCCTGGAGTTACTCCCAAAAGGGAAATTAATTTTAGAATAGACCTTCTTCCTGACACTCAGCCCATCTATATTCTGCCATACAGAATGGCTCCAGCTAAACTTAAAGAATTAAAAGAATAGTTGAAACACCTCCTAGATAAGGGATTCATCAAGCTCAGTGTTTCCCCAGGGGGTGCACTAGTTTTATTCATAAGTATGAAAGATAGTTCTCTCAGAATGTGTATTGATTACCGTCAGTTGAACAAAGTCACAGTTAAGAACAAGTATCCACTTTCCAGAATCGATGACTTGTTTGACCAACTTCAGGGTGCCAGTTAGTTTTCTAAGATAGATCTCAGATTAGGCTATCATCAACTCAGAGTCAAAGAATTTTACATTCTGCAGTAGTAGGGCCTGACTTGGTGTCTGAGACCTTAGAGAATGTTCAGTTGATCAGGGAATGGCTTAAGATAGCTCAAAGCCGATAGAAATTAGATGAAAATGTCAGAAGAATAGATCTCGAGTTCTATATTGGTAACTTTATGTATTTGTAAATCTCTACCATGAAGGGAGTGAAGAGGTTTGGCAAGAAAGGGAAACTTAGTCCCCGATATGTCGGTCCTTACCGAATTCTCAGCCATTTTGGAAAGGTAGCTTACGAACTTGAGTTGCTGTCAGACATAGCATCAATACACCCAGTGTTTCATATATCCTTGCTAAATAAATGCATTAGTAACCCAGCAGTTCTAGTCCTTATAGATAGTGTAGATGTTCAGAATAGCCTCTCTTGCGAGGAAGTCCCAGTCGAAATCCTTGATCATCAGATTTGCAGGATGAGGAACAAAGAAGTTCCTTTGGTTAAAGTTCTTTGGCGATATTAGTCTGTTGAGGGAGCTACTTGGGAAGCAAAAGCAGATATGTAATCCAAGTATCCTTATCTCTTCTTTGTAAACTCAGATTCAGCTTAAGGTAACAGTCTTCCTTAGATTTACTCAATTCCATGTTTAGATTACCTTCAGAAACTCGGTAGAAATTATCATTGCATATTATTCTCATGACAATAATACATTCATAAATCAGTTTCAGTCATGTAATCATGCTTCAATTATGCATGTTTAGTACAAAAACGCAGTTTATTAGTAGTTTTATTCATGTGTCATGTCCCTAAGTTCAGTTATATCTAAGTCGTGCATGTCAGTATCAGTATAATTTCTCAGTAGTTACAGTTCAACCAGTCTCATTCGAGGACGAATGTCCCCAAGGAGGAGATATTTTAGCACCCCGTAAAGTCCTAGTTTAATTCAGTCCCATATAGCTTGTAATAAGGTGTCCCAGACTTAGGAAAAATTCACCTAAGTGTTGAGACTTAGAATCATTTCAACCTTGATAATGGGATGACCTTATTTATCGATCCGTAAGACCTTAGAATATGAATTTTTAAGTTGATTCATGATCAAGGATGTCAATAGGTCTTCTTAGGTGAGTTTCAAAATTTTTGAGCAAGCATAGAGAAATATTTGGGAGTCTAAAATAGTGGCTACGCGCGATTAGCATTTGGCGCACACTCAAGTCCACCCCCAGGGAGCATGTGATAGAGCATGTGGTGCACGCTCCATTCCATAGCTCCAGAGCATGCGACGCACGCTCCTAAATTTTTTAGCTTTCAATTCCTCGTCCAGAGGGGTAAATAAGTTATTTCCCCACCTCACATCAGCCCTAAAACCTGAGATTAAGCCTTTATAATGGCAAAATTCACTCATTTTTCACAAATCCTCTCAATAACAAACCCTAACCCATCAAATTCAAGATTTAAGTCTCAAGAAATTCACCATAATTTTTTTAGAATTAACAATCAAGGTATGTTAGGTGTTCATCCTTGGGTTTCCTTCCACTCTTGGAATTCAAGAACCCTTTCAAGTTAATAGTTTTATGAATTATATGTATTCGTTGGGTTGTTTTCATGTTCATGTTCTTTGTATGGGTTTTCAATTCAAGATTTAATTATAGCTATTTACCTAGAATTACATTAACTATAGGATAGTATCAGTAACGTCACGAATAGTAAAATTCAGTCAGTTATAGAACTCAATGAACTCAGTCCAGTTCAGTCAGTCAATATGATCAGTAACAGTTTAGTCAATCCTAGTACAGTCTAGTAATAAGTTCAGTGTCCTTTCAGTTGGGAGTAGGATTCAGCACCGAACAAACCCAGGGATGGGGGCATTCATGCCAGCATAAGGTTTGACCCTTAGTAGCAGTCCCTGTGTTATAGAACTCCGAAGCCATCGTAAGGTAAGATATCTTCCTATCAGGCTTGGGCTGACCCAACCATACATATAAATTATGGGTCTTCCTTCCAGATTAGGGTTTACCCAACCTTGTTCGTATCCTTTGGTATGGTGCTAATACCCTTTTAATAAGGGTTACAGGTTGGACCCCAACTCAACTTATATCGGGGTATGTCGGTTATATGAACACTTCCACAGTTATAGTTTCAGTTCCAGACTCAGTATAGAACTCAATTCAATTATACAGAATTAGGACTGTCAAAAATAGTTACCCAACTATCAGTATTTAGTTATTAGAAATCTCAGATATCAGTCACTCAGCTATCATAACTCAGTATTCAGTTTTAGTATAATCACGAATACAGTATATCTTCATAGTATTGCATACTCAGTATTTACAATAGTCTCAGTTATCCATGTACTCTCATTTAGTCATGTTCATATCATTTAGTCAGTCATCATCTTATACATATAAACCCATGTATATCAGCCTACCCCACTTAGTATACAGTATATTCAAAGTACTGATACATACCTTTTATCTTGTGCTATGATATTTCATATCATAGGTTCGGACGCACGAACTCCAGATCGTACTTAGCAGTTTAGATTATTAGCAGCGACTACAGTAGTGAGTCTTTATATTTTGAGGATTGAGTTATTCCTTTCTATATTTCAGTAGACTCATTTTATTCAGTTGTTAGAGTTAGTTGGGGACTTGTCCCATCAACTCCCTATCCAAACAGTTAGAGGCTTTCAGACTAGATTATTTCAGATAGTTGTTCAGTTTTTTTTTCAGTATTACATCAGTATTTTAGTATTGGTTTTCAATGTTTATAAACCTTATGGCATTTTAGTTATAGTTCTACATTATTGTAGTATTACTAATTCAGTGCTCACAGCAGGCACCAATCATGGATTAGCTTGTGGTCCTTCAAGATCGTAAGCACCGTGTGACGTCGGGGGTACAGACTTAGGGCGTTACACACGGAGTTGTAATTTTTTCCATGTTCTAATCATATTCCTTTCTTGGTGTAATATTGGATGAGATTATGTGTTGTTTTGATTAATTGACAATGAAGTAATAACATTTTGATCATGAAACCGTTCAAATAGGTTTACAAAGTGTTAATATCCCATCTACATTTTCATTAATTGAATGATTTGGGTATAAATATATTTTACAATCATTCCAATAAGAAGTAATCTCACATCAAGACACTACCTATTTAGAGTGTTGCTTAATTATTTGACTATCTGGAGGCATCCTCATTTCATTTTTCTTATTAATTTTCTTTTTATTTTCCTTCTTTCTCTGGTTGATTATATGTTAACTTACTTTACTTTTCTTCCCTTCTTTCTTTTGTTGATCATGTATTAATGTTCTTTACTTTTCTTACTTTGTAAGAAAATCCGTTAGGAGTCCAAACGGACTCTTTCCCCTTCGCATTTCATGATGGGCCAATAAGGCCCATCTATTTGAGTCAACCCCTTCAATTTTTTCAAGTCAAATTCATTTTTGGAGTAAGAAGTTGTCGTCAATGGAAAAAAATAGGGTCAAAACCCAATGATGAAGTTGCGAAGATTTGGAGACTTGAAAAATCTCGATTCTTTTGTTATTATTGTATTTTTATTTATTTATTTGCTTATTCATTCATTTTGGGGCCTCAAATCCAAATTTGTAAATTAATATAGGTGAAGCAAATTTTTGGGCCTTCAAGGTCCAAAAACTAATTTAGGACAGGTGAAGATGGGCCAAAAGCTCAAAGTGAGTAGTTTAGGATAGGTGCAAGTTGGCTATAAGCCCAAATTAGTTTAGGACAGGTTTTCATGGGTTTGGGCCTAAAGGTCTAGCTCTCACAATTTTCCCCTTTCCCTTTTCTATGTTTATTTGCTATTTGTTTCTTCGAACCTAGATAAATTTCCTATTAAATCGTCAAATTAATTTTTCACAAGCTTTTTTTCCTTTATTAATCACTTTATTTTGAAAAATCAACTTCTCTTTTTCAAAGTTAGTCAAAGGTGGTTTTCAAATAGTCTGAACAACTGCAAGTTAGAGAACACTTTAGGTTCCTTAAAAAACTTTCTAAAATGTTAATAAGAACCGCTTACCTGGGATTTCTTGAAAAGTCTAGGTCTTTTCTGTTTTAAGACTTAGAATTTTCTTTAAAAAGTTTTTATAATTTCTTTTCAAATAAATTAAGTGGCGACACTGTAATTTCTTATTTCAAATTTTCTTTAAGTTTTGAAATGGTTTAAATAGTCAAAAGGGGATAAAATAGAAATGGTGATTTTGTTGAAGAGTTTAACTAGGTCTGATCAACTATTTGAATTAGTTTCTTTGACTAAATTTTGTAGTGTTTAAACTGTTTATGTGCCTATGTGTTTAAACATTGAAAAATTGAACTATTGCATTTCATAGCATGTTTCCCATTTGAAATATAAATTGTTTGGGGTTTTGTGGATGTCCCGGCCCCTATTCTTTAATTCTAAATCAACTGTTGGAAATACGATGGTTTAGTGGCACGTTAGGCATCCGATGGCTGTTCATATTTCCAAACTCAAGTTGTCCGCTTGGGAACCTGGTCCAAACCTACTTTAGACACCTAGGATAGAGCAAACCAAAACCCTATTTTTAGCCATGAGCCTAGGTGAGTCAATACACAAGGTGGTATTGGGCCCATTAGAAAATTTGCCCCGCGTCTATTATCTATGAGCCAATTACAGACGAATCATATTAACGTGTTGAAGAAATGTATGTTATTTTAATCTAATCCAATATCCTTTGGGGTAGAGAAGACTTATTTTGCTTGCTTTTGTGTAGCAATAGTTCAACCATACCCTTGCAAAAGATTCAAGATGGTTACCAGAATTGATAACTTCTTGAAAGCAAGGTGAACCCATATAAATGCAAAAGATAAAGAAATTTTTAATACGCATATCAGGAATTTACCTTTGCTTATTGAGATGGACCCTTGGCCTGAAATGATCTATGTAATAACTAAATTTTGGGATGATGACAACATGGTGTTCCTCTTTGGGGAAGTTGAATTAACTCCCACTATTGAAGAAGTAATGTCTTGTTTTGAGAGCATTGATATGTGCAAAAAAAGAAAGAGTGCACCCGATAAAAACATTCTAGTCCCCATCATATGAAACCGTCAAAAGATTAAGGATTCCTTTTAAATCAATAATAATACCTAGTTAGGGGGATGTGACAGGGCAAACATACCTGTTCACAATTTGTATCAATGATTTGGAAGGTATAACATTTTGACTAATTCGGACATAAATTTTAATCGGAGTCAAAATGGAAGGAGAAAAGAGCATTTACTTTCACGTTGGGCTTACTTGGAACTACGGTGTTACCACAAGGAAAAAATGGCACCATTCATCTAAGAGTCATTATGGTGACACGTCCTCTTCTATGGGATGGATTATGGTCCCACTAAAGTATTCCACACCTTAGCCCCTATGATCGCGATGAAATATATCGGGCTTTGAGAAGATGTTAATATAGGCATTGTTTCTTTCAAGGATTTAACCTTATCTTACAATGGTGGATGATGAAGCATTTGTTAAAGATCCTAGAGTAGAGCATCGAGACCCCAAAACAAGGATAGATTATCTATCATCACATGGCATTTGGTTGTCTCTACAAAGGTTTTAGAGGAGAGAAACTTTAGAATTTTGGCTCAAAATTTTTGGGGAGTTAAGAGATGACAACGTCTAGTGGTCAGTTAAATATCTTCGTCCAAGAAAGCACATTACTCGAGAGGAAAAATGTCCTTTTTAGTACTTCCAGGTCTCAGGGGAACCCATCCTTATATACTGACAGAGTCCTTAGGCAATTTGAAATCAAGCAAGAAACACTGCAAATGACACCTATGGTTAGATTCATCGCCGAGTATGAAGAAGGTAAATCTTCACTCAAAAGTACATATTAGATGGATGGAGTAAAAAAATTACAAATAAAGTCTCTTTTTATATCGAGTGGGTGATTGAAGAAGAATCTTGTAGGAGCATTGATCCTGGGTCCAAATGTGCCCACACAAATTATTAATGTAGAATCAAAATATCATATTTGACTCTATAGGATTTAGGACGAATTCCAATATGACTCTATATCATATTGCATGCCAGAAGATGCATATGGAGGACGCCTCAACCATACACTGGTTGAGAGAAGATTTAAAGTGAGCTAGGCAAGAGGTTGATGACTTTAGGCAATGTTTGATCAAAATGGATGATTTTCTGGTTTCTTATATTGATAGTGTAGGGAAGGTAACTAATGAGAGTAAAGTGCAGTTATGTGGGAGTCACCTAATCATCAACATATATCACATATGGAAAGAGGTGGATAAAGCTAAGAGGTTAAATGCCAATGAAACATCTAGGAGATAGTTTTACTATCCCCTGAGCGAGACCTCTTTGTTTCTTTCATGTTATTTTCCCATTCCCTAAAGATTGTATCCCTTTTATGCCACTTTTGTAGCTATTTATGTCCTTTTCATATATCTATGGAGATTTGGGGAGGGGGATAATGGATTGTCTTTAAAAGGCATATATTTTCTTCAAAATTCGTTAGGAAAACCCTTAGCTCAAAAGGGTCACCCTAAGTAGGATATGAGCTTATTATAATGTTGTTGTATGATATAACTAAAACCTTGGATTTCCTCAAATCCAATGGAAAGAACCTATCTAGAAAGGCGGTAGCAAACTCCTCCTGTTCTATAGGCCCTACATCTGCAACCCTATCTTTCTTCTACTACTTAAACCATATATGAGCTATATCCTGCAACTGATATTAAACTAACTCAACACTCTCACTAGAGGTTACCCCCATAATATTTATTACCTTCTGCACCATGTCTAGGAATTTTCGTGGGTCCTCTTCAGACTTAGACCCTACAAATAATGGAGTATTCATTCGGTTAAAGTCCTGAATTCTAGATGCAACAGTATTGGCCACTGGGTTGGCCTGAATGGTAGTTGGGTGCTCATTCTGGACTACTACAGAATAAGCTAGAGTGGTGAAAGCTTCTCTGAATTCTGTGTGAGAGACATGCTCATCCAGGGGATCCACCTAAACAAACAGAGGTATTGACTGGTTTCCAGTTCTTCTTCCGTTGGTCTTTTTGAGAGGCATGTACTATAAAAAGAAGGGAAAATTAGATTAGACAGAGAGTTTAACTTGAGCTTATGCTTATTCGCACGACATGAATACTAAAAGAAGGGAAACTTTTCCTAAAATTGCCTTATAGCCTCTTGTCCATAAGTGTGGCGTGCTACACACCCATGTACAAGGCTCTATTTGAAGTGACTTTCAGAATCCCTAGAACTCTTTAGAAACTTAGGCTCTGATACGAAGTTTGTAATGCCCCGAGTCTACACCCTAGACGTCAAATGGTGCTTACAATCCTGAAGGACCACAAGCTGACCCATGACTGGTACCTCTGTGAGAACTGATTTATGATACTGAAATCATAAATGAAAGTAAAAACTGAAATGCCATAAGGTTCTCAAAATACTGAAATTATAAGTGACCATACTGATAATAGTATCTAAAAAACTAAAAACTGACAATGCTATTCTAAAAGCCTCTAACTATCTAAATATGAAGTTGATGGGATAAGTCCTAACTAACTCCGACTACTGAACTAACTGAAATACTGAACTGCTGAAATAAAATGTTATCCTCACTGGATGAGGACTCACTACTATAACTGCTGCTGATAGCCTAAGCTTTTAAGTACGGTCATGAACCTGAGCATCCGAACCTATGATATGAGACATCATAGCATAAGGAAAGAGTATGCATCAGTATGTGAGATGTCTATTATGCTATGTGAGGAAGGCTGATATACATGGGTTCATATGCATGAGATAATAATTGATTGAATGATCATCATGGAATAACTGAATAAGAGTACATGGAAAAACTGTGTCTACTGATCGTGTTGAATATACAATACTGTGCTTATAACCACTGCCTGAATTAGACTGATACTAAAGTACTGAGTTCTGGTAACTGAATACTGATAACTGAGGTTTAGACTGATACTAAAGTACTGAATTTTGATGGCTAAGCAACTATTAATTAATAGTTATGGTTTTGTAGAACTATCTAAGTTCTTTACTAAATTCTAAGACTGAATACTGATTTTTGAGTACTAAATACTGAAATTATAACTGTGGGAGTTCTCATCTAACCAACATACCCCAATTATGAACTGATTGGGGTCCAACCTGTGACCCCAGTTGAAAGGGTGTTAGCACCTTGCCAATGGATACTAACGATGTTGTGTCAACCCTAATCTGGCAGGAAGACTCATAAAATTTATATATGATTGCGTCAACCCTATTCTGGCAGAAGGACGAATTACCCTACGCTGGCTATGTAGTTCTGTAACATAGGGAATACTACTAAGGGTCAAACCCTCTGCTGGAAGGAATGCCCCCATCCTCGGATTTGCTCAATACTGAATCCTACTCCCAACTAAATAGACACTAAAATGGTCACTAGACTGCACTAGGCTTGACTGAACTGATACTAATCGTGTTGACTGACTGAACTGGATTGAGTTCTGTAACTGATTGAGTACTACTGCTTATGACATTACTAAGATTATTTTTTAGCTACTGTAATTCTAGGTAAACAGTTAGATTGTCGGATATTGAATACCCCTAAGACTCGATAACATTAATAGTAAAACATGGAAAAATCTTGAAGGCATTACATTATTACTTGTCCACCATGCATTCATTTAGATATTTTGTCAAACAGTTGAGAGGCATGAACTTGTACATGAATGGGACCACATAATAACATGTCATGAATTCAGTACTCAATTTACATAGGCATTCTATCAAACACTTGGGGAGCATAATTAATGCACATGGAATTCATCAAGATATAAACATCATGGCTACAATACTCAACTTAAAATTCAAGGGTTTAACATGAGGGTCATATAAGTTGGAATACTTGCAAATTAAGTCACTTGAAACTTGTAACGAGTGTTGGTTTGAAAACCACACATCAATACATACATGAACACAATCCAATTGAAACATGTAAATCTTGAAATCAATAAATTTGTAGTTTAAAAGGGGGTTCATGGACTACAAGGGTGGAAGGATACCCAAGGATGAACACCTAACATACCTTGATTATTAATTTAGTGAAAATTATGATGTGTTCTTGAGACATAATTCTTGATCTTGATGAACCTAGGACTTGTTCTTGAGAGGGTTTTGAGAATAATGAGTGTATTTAGCCCTTTAGGATATTAAATCTCGTATTTTAGCTGAATTGGGTAAGGGAAAAAGACCAAAATGCTCTTGGAAACTTAAAATTCAATGCACAAAAACTACCCAGCAATGCGATTGGCGATGCACCGCATTGATAGGATCGATCCGATCATCGATGCTTCGCATTGATGGGTACAATGTGGTAGCCAACGCGACACGTTAATATCGCATTGGCTTGCTATTTTGCCCATCCAAACATGACCCAAACAAAATCTAAAAATTCTGAAACTCACCCAATATGACCTATTGACATCCCTGATCATGAATCAACTTGAAAATCAATATTCTAAGGTCAGAAAGATCGAAAACAAGATCATCCAATTTAAAAGGCTAAAATGACTCTAAATATTAACACTTAGCTGATATTTTGTAAGTCTGGGACCTCTTTTGGCATGGTATATATGACTGAAACAACTGGAATTTTATGGGGTCTTACAATATCTCCCCCATGGGAACATTCATCCTCAAATAAGACTGACTGGACTGAGAGTATCTGAGGAATTATACTTACACTGACATGCATAACTAAAGCATGACTGAATTCTTAAGAAATGACACATGACTAAACTTTTCGTAAATACATGAATGAAATAAGAATATTATGCAACTATAACTGAACATGGAATAGAGTAAATCTAAGGAAAACTATTACCTTAGGCTGAGTTTGAGTTTGCAGAGAAGAGGTGAGCATACTTGGTTCACATGTCTACTTCTTCTTCCAGAGTAGCTCCCTTAATGGACTGATTCTGTCAACGAATTTTGACCAAAGAAACTTCTTTGTTCCTTAGTCTGTTAATGTAATGATCAAGGATTTCGAATGGGAATTCCTCATAAGAGAGACTGTTCTGAATATCTACACTCTCTATATGTATTACAACTGCTGGGTCACCAATGCTCTTCTATAGCAAGGAGACATAAAACACTGGGTGCATTGACACTAAGTCTGTAGGCAACTCACATTCATAAGCTACCTTACCGAAATGACTAAGAATCCTATAAGGACCAACATATCAGCGACTAAACTTCCCTTTTTTGCCAAATCTCATCACTCCCTTCATGGGAGAGATTTTCAAATACATAAAGTCGCCAATCTCAAACTCGAGATCTTTCCTTCTCAAATCTGCATATGATTTTTGTCAGTTCTAAGTTATCTTAAGCCTCTCTCTGATTAACTACACTTTCTCTAAGGTATTAAACACCAAGTCAGGACCTACTACTGTTGCCTCACCTACTTCAAACCAACCAATGGGAGATCTATATCTCCTAACATAAAGTGCCTCAAACGGAGCCATCTGAATGTTAGAATGATAGTTGTTATTATACGCGAACTCAATCAAAGATAAGTGGTCATCCCAACTGCACTTAAAGTCAACAACACATGCTTTCAATATATCTTCTAAGGTCTGAATGGTCCTTCCTACTTGACCATCTGTCTGAGGGTGAAAGGTTGTACTGAGGTAAACTTGGGTACCAAGACCCTTTTGGAAGGCGATCCAAAAATAAAAGGTGAACTATGTACCTCTATATAACATGATGGAAAATGATACACCGTTAAATCTGAACAAATCTCTACCATATATCTTGGCATAATCCTCAGCTGAATAAGAGGTATGAACTAGCAAGAAATGGGCTGATTTGGTCATCCTATCACTAATGACCTAAATTGAATCTTGCTGATGACGAGTACGAGGAAACCTATCATGAAGTCCATATTCACATCCTCCCACTTCCATGGGGGAATATTAAACTCCTGTATAGACCTACTAGGCTTTTGATGCTCAATTTTAACATGCTAGCATGTAGAGCACTTAGCCACAAACTCTATAATGTCTTTCTTCATCCCACTCCACCAGTAGACTTCCCGCAAGTCGCAGTATATCTTAGTGGCCCCTGGGTGAATTGAGTAATGCGCACCATGCTTTTCTGCAAGAATCCACTGCATCACGCCATCCACTCATGGCATATATAGTATACCCTAGCAACGCCATACACCATCTCTCTCTTAGGAGAAAACATCTACTTTCTAATCTCTAACTGACTCTTTCAGCTTAACTAAATTGGTATCTCTGTCCTGCTTTTCTTTTACTTTGGTAACCAAAGATGATTTCGAACTATTCTGCACCCAAACACTACCCTCAGCTGAATCAACCAAACAAACACCTCGTCTAGCAAGTTGATTAGCTTCCTAAACTAATTTTTTCTTACGAACACTACCCATGGACAATCTACTGAGAGCATCAGCCACTATATTTGCCTTGCCTGGGTGATACAGAACACTCATGTCATCATCTTTCAATAATTCTAACTATATTCTTTGACGCAAATTTAAGTCTTTCTAAGAAAATACATACTACAAGCTTTTGGGGGTGTGAATACATCAACATGCACCCCATACAAATAGTGCCTCCAAATCTTTAAGGCAAACACAACAGCTGCTAAATCTAGATCATGGGTGGGATAATTCTTTTCATGAGGCTTAAGTTGTCTAAAGGCATAGGACACAACCTTACTTTATTTTATCAAAACACATCCCAAATAAACTCTAGATGTATCATAATACACAACAAACCCATTTGAACCTCGGGCAAAGTCAAAGTTGGGGTTGTAGTAGGTCGAGTCTTAAACTCCTGAAAACTCTTCTCACAGGAATCTAACCACTAAAATTTGACTTTCTTTTGAGTTAATTTGGACATAGGAGATGCAATAGATAAAAATCCTTCAACAAACCATCAATAATAGCCATCCAAACCCAAGAAACTCCTGATATCTAATAGAGAGATGGGTCTGGGACAATTTCTCACCACTTTAATCTTTTGAGGATCAACTCTAATACCATCACTGAAAACTATATGGCCAAGGAAATCTACTGTCCTTAGCCAAAATTTCCATTTACTGAATTTTGCTAACAGCGGTGGGCTTTAAAGGTCTGTAATTCTATTCTGAGATGGTCTGCATGATCATATTCACTGTAGGAGTAGGCAAGAATGTCATCTATGAAAACTATGATAAACATGTCTAAGTACTACTTGAACACTCTGTTAATCAAGTCCATGAAAGTTATTGGGGCATTGGTAAGACCAAATGACATGATTAGAAATTCGAAGTGACCATATCGAGTTTTGAAAGTTGTTTTCAGAATGTCACATTCTCTGATCTGATGATAGCCTTATCTGAGGTCTATGTTATAAAAGTAACTGGCACCCTGAAGTTGGTCAAATAAGTCATCGATTTTAGGAGGTGGGTACTCATTCTTGATGGTGACTTTGTTCAACTGACGGTAGTTAATACATATTCTGAGAGAACTGTCTTTCTTATGCACCAATAAAACTAGTGCCCAATGGGAAAACACTGCGCTTGATGAACCCCTTATCTAGAGATCTTTTAATTTCTCTTTTAATTCTTTAAGTTCAGTTGGATCCATTATGTATGGCAGAATAGAGATAGGCTGAGTGTCTATAAGAAAGTCTATTCTGAAGTTAATTTCCCTTTCGGGAAGAACTCTGGGAAAATCTTTAGGGAACACATCTGAAATTCACCTACTACTAGAACAAACTCAAGATTAGGGGTCTCTGAACTAGAGTCTTTAAATCGAACGAGATGGTAGACACACCCCTTGGATATCATTTTTCTCGCTCTAAGGTATGAAACAAGCTGACCCCTAAGTGCTGAAGTACTACCCCTCTATTCTAGGACAGGTTATCTCAACAATCAACTGAGGCATAACATAAATGAAGCTAATCTATGTCGAGAATGACGTCAAAATTTGTCATCTCTAACTCTACTAAGTCTGCTAAATTAACTTTCTAAGATACCATAACCAAACAGTTCCTGTATACCCGACGGGCTATGATAGACTTACCCACTGGGGTAGAGACTGAGAAAGGCTCTGCTAAGATTTTAGGACTGATTCCAAAGTCAACAGCTATATAAGGAGTTACAAAGGATAAAAAAGCTCCTGGATCTAGTAAAGCATAAACATGTAAATGATAAACTTGTAACATACCAGTGACCACATTAGGAGAACTTTCCTGATCCTAATAGTTTTTGCCATGCTTCTGACAAAGTGGATTTGTTCGGGAACTACTAACACTACCCTGAGACTTAGAGCCTAGTTCCCTATCCTTATTACCATTTTTGAATTTACGCACTGAAGAACTGGCTAAGGATAGAGATGGAACTAAATATTTATGGTGGAACTGGGGATGATTACCACCCTCTGACTTAGAGTGAGTTATGTTGACGCTACTTGTTCTAGCTCTTTTGTTCTCCCTCTCTTTCTCCTTAGTCTTCTGCTCCTCTATCTTTTGAGAATGGACCATCAACCTAGCCAAGTCCATCTCCTTAATCAGTATTGTGGTCCTACATTCCTTCACCACACTATCAGACACACCGAACACAAACTTACTCATCTTAGATATCCTATCAGCTACCACATGAGGAGCATATCTGGCTAACTAAGTAATACTCCTTCACTGTCATACAGCCCTACTTCAAGTTAATGAACCATAGAACCTTGGCTTCCCTCAACTCCAATGGAAAGAACCTATCTAGAAAGGCGATAGCAAACTCATCCCATTCTATATGCCCTGCATCTGCGGCCCTATCTGCCTTTCACTACTTAAACCATGTATGAGCTACATCCTATAACTGATATGCAACTAACTCAGGACTCTCACTAGTGGTTACCCCTATAATATTTGTTACCTTATGCACCATTCAACGGAGTCTGAGTTTGAAGAGAAGAGGTGAGTATACTTGGTTTGCATGTCTACTTCTGCTTCCCAAGTAGATCCCTCAACGGACTGATTCCGCCAAAGAATTTTAATCGAAGGAACTTCTTTATTCCTTAGTCTACGAATCTGACCATCAAGTATTTTGATTGGGACTTTCTCACAAGGGAGACTGTTCTGAATATCTAAACTCTCTATAGGGACTACAATTGCTGGGTCACTAATGCGCTTCTTTAGAAAGGAGACATGAAACACTGGGTGAACTGACGCTAAGTTTGCAGGCAACTCAAGCTCATAAGCTACCTTACCGAAACGACTAAGAATCCTATAAGGACCACCATATCAGGGAATAATCTTCCCCTTCTTGCAAAATCTCATCACTCCCTACATTGGAGAGATTTTTAAATATAAGTCGCCAATCTAAAACTCGAGATCTTTCCTTCTCACATTTGCATATGATTTCTATTGGATCTGAGCTGTCTTAAGCCTCTATCTGATTAAATTCACTTTCTCTAAGGCATCAAACACCAAGTCAAGCCCTGCTACTACAGCCACACCTACTTCAAACCAACTAATGAGAGATCTACATCTCCTGACATAAAGTGTCTCAAACAGAGCCATCTGAATACTGGAATGATAGTTGTTATTATATGCGAATTCAATCAAAGGTAAGAGGTCAACTCATCTGCCCTTAAATTCAACAATACTCGCTCTCAACATATCTTCTAAGGTCTGAATGGTCCTTTCTGCTTGATCATCTGTCTGAGGGTGAAAGGTTGTACTGAGGTGAACTTAGATACCAAGACCCTTTTAGAAAGCTTTCCAAAAATAAGAGGTGAACTGCGTACCTCTATCTAAAATGATGGACAATAAGACACCGCACAATCGGACCAACTCTCTAACATAGAGCTTGGCATAAGCCTCGGCTGATTAAGAGGTATAAATTAGCAAGAAATGAGCTGATTTGTTCATCCTATCCATAATGACCCAAATCGAATCATACTGACAGCGAGTATGAGGCAAACTTATCACGAAGTCCATGTTCATTTCCTCCCACTTTCATGTGGGAATACTGAACTCCTGCATAGACCCACTAGACTTCTGAATCTCAATTTTAACCTGTTGACATGTAGAGCACTTAGACAAAAACTCTGAAATGTCTCTCTTCATCCCACTCCGCCAATAGACTTTTCGTAAGTCGCGGTACATCTTGGTGGCCCCTGAGTGAATCGAGTAACGCACACCATGCTCTTCTATAAGAATTCTCCACCTCATACCATCCACTATAGCACACATAGTCTACCCTGGCAATGCAACACGCTACCCTAACAGACTGGCTCTTTCAGCATGACAAAATTGGGATCTCTGTCCTTCTTTTCATTTACTTTAGAAACCAAAGATGATTTCAAACTATTCTTCACCCAAACACTACCCTCAGCTAAATCAAACAAAGTAACACCTAGTCTAGGAAGTTGATGAACTTCCTGAACTAACTTTTTCTTACCATCCTTAACGTGAGCAACACTACCCATGGACAATCTACTGAGAGCATCAGCCACTACATTGGTCTTTCCTGGGTGATACAGAATATTCATGTCATCATTTTTCAACAATTCTAACGACCTCCTCTAACACAAATTCAAGTCTTTCTAAGAAAATACATACTGTAAGCTTTTGTTGTCTATGAACGCATCAACATGTACCCCATACAAATAGTACCTCCAAATCTTTAAGGCAAATGCAACAGCTACTAACTCTAGATCATGGGTGGGATAGTCTTTTTCAAGGGGCTTAAGTTGTCTAGAGGCATAGGCCACAAACTTACCATTCTTCATCAAAATACATCCCAAATCAACTCTAGATGTATCATAATACACAATAAACCCATCTGAACCATCGAGCAAAGTCAAAATTGGGGATATAGTGAGTTGAGTCTTCAACTCCTAAAAACTATTCTCATTAGAATCTGACCACTGAAATTTGACTTTCTTCTAAGTCAATATGGATATAGGGGATGTAACTGATGAAAATCCTTCAACAAACCGTTGGTAATAGCCATACAAACCTAAGAAACTCATGATATCTAATGGAGAGATAGGTCTGGGCCAGTTTCTCACTGCTTCAGTCTTTTGAGGATTAAATCCAACGCCATCACCAGAAACTATGACTAAGGAAAGCTACTGTCCTTAGACAAAATTTTCATTTACTAAATTTAGAGAATAACTGGTGGGCTTTGAGGGTCTGTAATTCTATTCTGAGATGGTCTGCATGATCATGTTCATTGCGGGAGTAGATAAGAATGTCATCTATAAAGACTATAATGAACATGTCTAAGTACTGCTTGAACACTCTATTCATTAAGTTCATGAAAGCTACTGGGGTATTTGCAAGACCAAATGATATGACTAGAAATTTAAAGTGACCATGTCGAGTTTTGAAAGTTGTTTTTGGAATGTCACATTCTCTGACTCTAAGCTGATGATAGCCTGATCTGAGGTCTATCTTAGAAAAGTAACTAGCACCCTGAAGTTGGTCAAATAAGTCATCGATTCTAATAAGTGGGTACTTGTTCTTGATGGTGACTTTGTTCAACTGATGGTAGTTAATACAAATTCTGAGAGAGCCATCTTTCTTATGCACAAATAGAATTGGTGTGCGCTATGGGGAAATACTAGGCCTAACGAACCCCTTATCTAGGAGATCTTTAAACTGCTCTTTTAATTTTTTAAGTTCAGTGGGAGCCATTCTGTATGGAGGAATAGAGATAGGTTGAGTGTCTATAAGAAGGTCTATTCTCAAGTCAAATTCCCTTTCGAGAGGAACTCCGGGAAGATCTTTGGGGAATACATCTGTAAATTCACATGCTACTGGAACTGACTCAAGATTAAGGGTCTCTGAACTAGATTCATTAAATCGAACGAGATGGTAGACACACCCCTTGGATATTATTTTTCTCGCTCTAAGGTATGAAACAAACTGACCCCTAAGTGCAGAAGTTCTACCCCTCCATTCTAGGACAGGTTTATTCGGGGGCTGAAAATGGACAACTCTATTTCTACAATCAATTGAGGCATAGCATGAATAAAGCTAATCTATGCTGAGAATAACGTCAAACTCTGTCATCTCTAACTCTACTAAGTCTACTGGATTAAGTTTTTGAGTTACCATAACCAGACAGTTCCTGTATACCCACTAGGATATGATAGACTTACCCACTAGGGTAGAGACTGAGAAGGGCTCTGCTAAGATTTTAGGACTGACTCTGAAGTCAACAACTATATAAGGAGTTACAAAGGACAAAGAAGCTCCTGGATCTTGTAAAGCATAAACATGTAAATGATAAACTTGTAACGTACTAGTGACCACATTTGGAGAACTTTCCTGATCCTATCAGGACTGAAGTGCATAGAGCCTGTTTAGGCATTGCCTACTAGTGACACTAGAAGTGACACCCTGCTGAGACAGGCAACCGGACTGAGCTGGAGGATGATTATGCTGACTCTGCAAACCCACCTGAGGATACTTTCTGACCCTATAGCCTGGCTTGCTATATCCAAAACATACATCACTGTCATCTCTGCAGACACCCTGATGGTTTCTTCTATACTTCTAGCAAAGAGGATTTGTTCGGGAACTGCTAACACTCCTCTAAGACTTAGAGCCTAGAGCTCTATCCTTATTACCATTTTTTTAATTTAGGCCCCGGAGCACTGGCAGAAAACAGAGATGGAACTTAAGATTTTGGGTGAATTGGGGATGATTACCACCCTCTGACTTAGGCTGAGTGAAGTTAAAGCTACTTGTTCTAGCCCTTTTGTTCTCTCTCTCTTTCTCCTTAGCCTTTTTCTGTTTTATCTGTTGAGCATGAACCATTAACCTAGCCAAGTCCATCTCCTTAATCAGCATTATAGTCCTACGCTCCTTCACCACACTGTCAGACACACCAAACACAAACTTACTCAACTTAGATCTTCTATCATCTACAACATCAGGAGCATATCTGGCTAACTAAGTAATACTCCTTTACTGTCATGCTGCTCTGCTTTAAGTTAGAACCTTGGATTCCCTCAACTTCGATGAAAAGAACCTTTCTAGAAAGGCAGTAGAAAACTCCTCCCATTCTATATGCCCTGTATCTATGACCTTGTCTACCTTCCACTGCTTAAAACATGTATAAGATACATTGTACAACTGATATGCAACTAACTCAGCACTCTCACTAGCATTTACCCCCATAATATTTGTTACTTTCTGCACCATATCAAGGAATTCCTATAGGTCTTCTTCAGGCTTAGACCCTAAAAATGATGGAGGATTCATTCGGGTGAAGTACCAAATTCTAAATACAGCAGTAGTGGCCAGTGAGTTAGCCTAAACAGCAGCTAGGCTTTCATTCTGGGCTACTATAGAATGAGCTAGAATGGTAAAAGTTCTTCTTCTATTGGTCTTTTTAGAAGGAATATTCTATAACAAAAGGGAAAATTGGATTAGATAGAGAGTTTAACTTGAGTTCATGCTTATTTGCACGACATAAATACTGAAAGAAGGGAAACGTTTTCTAAAAATGCCTCATAGCCTCTTGTCCCTAATGTGGCACGCTACACACCCATGCACAAGACTCTATTTGATGCGGCTTTTAGACTCCCTATGACTCTTTAGAACCTTAGGCTCTGATACCAAGTTTGTAATGCCCTAAGTCTACAACCTGGATGTCACACGGTACTTACAATCCCGAAGGACCATAACCAAACCCATGACTGGTACCTACTGAAAACATAAGTGGAAGTAAAAACTAAAATTCCATAAGGTTCTCAAAATACTGAAATAATAAGTGAACATATTGATAATAGCATCTAACAAACTAAAAACTGACTGTGCTAGTCTGAAAGCCTCTAACTGTCTGAATATGGAGTTGATGGGATAAGTCCCCAACTAACTTCGACTATTGAACTAACTAAAATACTGAAATGCTGAAATAAAATATTATACTCGCAGGATGACGACTTACTACTATAACTGCTACTGATAGCCTAAGTTACTAAGTACGGTCAGGAACCTGAGCATCCAAACCTATGATAGGAGACATCACAGCTCAAATAAAGAGTATGTATCAGTACGTGGGATATACTGGTATGCTATGTGAGGTAGACTGATATACATGGGTTCATTTGCTTAAGATGATAAATGACTGAATGAACATCATAGAATAACTAAATAAGAGTACATGAAAAAATTATACCTACTGATCGTGCTGAATATGCAATACTGTGCATTTTAAATTTTCCTGAATTAGACTGATATTGAAGTACTGAGTTCTGGTAACTAAATACTGACAATTGAGGTTTAGACTGATACTGAAGTACTGAATTTTGATGTCTAGGTAACTGTTAACTGATAGCCATAGTTCTCTAGAACTATTAGAGTTCTTTACAGAATTCTAAGACTAAATACAGATTTCCAAGTACTAAATACTAAAACTTTAACTGTAGGAGTGCTCATCTAACCGACATAACCCAATTATAAACTGAGTTAGGGTCAAACCTGTGACCCCAGTTAGAAGGGTGTGAGCACTTTGCCAAGGGATACTAACAATGTTGTGTCAACCCTAATCTAGCAGGAAGACTTATGAATTGTATATATGATTGTGTCAACCCTAATATGGCAGGAGGACGACTTACCCTATGCTTCCTACGTAGTTCAGTAATACAGGGAATGCTACTAAGGGTGAAACCCTCTGCTGGAAGGAATGCCCCTATCCATGGGTTCGCTCGGTGCTGAATCCTACTCCCAACTAAATAAACACTGAACTGATCACTAGACTGTACTAAGCTTGACTAAACTTATACTGATCGAGTTGACTGACTGAACTGGACTAAGTTCACTGAGTTCTGTAACTGACTGAGTACTACTGCTTGTGAATTACTGAGATCATTTTGTATCTACTATAATTCTAGGTAATAAGCTAGATTGTCGGGTATTAAATACCCCTAGGACTCGATAACATCAATAGTAAAACATGGCAAAATCTTGAAGGCATTACATTAGTTACTTGTCCACCATGCATTCATTTAGATATTTTGTCAAACACTTGAGAGACATGAACTTGTACATGAATGGGACCACATGTAACATGTCATGAATTCACTACTCAATTTACATAGGCATTCTATCAAACACTTGGGGAGCATAATCAATGCACATGAAATTCATCAAGATATAAACATCATGGCTACAACACTCAACTTACAATTCAAGGGTTTAACATGAGGGTCACATAATTTGGAATACTTGCTAATTAATTCACTTGAAACTTGTAATGAGTGTTGGTTTGAAAACCATAAATCAATACATACATGAACACAATCCAATTCAAACATGTAAACCATGAAATTAATAAACGTATAGTTTAAAAAGAGGTTCTTGGACTCCAAGGGTGTAAGGAAACCCAAGGATGAACACCTAACATTGAGTTCTTGAGACTTGATTCTTGAGCTTAATAAACCTAGGGTTTGTTCTTGAGAGGTTTTCGAGAATAATGAGTGTATTTAGCCCTTTAGGATATTAAATCTTGTGTTTTAGCTTAATTAGGTGAGGGGAAAAGGACCTAAATTCCCTTGGAAACTCAAAATTCAACACACAAAAACTGCCCAGTGACGTGATTTACGACACGCTCTATCGATGGGATTGATGCAATCATCGATGCATCACATCGATGGGTGCAACGTGGTAGCCAACGCGACGCATCAATATATGTGGTTACTTCTTGTAGAATAACTTGCATTATTTATCATGAATGGGATCTAACACGTCTGCCTTTGAGGTATTTTACTTTGCAGATAATAGAAAACTACTTTATGTTGAAATAAGTTGGTTGAACATCCTTACTTCACCCAGTCAAAAGATATTAAAGTCCTATCCCCTAGCCATAAGTCAAATTTGACTAGAAGTGATGAGGATAACACACTAACCATCAGGGACAATGTGATAACATAGCAAAGCGAGACAATTGTTAAACTTGCGAGAAAACTGGAAATGCTCCAAGAGGAGATAAATCGTACAAGAGATTTGGCTAATCTGGCCATCACCATCAATGCCCCTATCCTAAGAGGACATGGGCTTCCACTCTAAATTTCACCCCTTAATACTCCTATTCTCGAAAATCATCCAACTAGCATATCATCCACCTCCGTTTTACCATTGCCCACAGATCTCAGAATCAATAATCCACTAGTTTGTGTTTTCTAAAACACCAATCGAAAAAACAACCCAAATGCTTATCATCGACATATGCCATCCCTAAATCAATAAAATCCACTCCAAATCCACAAAATCCATCTCCAAATCCATAAAATCCATTTCCAAACCCATAAAATCCATTTTCAACTCCACAAAATTCATCCTTAATTCTATAAAATCCCTCTCAAATTCCACTAGACCACTCTCAAATTCCATAAATTATCCTTAATCTCTAAAATATTTTCCCTACCTACCACCCAACCTCCTCTCATCCTCAAAATCAAGCTACTATCCCAAATCCTTCTCATGTCATTACATCCCCTAACATTTCCAACAACTTTTATAATTTTGAGATAGACCATTATGAGTAGAAAAAAAAGGAATGGAGGACCGATCATGAAAATAAGTTTCTGTCCATGAATGAAGAGATTATGAGAATCAAGAAATCTCATGGGATAGGGGATAGTGATGGTTTGGGGTGTGATAATTTGTGTGTTCACCCTGGTGTAGATTACTAAAAAGGTATAAGATCCCTAAATTCAAAGCGTACAATGACATTGGAAATCTATTGGCTCATCAAAGAAGGTATTGTGATCAAGTGGTTAGGGTAGGAAGAAATGTGCCATTGCTAATGTACCTATTCAGCTTAAGCTTAAGCGGCAAAGCTTTAGATTGGTTTATGTCTCAAGAACTGAAAAGATGGTCTGGCTGAAGGCCATTGGCTAAAAGCTTTCTTGACAGGTTTTCATTTAACATCAAAATTATCCCTAACAAACACTCACTAGATCGAATTAAGCAGAAGAATAATAAGTGTTTCCGAGACTATGCCTTCCGTTGGATAAAAGAGGTTGCTAAGGTAAAACCTCTCATATCTAAATAGGAAATAGTGTTGCTATTCTCTCGTGCTCAAGAAGGAGAATTTTATAATAGGATGGTATCAGTGGTTAAGGCAACGTTCGCAGATTTGGTAAAATTGGGAATCGTTAGAAAAAGACATTTGAATAGGGAAGATTCTCAAAACCCCAACATCATCCGAGTCTTCTGTGTTTACAAAGAAGAAAAGGGAAGATGTGACTACAATCTCTACTAATTTTCTTGCTAAATTAAAGAAGAAGAAAGTCAAGCCCAGGAACATTCTTTCTTCTCCACTGCCCCCGAGTCTTCAATCTGTATTCTATGCCCAACCCCAATACCAAGCTCCACTTCCAAATATCC
The DNA here is from genome assembly GCA_030864225.1 of Capsicum baccatum var. pendulum. Taxonomy (NCBI): domain Eukaryota; kingdom Viridiplantae; phylum Streptophyta; class Magnoliopsida; order Solanales; family Solanaceae; genus Capsicum; species Capsicum baccatum. The sequence goes on from CM061553.1 coordinate 68,189,075, forward strand.
AATCCCAATACAAAGCTCCACTTCCAAATATCAAATTCCAATACCAAGCTCCACTTTAAATATCCAACCTCAATACCAAGCTCTGTAGCCAAATGTCCTACCCCACTACCAAGCTCCACAACTAAATATTTTAACCCAATATTAAGTTTCATAACCAAATTATCAGCCTTATGTCCATGCTAACCTTCCAACCCACCAAATGAACATCCAAGAACCTCCAAACTATATTCAAGTACCTCCTCCCACTAATCAAAACTATTATAATCTCCCTCATCCAAACTAAGAAAAGAAACTTCCTCGAAACTTCATGCCATTAGCTGAGTGTCGTACCCAACTCTTCGGAAAATTAAAAGCAACCGGTTATTTATATCCTATCCAACAAAAACATACCAATCTTAATTCCTAATTTTTTTTATGTCGATCAAAGTTTCGTCTATCATTCAGGAACGACTGAGTACAATATCAAAAATTGTGTTTACCTTAAACATAAGATCTAAGACTTGATTGATCAAAAGGTTATTACCCTTTAATCACCTATGTTATATGTCGGTTAACATAATCAAAATAGAAGGCGGATGTGTGTCTAGCAGGGCTATTACTAAGATGGATTCAGAAAAGTCCAAAATAATAGAAGGAGTGGAGAAGATAGAGAGAGTCATAGCCACTTTAAGTGTTAATAAAAGACCCCCATTTGTAGTAATGACTGCCTTAACTCAGGTGTATATTCTACCACCACCTAGAAAGGACTTTATTGTAGAGACTATTGCTTGTCAAGGGATGACATAATCTAGATGATACTATATTCCTAAAGATTTAAAAAATAGGAAGGATTCATAGAAAAGGCCAATTACTGAAGGGGAGGCTAAAGAATTTTGGAGGCGTGTGCAGCCAAAGGAGTATTAAATTGTTAAGAATTTAGAAAAGAATCCAACCCAGATTTCTATTTAGGCACTATTAATGAGTTAACAATACCACCGACAAGCTTTATTAAAGTCCTGGATGAAGCATAGGTTCTCCCAGGCACGAGTGTTGAAAATATGGCTATAATGATAGGGAATATTATGGGACGTCACTACATATCATGACTTTATGATTAATCGGGTGTTGATAGATGACAGATCTAGTTTGAATATTTATCCTCTTTCTACATTGAATCAAATGGGCTATGACTTAGGAAAGGTTCGTCAAAGCTATGGTAATATGCGAGCTTTTGATGGAGGGCAAAGAGATACTATAGGTGAAATTGACTTTTACATCCATATGGGACCTGTTGAATTCAATGCTAAATTTTATGTTACTATTTAGCCTAGTTACAATCTACTTCTGGGGAGGTCGTGGATTCATGGTGCAAAAGCAGTTTTGTCAACTCTTCATCAATTATTGAAGTTTATTTGGGAAAACCACGAGGTAGTCATTCAAGGAGAAGGAAGCCATTTAAGTCATCCCAATGGCTATGTGCCTGTGATTGAAGATATTCCAAGGGGTAGTAGCTTTTATACTGTTGAAATTGTAAATGTAGCGGAGAATAATCTGGCACCCCAAATGCCAATGCCCTCCATATATAAGATGATGGCGTCTGTGATGTTAAGAAGTGGGTTCAAGCCAAGTCATGGCTTAGGAAAGAATTTAGAAGGAATCATTGAGACGATCGTGATCCCCAAAAACTCATTTAGGTATAGGTTAAGGTACCAGCCAACAAAGAAAGATGATAATGAAGATAAGTCAAAGATGGGTCTACCCAAGCTATTGCCACTCTTGTACTAGTTGTTTTCTGTATGTGAGGTGTCAATAGATGATGGTCTTGGGGATGGGATTGGAAATCTGTTTGAAGGATTTAATTCCATAAGAGAAGATTTTCGAGAGGCTAGTAGGGTGAGAAGGGTTGCACTAGGAGACTTTACAGAATTGGACCTCCCCTCCACTCATGAATCATCGTCCGTTGTGGCAGATGAAAATGGAAAATACTAGTAATTTTTAAAATTGGTGATGATCTGAAGGAGGACCCACAATCCACCCTTTTTACGTCTCATCTCTCTTTTTTGTATTTTTACTATTTTAAAAAAGGCATGGGCTCGTACTTGTATAAGTCCTGAGCCATAGTTTGTAAAAATTTCCTGAATTTTAATGAAAAGGCCTCACTTTATCTAAAAATTTATTTTGAAGTATGATCATATTTATTTTACTATTTTGTTATCATTTGACTTGGTTTGTTTGTCTATTTTAGTAACAATAATTTAAACCTGTCAATGTCATGTCATGTCAAAGGCTAAATGCACAAAGCAGGGTGAGTTATGATGAATTGAAAGACTATGATGAGGAGCAGTTAGTGAAATATATAGAAGAATTTAAAAATTAGGAGAAACCCAACCTGGAGGAAACTAAAATAGTCAACATGGGAGACCACGATAAAGTCAAGGAGACAAGAGTTAGTGTTAACCTAATAAAGGTACGAAAAAGAGAACTCATCCACTTGCTATGGGAATACATTAACATATTTGTTTTTTTCTACGATGATATGAATGGGAATACATTGACATATTCACTTTATAAACAACTCTTGTTCCTTGTTTCTTGTCACACTTATTTGGATAGACAAGTTAGCTCTTTCTTGGAAGGTTGTTCGAGTGAAAGGAATGTGAGATGCTTAAGGTTTTTGTTCTTACCATTATATGATCTTGTTCTTGGTAGCATGATGATAGGCGAATTTACACGCCTATATCAATATATTTTGCCCATATTTTAGCCTAGTTTTGAGAACAAACTATATATTTCATGCACTTTTAGTCCTTTTTCCTATAAATGAGCTAACGAACATGATTAGTAAAGTTTCAGGTATAAATGATGCATAATTCAGCATTTTATGGCTTACTTGACGCAAAAGAAAGCTCACGAAGGAAGGAAAGGGACTTTGGGGACCTGGACCAAAACTGCTGCATGGAAAATCTGTCCCGGGCTAAAACAGCATTTCTGAAGACTTTGGGGACTTACAGACACATAGCTGGATTTGGACAATGATACATTAACCTAGTACAATTGGGTTATGTATTTCATTAGTTTATTTGGATTATGATAATGTTACATTAACCTAGTACATTTGGGTTAAGTGTTCCATAGGCCTAGTAGGATTTGGTTATTTATTTCATTAGCATAGTAGGAGTAGGATAGGAGTATTATAAATACCCTATCATGCTAGAGATTTTTATTCAACTCCTCCCTTAGTGGAGAGATACATTCATCCCCCACCACAATACATTCTTCCATCCCTCTCTTCTTCCACCACAACAATTCTACAACTCTTCTAATCTTTTCATTAATTCTATTTTTCTTCTTCTATTCATCTATTCAATTCTTAATTTCCGCAACAAGAGAAACGTTACTTGCTAAGGAATCACGCCTCACGCCTATCACTTGATCTACACGCCATTACTCAATATTGTAATATAAAAATAATGTCAATCGTGATCTCCTTCGCATTCATGGGTAACTAAACCTCTCTGTTGGGGTTATGGAAGCCGAATGAGATACTATCTATTGTTGTGAATTTGTGAGTTCATGACACGTATATTTCTTATATCATTATTCTCTTCATCCTAATCTACATTCTTTGCGGTTGCAAACGCAAGAATACGCCAGTCTAACATTTAACTTGTTCGAGAGAAAGGTTATTTGTCTGGAAAAGAGATAATGTCAAGGTAGTAGGACACCCTTTCCTATTAAAAAGCTAGTGCTGTAACTGGACTAACCTCTTGGAGAATTCGTACCTTTAGACACGCTTTAAGCTCGAGTGAGTTAAAGTGAAATAGTCCTTGTTGAGGTCGAGAGACGCTTGGATTTACCATAGAATACAATTCTCTATAAGCACATGCATGTCACAATTCTACACACTCATAGCCAATAGAGACGTATACCTCAGAAGGTGGACATAACCCCAACGCTTCAATTCTCATTGTTGTCAACCTACGTAACAATCTCTCTCTCTTTACTTTATTATTTTCAGCTTTTGTTTACATTACTTGCACGACAAGACTCCGCCCTTCTTACGAGACTTGCACCAAAAGTTTAGTAATTTTACTTACTTGTTGGCCAAGCTATTCCCTGTGGGATCGACACCCAACCCAGGTTGGGTTCTATATTTGCTAACGACCGCTTTACACTCAAACGAGAGCTGTAGATTGAGCGTTATCATAGCACTTTAAGTGATCATAACTCTTTTCATTCCATTTTCTTCATTTGTAAGCATAACCATGTTGGTGCTAAGTATGTCTTATGTGTAAACATGGTTTCTTGTGAATGGAAGGGTAATCTACACCATAATGACTCCTTGATTCTACCCTTAGTTGTTCCAAAATATGATGATTTTTTGGGTAACATTGTTAATGGAACTAACTTAGGAGAATTTGTTGATGCTTATCATAGCCAACTCTTTTGCACTTTAAATGCTGACTTCTCTTCTATTGTCTTCAAAGATATTTGGTTATATGTGAAATGGGTGTCTCCTTGGCATGGATGTTTTTATTTTAACCCATGTGCTAACCCTCGTGCCTCGAGAAAATGTTGGTTGTGTTTTTTTCTCTTATGTTTAAAGGTTGCAGATTCGAGGACGAATCTTCTTCAAGAAGGAGAGGATGATACAATCTAAATGGCCTCCGGATTGCTAAAGAAGATGATACACTTGATAACTTCTTGTTGGTTATTAAAAGGCATCTATTAGATGATTATGATTATCAAGGAGGCTTAAGGGACGTTAGAGAGGTCAATGGAAGACAAAACGGGAATAGAAAGCCCCCAAGAAGATGAAATGAGCCCCATCCTCTTTGAAGGTGCGCCTAACCCGCTCTAGATCTACTAGAACAGGTCAAAACAGCCCACTACACCTTGGGGATGTGCCCCATATTCTCAACCATATGCCTAATGGGTTTCTATGTGTTTGTCTTTCTTAAATAGGTCATTTTTAGGCTCATATGATGTAATAACTTAGCCTAGGCTATAAATTGGACTTCTCTTTCATTTAGTAGGTATATTATTGATGAATTATGAATACAAACACTTGTGAGAGTGTGAGGCAAGTGTGGAATCGGTTTTGTTGATACTTTATTTAGAAATGTGGGTTGCTTGGGAATTGATTCCCTTGAGATCTACGTGCAATTTAGGTGCTTTGTTTGAATATTGATTAAGAGTTTAGGGTTTGATATACCCTTTGTTTGCTTTCAATTCCTTTCATTCCATCTATCTTACTACTTTTTCATTCTATTTTTATCTTCCTATTCGTATCTTAGTTGTAGTTTTCGACTCCGTAGTTAGTCCATGTATCACTTTGCCCAGGGTTACTTGCATCCACCCTACCCAAAGGGAGGGGGTAGTTGTTGACACCTAATTTTTGCCCTCCATGACTAAGTTTAATTTTGAGTTTCTTTGCTATTAAATAAAATTATAACATTTATTTTATTCTGATAAAAACTTTTCAAAGTATTTATCTGAGTAATTTTGTCATTTTAAGTAACGATTATATATTTTTTTTTGTAATTGCACATACAAAATCATATAATTTCGTTATTTAAATGATTATTTTACGAAAAAATAAACTTTAACAAAGGATTATCTTGAAAATTGATTCAAATGGGTAAAATCTTGATCTAAATATAATTTACTCTCAAAAATAAATTATTTGAAAAAATATTTGCTTGATTTGATTGAATCAAGAAGCTTGAGATTGAATTGGTTGTTAATTTATTTCAAATGTTGTTTTAATTTATTCAATTCATTAAATTAGACCTTAATTGAAATAAATTCGACCATAATTGCAATGCAATTGATTGATTGAATTTTAATTAGGCTACGATTTAAATAGAATCATCTAAATTTTTATTTGTGGGCCATTTAATAATTTTCTTTTCCCTAATTAAAAACCACACCCCTTTTCAATTAATGAACTCGACTTAGGCCCAACATAATTTCAGCACCAGCAGCCCAACATCAACTGCACCTAACCCGACCCACATTTCTCCTTTACCCATTCTAGCTACAACACCACAATAGACCAACCCAACAATTTCAGCCCACAAGATCCGCCAACCCCAGCCAAACCAGCCCCTCTAACCCGGCCCACATCACTTTTCTCTCTTCCTTAACCCCAACACAATCAAAACAACCCAGCGTACAACAACCAAAACAACTTCAATGAAAATACCAACGTACAACAATAATTTCAGCGATATCAATGGTTCAGCCAATGCCGACCCAGGATCTGACCTAAATTCAGTCGCGAAACCCATCTATTCTCTTTCCTCCTTTGACAAGGTGGCCTCCCAACATTCAAATTTGTTGCTTCTAGAATAGAATTGTTGGAAACGTAATGGACCAAAAGTAGATATTTATTAGACAAGGAGTAAAGTATTACAACACACACACAATAAAACTCCTCACACACTAAAATCACTCTTCTCTTTTTCACTTGTGCTGCAGCACTTTTGTTTTTCTTTCTCTCTAGAGCTTCTGCTCTTGTTTTTCTTCCTTCTCACTTAGTTGAAGATTATTTCAATAAAGGAGTTCCATCTCCTTTTATAAGCTCTCCACCGCCATTAACCATAATGAGCTTAGTCAAATAAAGTTGCTGCCAACTTATGTAGAAGCTTCAACATTATGGTCAAACAAAATGGCTAACAATAATTATGGCTATTATACTTAAAGATTAAGTATGCAGCCGTTTTTGACTTTCAAACATACATATTAAATATGAGTTTGAATTCCAACACTCCCCCTCAAACTCAATTCTGCATTCCGAGCTTTTTCTTCAGACTCTGAAAAACATCGGCTTTCAATGGCTTCGTAAATATGTCTGCTAATTGATCTTCAGTGCGGCAATAGATTAGCTCGACATTTTTCTTCTTCACTTGTTCTCGGATAAAATGATACTTTGTATCAATATGCTTGTTTCGGTTATGCGACACTGGATTCTTCGAGAGTGATATGGCAGACTTGTTGTCTACATAAATTCTAACTGGATCTTCTTGCGCAAAAGATAATTCTTCTAAAAGATTTTTCAACCATATCGCTTGACAGGTACTCGCTGCAGCTGCTATGTATTCGGCTTCACATATTGAAAGAGCGACAGTTTGTTGTTTCTTTGAAGACCATGAAAATGCTGCCGAGCTAAGATGGAATAAATTACCTGACGTGCTCTTTCGATTATCCAAGTCTCCCCCATAATCACTGTCTGAGTAACCAATCAATCGTGATTCTTTTGAGTGTCTATAAAATAGACCCTGATCTACAGTGCCTTTGATATATCTCAGAATTCTCTTTGCGGCAATCCAATGATCTTGTTTTGGCTTCTCCATAAATCTGCTAACCAGTCCAACTGCATACATAATATCTGGCCGAGAGATAGTCAAATACCTTAAACTTCCAATGACGCTCTTAAAGAAAGTTGGATTTACATCTTCACTTGTTGAGTCAACACTTAGCTTTTTTCTTGGTTCTGCTGGTGTGTCTACAGGCTTGCAATCTTGCATTCTGAACTTTTTCAGAATTTGCTCCGCATATTTCTTTTGTGACATAAATATGCCATCACTCATTTGTTTCACTTCAACTCCAAGAAAGTATGACATTTCACCTATGTCTGTCATTTCAAATTCCTTAGTCATAGCTTTCTTAAAGTCATCAAACACACCTGGATTGTTTTCGGTGAAAATCATATCATCCACGTACAAGCACACAATCATGATGTCACCAGCCTTGTTTTTCTTTGTGTATAAGGCATGCTCGTATGGACTTTTCACGAATCCATTCTTTTGAAAATATTCATCAATTCTTGTATTCCAGGCTCGCGGAGCTTGCTTCAATCCATATAAGGCTTTCTTCAAGCGATAGACTTTGTCTTCATGTCCTTTCTTCAAATAACCAGGCGGTTGCTCGATATAAACTTCTTCTTCTAGATAGCCATTCAGAAATGCTGACTTTACATCCATTTGATAAATTTTCCATCGATTTTGTGCTGCAAGTGCGGTGAGAAGCCTTACAGTGTCAATTCTTGGAACAGGAGAAAACACTTCATCATAATCCACTCCGTATTTTTGCTTGTAGCCTTTGGCAACTAGTCTTGCTTTATACTTGTCCACCTTTCCTTCTTTGTTGGTTTTTGTTTTGTATACCCATTTAACTCCAATAGGATTATGTCCTTCAGGCATACTTGTTAGCTCCCATGTGTCATTCCTTCTGATTGCTGCAATCTCTTCATCCATCGCCTTTTTCCACTTTACATCTACATTTGCTTCTTCATACGTGACTGGATCACATTCAGCCATTAGACAGAATAAGGAATAATCAAAAGTCGTCTCAATGGGTTCAGTATCTTCATAAATCTCATGAAGACTACGCATTTTTGTGGGAGCATCACTTGAGCTGCTGCTACTAGGTGATGCAGATGTTGAAGGATTTGTTGCATTTGAGCTTTCTGGAGGACTTTGTCCGTGACCTTCTTCATTTTGAATGACAAAATCATCATCTTCCTCGTCAGAGAAGAACAATCCTTCAACTTTCTTTTCTTCTTCGCTCCATCTCCAATAATTAGCTTCATCAAATTCAACATCTCTTGAGATGATGACCTTTTTTGTGAGTGGATTATACAACCTATAAGCTTTGCTTCTTTCATCATAGCCAATGAAGATACACTTTTCTCCTATGTCATCAAGTTTCTTTCTCAGCTGTTCAGGTACATGGGAATATGCAATACACCCAAAGATCTTGAGATGTCCAACTCCAGGTTTTTGACCACTCCATGCTTCATTTGGTGTCATATACCGGACACTCTTTGTTGGGCAACGATTCAACAAGTAAACTGCACATCGAACAGCTTCAGCCCAGAAATTCCTTGGTAAATGTTTACCTTTCACCATGCTTCTTGCCAAGTCAAGAATGGTGCGATTTTTTCTTTCTGCGACTCCATTTTGTTGAGGTGTGTATCTGACCGTCAACTGATGAATAATACCATGCTCTTTAACAAAATCCTCAAACAAGTTTGCAGTGTACTCACCTCCTCTATCAGATCTGAGTATCTTCACATAATATCCACTTTGTTTTTCCACCATCGCTTTAAACTCTTTGAATTTATCAAGAGTTTCTGATTTTTCTTTAAGGATATATACCCAACTTTTCTACTAAAATCATCAATAAAAGTTAGGTAATACCTGTTTCCTCCTAGCGATGGTATATCAAACGGACCAGCTAAATCCGAGTGCACAATCTCGAGCGGTTTTCTAGCTCTTCTGGACTTTCCAACTTCAAAACTTTGTCTATGTTGTTTCCCTTTGATGCAAGCTTCACATAGATGATCCGGTGGAATTATTTTTGGCAATCCATTCACCATATTTTCTTTTTCCAACAACTTCAAGCCAGAAAATCCAAGATGTCCATACCTCAGGTGCCAAAGCCATGAGTCGTCCTTAATGGATATCTTCATGCACTTCACTTCTCCAGATTCGATGTCAGTTGTGAAAAGACGATTTCGTGTCATATCAACCTTGGAAACCACCTCTCCATTTTTGTTTCTCAAGGTTAGTGAACAATCCTTTATGGTCACCTCATATCCCAGTTCACAGAGCTGGCCGATACTGATGATGTTGCTTTTCAAAGCTGGTACATAATAGACATCAGTTATGTACTTCTTTTCTCCATTCTTCTGAGTAATCATAACTTTGCCTTTGCCTTTTACATCAATTTGTGAATCATCTCCAAAGGTTACACGTCCATTGACAGATTCATCCAGCTCCATGAATAATTCCTTCCGTCCACACATGTGATTACTCGCACAGTTATCAAGGTACCAAATATTTCTATTTGATCCTTGATCTCCTTTGTATGTGAGGAATATTCGAGATTCCCCATTTTCATTTTCAACAGCTGCTACATGACTTCTTTCTTCTTGTTGAGGAGCCGATCTACACTCATAGCTATAGTGACCATATTTGTCACAATTATAGCACTGCACTTGGGATTTAAACTCATGTTGAGATCTACCTCTGCCTCGGCTTCTGCCTCGAGCTCCTCGTCCACGATTTGTGCCATGAGAATCATCATTTGATTGTCCTCTACCATATGATTGATTGCCTCGTCCACGTTGTCCGCGACCACCTCTGTTGCCACCTTTATATCCTCCACGATATCCTCCTTGATTGTTTGAACTTTGTCCTGAGGTACTGCTTGTTCCTCCTTCAGTTAAGGATAACTTGCTTTGTAAAGCTTTATCCAAACTTTCAGAATCATCATATTGCTTCATCTTTAGCTCATGGGCTTAAAGAGAACCCACAAGTTCATCAAAGGAGATTTCTGATAAATCCTTTGATTCTTCAATGGCAGCAACCACGTAATTGAATTTGCGTGTCAGTGACCGCAAAATCTTTTCCATCACTCGAACATCTTCGAGCGATTCTTTATTTCTCTTCATCTCGTTTGTTACCCATTTTACTCGGGTAACATACTCATCAACTGATTCAGACGTTTTCATTTTTAACGTCTCAAATTCCGCTCTAAGGGTTTGCAGTCGTACCCTTCTAGCCTTCTCCGCTCCTTGAAGAGATTTTTGCAAAATCTCCCATGCCTCTCTTGATGTTGTGGCTTGAGCAATTTTTTCAAAGGCTGATTCATCAACAATTTGATGAATTGCATTCAGCGCCTTCTTATCTCTGATTCGATTCTTTCGCAATACTTCTTTTTTCTCATTTGATAGGGCTGCTTCAGCTGCTGCATTTTCTGGCATCTCATAACCAGCTTCAACAATATCCCAACAATCAATTGCTCCAAGTAGCACTTGCATCTGGATACTCCAATTCCCATAATTTGACTTTGTCAATTTAGGGACTTGTAGCTGGAACATATTTGACATCGTGACGTTTATACGAACCTGAATCTGATACCACTTGTTGGAAACGTAATGGACCAAAAGTAGATATTTATTAGACAAGGAGTAAAGTATTACAACACACACACAATAAAACTCCTCACATACTAAAATCACTCTTCTCTTTTTCACTTGTGCTGCAGCACTTTTGTTTTTCTTTCTCTCTAGAGCTTCTGCTCTTGTTTTTCTTCCTTCTCACTTAGTTGAAGATTATTTCAATAAAGGAGTTCCCTCTCCTTTTATAAGCTCTCCACCGCCATTAACCATAATGAGCTTAGTCAAATAAAGTTGCTGTCAACTTATGTAGAAGCTTCAACATTATGGTCAAACAAAATGGCTAACAATAATTATGGCTATTATACTTAAAGATTAAGTATGCAGCCATTTTTGACTTTCAAACATACATATTAAATATGAGTTTGAATTCCAACAAGAATCGTATGAATTAGTACGTTTGTGTGCGAATTGCATTGGTTTTGGGGGAATTTACCTTTTCCCCAATTTTTATTGGTTTAACCCAATTTCAAAATTCTTCAGAGAGTCCAAAATCATTAGATTGAGGAAAAATCTTGTTATCATCCAAAATTTTGAAAATATTTCAGTTAAAATTTTTTGAAATTACCTTCGTTTTCCCTTTTTCCCACATTGTTTGAAGCCCAAAATTTAATCCCCAATTCCTTATAAAAAAAGGCTCTCTTTAGAGAAAATATGGGCTACGTACGGAAGGTGCAAAAAGCTTTAGAGAGAAAAAAGTTTCATTTTCTAGTTAAAAAAAAATCGTGAAAAGTCGTCGATTCCTGGAAGTTCTCGAAGTCGTAGCGACGCTTTTTGATAGTGGTCGATATTTTGTCGGAGGCTCAAGTTTCGCTTTGTTGCTCTAAAACAAGTAATACTTCGTCTCTTTTAGTTTCAATATTTTCTTCTTCTAGTCTATTTGTCAGTGTTTTACTCTTATAATCATGTTTTTAGTAGGAAATTATTATATGTAGAAGGCTTTGAAAGCCATTAGATTTTTGTGTATTGTGATGTTATGTCGGGCTTAGTATGATTACTCTAAATATTGGACTCACTGTTCAACTTAGCATTTCGTTAGTCTGTTAATCTAACGTTGGTTAAGTTGTTTTAAGCTACAATTAGGCTCTTTTGAACATGTTTTCTTTATCATACTAGTGCAACTTAGCTTTTCTTGGAAACCATCCTGTGTTCCCTCTTGAATTCATTACATATTTGATGTGTTCTACCTATGATTGCTGTCTATTTCATGATAAGATTATTTATATTCTTTATTCATACGTTAGCATAGCTTCTTTTAAGTACACATACTTACGAACATGAACAAGGCTATATTTTATTCCTAAATGGTGTCGAAAATTCTCCATTACTTACCTCAACATGTGTTGCTTTGGGGTTATTTTTGGACCATTGTAAGTTGGAATCTCCTAATTAAGTCAAGCATTTTCTTTAACGTTCTGTTTATTTAGGCAATATCATGTTTTTGTTTTCTTTGTTTAATTCTTAGCCCGCTTACAGTAACTTGATTGTGTTTTAGCCTTGCCTTACAACCATTATTTCCCATGTCAAGATTTGTTTTACTGTTGTGAGTATAATGAAAAGCTAGGCATGTCATTATCTTTTTTGTGAAAATTTGTTCTTTTCTTTCATGAAAATGTTCAGACTTTCCAATTGCTATAAGTTTTGACTGCTGCTTTCATTATTATTTTCCTTATATTTTGGTTTCAAAATACTTGTTTTGATAAAATTGGATGCTATATAGCCTTGTATTTTCTTTTGGCTTCCCAGCTAGTAGTTATAATCTTGTCCACATTTTAATCATATTCCTTTCTTGGTGTAATCTTGAATGAGATTATGTGTTGTTTTGATTAGTTGACAATGAAGTAATAACATTTTGATCATGAAATCGTTCAAATGAGTTCGCAAAGTGTTTATATCCCATCTATATTTTCATTAATTGAATGATTTGGTTATCAAATATATATTACTATCTTTCAAATGCAAAGAAATCTCATATCAAGACACTACCTGTTTAGCGTGTTGCTTAATAATTTGACTATCTGGAGGCATCCTCATTTCATTTTTATTATTAATTTTCTTTATATTTTCCTTTTTTCTCTGGTTGATTATGTGTTAACTTACTTTGCTTTTTCTTCCCTTCTTTCTTTTGTTGATCATGTATTAATGTTCTTTATTTTTCTTGCTTTGCATGAAAATTCCTTGAGAGTCCAAACGGACTCTTTCCCCTCCGCATTTCATGATGGGCCAATAAGGCCCATCTATTTGACTCAACCCCTTCAATTGTTTCAAGTCAAATTGATTTTTGGAGAAAGAAGTTGTCGCCAATGGAAGAAAATGGGTTCAAAACCCATTGATCAAGTTGCGAAGATTTGGAGACTAGAAAAGTCTTGGTTCTTTTGTTATTATTGTGTTTTTATTTATCTATTTATTTTTGGGGCCTCGAAACCAAATTTGTAAATTAATACAAGTGAAGTGGATTTTTGAGCCTTCAAGCCCAAATTAGCTTAGGACAGATTTTCGTGGGTTTGAGCCTAAAAGCCTAAATCTCGTAATTTTTCCTTTCCCTTTTTTATGTTTATTTACTATTTGTTCCTTCGAACCTAGCTAAATTCCCTACTAAGTCACCAAATTGATTTTACACAAGTTTTTTTCTTTCTTAATCACTTTCTTTTCAAAACTCAACTTCTTTTTTTCAAAGTTAGTCAAAGGTGATTTTCAAATAGTCCGGATAACCATAAGTTAGCGGACATTTTAGGTGCCTTAAAATCTTCCTAAAACATTAATAAGAACCTCTGGGATTTTCTTGAAAAGTCTAGGATTTTTTCTGTTTTAAGACTTAGAATTTTCTTCAAAAAGTTTTCTTAATTTCTTTTCATATAAATTAAGTGACGACTCTGTAATTTCTTGTTTCAAAATTTTATTTAAAGTTTTGAAATGGTTTAAATAGTCGAAAAAGGATAAAACAAGATCAACCCGAGTACCCAACTCATTCTGAAAAGTCTTCCAAATGTGAGATGTGAACACAGAACCTTGATCTAAAATGATAGATACTAGCACAACATGTAGTTGCACAATTTCACGAATGTAGATATGAGTTAACCTCTCAGCACTGAAAGAGACGTACACCAAAATGAAATGAGTGTTGTACTTTATTTCGAACCGATTGAAACAGCACACGACATATAGTGGTCTGTGTCGTGACTCTTGGGATTTGAAAAATTATTTTTTAGAGCCGCCACGAAAAACTCATTTTTTATGTCGAAAACTCTGTTTTGGTCTTTTGAAAATATTTAGAGATTCTGAGTAAGGGTTTTGGTTACTCGAGGGGAAGGTATTAGGCACCTCCCCTCAGAGCTTATCCGAGGATAGTCCTTACGCTTAGTTTAGAAAGTCATTGCTTTTATTTATTTGCGAAAATTGTGATAAGAGAACTTTCATCATTATTTTCTACTTGTTATTTTATATAAAAGATAGAAAACTGAAGGTATAATACACGTGATGCTATCATGTACAAGGAAATAATGCAATCATCGCATATGTATATATGTTACATGGATATTTTAAGATATGAAAAACAGCTTTTTATTTTTTATGATTCGGATAATAAAGGGAAAATTTATTATCTTTACATGTATAAAATTGAATAGGTAAATAAAATTTATAAAAATATTTTAAGGCATGAAATAATTTAAGACAAAACACGAATATGGATATATTTGAAAGTACGAAAAAAATTTACTTAATTTGTGAAACTTAAATAGATTTAGATTAGAAATAAGCGAAAAGATAAATGTGATAATATGAAACATAAGCGTAACAAAATTGAGATAGTGATAATAATAACAATAATGGTAATAACAATAGTATTAATAATGATAATAATAATAATAATAATAATAATAATTGAAATAGTAACAAATATTATAGTGTAAATAATAATGGTAATAATAAATATGATGTAAAATAGTTGTTGTGAAAATAATATGATGTACCTTGTACGTGGTAGCGAAAGAATATATATACCTTGCGTTTTCTAATCTCTTGAGAATCCGAAAACCCAAACGAACATAGAAACATAAAATAGCTTGAACGTTAGTGTTACGTAAAAAAAAAAGAATTAAAGTTGATGAATGAACTCTTTTAGGAAAATCTGAAATTTTGATAACTTTCTAGAGTAAGTTAAAACTAAAATTTTATTTATTTAAAAAAAATGTGAAGGTTGCTAATCTTATTTAGGATATCAATAATAAGTTTTCAAAGAGTTAACCGATTATGGTAAAAAAAATATTTTTCTTGGTGATAGCCATGTGTTATTTGCGAAAGTCGGAGTGTTAAAACTACTTTTAAAGGGTCGACAAATAACAAGATAACATAAATTTAATAATTAAGAAAAATTTTTACAAAAATTCAATAACAAAAGTTAGTATCATTCTAAAACTCAACATGACAAGTATAAATTAAATTCAAAGGAGATAAGAGATACTAAACTCCATTTAGGAGTTTGGGCTTCTAATTTGCGCGACTCCAAAGCTCTGCGATCCTAGTAGCGTTTGACCCGATACTTGGGTCAAAAAATGAGTTTCGTTGGAATTCCCAACTCCCGAGTTCACATGAAAAATAAAAATATAAGGATTAATTGCCGAACAAGTATAAGAATTAAAGAAAATACAGATTACATGTATATTGAATTTAAACCTCTACTCACCAATCATACGAACACATGACTACACCCATTAACTAATTATAGCGGGATAAGACTAAACTATTTACGATAGACTTCATTTCTTAAATGTAATTAGCATGCATATTGAAGTCATCCAGACTTATTCAAAAGGGCTCAAGGAAATAGATGGGATAACAACCAACAAAGCTTCTGGAAACTTGAATTGAATGACAACCAACATATTCTACACCTATTATTAAACATCCCAATTAAAAGAAAAGCCAAATCTCTAAAACTTTGCAACTTGAGGCGTAATCAGTTTCACTTGGGAAAGACTTTCTTTCAATTTTCATTATCCGAGTGATAATGAAGGCACTACAAATGTTTAAAATATACTACACACGGACCATCCAAATAACAATTTTCTTTTATAACTTGAAACAACTCCTCGATGAAAGAAAGAAAAGAAGCGAGCAAGGATTCGAGAATTAACAGAATGTATTTAGGAATCATTTGAGGGATGGCCTTGGCTCAGCGGTAAGCTTGCTTACCGTGGTGTGCCAAGGTTGGGGGTTCGAAACGCCCCTCCAGCAAAACTGGGGTGAGGGCGCGTAGGTTAGGCCCGGAGTGGTCCCCCTCCCCGACACCTACGGAGTAGGTATGAACCGGGTCGTCCCCCTTTATTTAGGAATCATTTAATTAGGCTTCAGTCAAAACTTTTTAGGCAATGCTCGGGACAAAATTATCCTATCGAAATTGACTCGGAATTTAAAGAAAATGACACCACAGTAAACCCAAAACAAAGCAACTTTCAGATTTACCAAAATCCAACAATATCAATAGGAGTAAGTTAAAATAAAGCATGATAGAGGCTTGTCTCTATGTTGGCATTTGAATTTCGTTAGCCAAAGATTTTCTTACCTTTCAACTAACCAAGTAAAAGCCAATCAACTTTAACATCCACAAAACATAAAAAGTTTGCAACCCACGACCATGTACTAGACTTAAAATAGGAAGATTAACCTATACCATGAAATAATGAGAATGGAGCATCAAGGATGAGAATAAAACAAAACAAAGCTAACCCATGTCACTGAGAAACGGAAACAAAACAAAGTGCCTAGATGCCAAACTTATCAAAATTCTAATTGATTTGCATGTTTTGAAAAGCTATCAGAACAAACATATCAAAATTTATGCGATGCTTAAGGTGTTCGTCTTAAAATGTTCCTAGCAGCCCATCGGAGTAGACAGATATATTTTCGACTAGTAGCGTGAGCACGCAAGGGAGTCAAACAAACTAAAAAAACTTTTCAAAACTCCAAATAAAAGATGAAATATTTTTATTTATTCAAGAATGGAATGGTGTGCGGAGAAAGGGAAAGAGCATATCCATATTAACTTGGTGATTGAAACATAGCCATTAAGGATGTTACCAGGAAAGCTAGTGATTGAAGTCTCAAACCTTATGCAAATCTTACTCAAAGTGAGTCGTTAGCCATAAATAACCAAAAATTTTAACACCAAACAACCGAAGAATATGAATTCTTTTTTTTTGACGCCAAACAACTAGAGGCTATCTTTCTTATTTCATGTTTCCACATTTTATGTCCAAATGCCGAATGAGATTACAAAAAGACAATCAAAATTTTACTTCTTTCCTTACAAAGGCAAAAGGAAGTGTTAACAAATTTTAACATTGAAGCCAGATCACATACTTCCATTCACAACAGAGTGGTCCTATTACTCATGGACTTATTTTTCTTCTTTTCCATAAACAAACTCATGAAAATTCTTGCAAAAAACTTACATAAATCCTAACGAGTTTATCCCTAATTAGTAATTACTCCATATATCTATTACAAATAATTCCTTATTTTATACTTTTGGACAAATAATTAGCAGCCTCAAGATTAACAAATCATGCCCTAGACTTAATTTCACCGGAAAACGAACAAACAATGCCAACAGGAGCTGGACACACCGACAAATACATTTTAATACTAACCTAATCGGAAATCACGCATCCACCCATTCCTAAAGGACATCAACGAAAACAAACTTGACCAATATTCATACGCAGATTTAACGTCCAAAACTCACTAATAATTTCAAACCTCAATCCGACTTCACCTACAGACCCACTTACGACCAAAATAGTTTAATCCACAAACCAACACAAGTCTACAATAATATCAGGTAGATCACCATCATACGTTCAAAGATCGAAAAAGGATAACGAGATGGGAAACGGATAAAAAGGAAAAGATTTGTACCTTGTGTGGGGCAGCAAAACTGAGGCTTTCCGTCAAGTTTTCCTATGGCCACGACTCAATTCCGACACTACCAAGGAAAATAAGAGAATATTAACCAGTAATGAAAACTTGAATGCTTAATCAGTATAGTGGGAGATCGAGACCTGACCATCTTTTCCCCATGAGAAAGATGAGGCCACCCTTTATAGGTGTAAATTCGGACTTGAAGGTCCGGATTTGAAAACCAAAAAATAAAAAAACGGAAAGATTTTGAAATTTGAATCATAAATCTCCTTTAAATCAACATCAAATCAAAGACCCATAGTTCCTTTTTGAGGTCTGTTCAATTCAAATTTCCAATTCATGGAGAACAATGGGGAGAGAGGGTCACTGTTTTGGGAACATTGATGGAGATGGGGACATCAGTGCTTTGGGTAGCAAGAAGATGCGTGATTTTGGTCTTTGGGAAAACAAAAAAGGTCGGTTGTTGTATATCTGAAAGAAAGAAAAAGACCATTTGATATAAGAATAAAAGAAATAATAAGTTTATATATATATTCAAAAATTTTGAGACCTTTGGACTGGGAATAAATTGGCGAACTGAATTAACTTTGCTAGTTAGATGAAAGCTTAGTATTTTTTATGACGTGGCTGTGTATAGTTGGTGGACACGATGTGAGGCAGATTAATGAAGTGGAGACGGATATTTAGACAGAGTTTTGGGCTAATTTTAGACTTCTTGATTGAAATTTATTAATAAGAGTTGGGTTTGAATAAAATAAAAAAATGAAATTGAATTATTGTTGGACCAAATACTTTTTTCTACTGGAATTAGTTCTGTCGATGCTCCCCGCTATCCCAAAATTATTTTTCATCTGATGTATATAATTATATAAATAACTTAGTATACGCGTCTAATTTAATAATTTGTAGTTTAAATTTTTTTTTTTTAACATTAACAAAATACACATATAATAGGGACAAAATTAAAAAATATGCATATATGAAATTATAATAAAAATATATCATAATGATTATATATGACTATAAAAATATACCCATGTGCACGTAATAAACGTATATATTGTAAAAAAATATATTTATATAGTCACAATATATCGTCAAAACAAAATTAGGAAAAAGTGAATGCATTTATCAAAAGGATATTTTTATTTATTTTTTTATTTTGAAATATTAAAGTTGAAATATATATATTTTTTTTTATATATATATATATATATATATTTAATTAAAGCATTTCAACATATGATAGAAAAATAAATACTTTTTTTATTCTTTTCAAAATTCATACAAAATATGAATTTATTTAAGGCCGAGGAGCACCGGTAAAATGATTAAAGGAAAAAAGCGAGCCAAAATTAGGTGTCAACTATGAGCAGACTTGGTCAATCGATCCATGATGAGCCAAATGCTATCAGAACCATGCGAAGTGCGAGAAAATTCAGTCACGAAGTCCATAGTGATCCATTCTCACTTCCACTCGGGAAGGGGTAACCTCTAATGCAATCCACCAGGTCTCAAATGCTCGGCCTTCACCTCCTGGCAATAAAGGCAATGAGCTAAAAAATCTACTACATCCTTCCTTATACCACCCCACCAGTAATGTTGTCTCAAGTCACGATACTTCCTAGTCACTTCCGGATTGATGGACTATTTAAAATAATGTCTCTTCTAAAATCAATCTAATCCAATCACTCATTCTCAACACACAAACTCAATCCCCAATCCTCAAAACACCATCGAAATCAAATGAGCCTTCCTTAGCCTTACCAATCAACATCTTATCCCGAATCAACCTCAATCTTGCATCATCAAACTAATGAGCTCAAATCTGCTCCATCAAAGATGACCTAGCCTCCAGAAATGACAAAACACACTCAGGTGTTGAAATATCAAGCCAAACTATCTGGTTAGCTCAAGACTGAATCTCTAAGGACAAAGGCCTCTCTTGAGTCAAAAGATGTGCAATCTACCCATGCTAGTCAGCGTCTAGTTCAAGGCATCCACAACCATATTAGCCTTGCTCGGATAGTAGATGATAGTAAATCATAATCCTTAAGCAACATAAGCCAACGGTGTTGCCTAATATTAAGATCTCACTAGGTGAAGAAATACTAAAGGCTACGATGATCTAAGAAAATCCCATAACGGACTCCATACAAGTAGTGCCACCACAACGTCAAAACAAAAACAACCGCACACAACTCCAAATCATGGGTAGGGTAATTCTTCTCATGGGGATTTAACTGACCAGAAGCATACATAATCACCTTACCTCCTGCATCAATGCGACACCTAACCCAACACCTAAAGCATTACAAAAGACGGTGAAACCCACTCCCTCCTTGGTCAAAGTCAAGATAGGAGTTGAAGTCAACAAATTCTTGAGCTTTTAGAATCTCGCCTCACAAGTATCAGACTACTGAAAAGAAATCTTCTTCTGAGTCAACTTGGTGATTAGAGTTGCAATAGATGAAAACCTGCAGTAAAATACAGATAATAACCTACAAAGCCAATAAACTCTGAATCTCAGTGAGAAAAGTATGTCTAGCCCAATCACGAACCACTGAAATCTTAGTTGGATCAACTATAATACCCTCGCCAGTTACCACATGAACCAAGAAAGAAACAGACTCCAATCAAAACTCACACTAGGAGAACTTGGCATATAATTTCTCATCCCTTAAACTCTGAAGCACAATCTGCAAATGCTCTTATTGATCAGCCTCACTCTTGGAATAAACCCAGATATCATCTATAAATACAATATCAAAGGAGTTGAGATACAGTCGAACTACCCGATTCATCAACACCATGAACGCCGCTGGGGGATTGGTCAACCCAAAGAACACAACCAAGAACTAATAATGACCATATCGAGTCTAAAAAGTTATCTTCGAAATATCTGAAGATCTAATCCTCAATTGGTGATACCTAAATCTCAAATCAATCTTTGAAAATATTGTGGAACCTTGAAGATGATCAAACAAATCATCATTAAGAGAAAGATGATACTTATTCTTAATTGTTACCTTGTTCAACTACTGATAATCAATGTACATCCCCATAGATCCATCCTTCTTCTTCACATACAAGACTAGTGCACCCCAAGGTGATACACTAGATTGGATAAATCCTTTATCCAACTACACCTACAACTGATCCTTCAATATCTTCAACTCATATAGGGCCATCCTATAAGGAGGAATAGAAACGGGCTTGGTGCCTAACCAACATCAATGGCAAAATTAATATCATGATTCGGAGGCATACCAGGTGAATCTATAGGGGACACGTCTATGAGCTCACAGACAACACGAATAGAATCCAAAAAAGGAGGTGAAGCAATACTAGTATCACGAATATGATCCCAGTAAGACAAACATCCCTTCTCAACCAATCGACAAGCCTAAACATAAGATATAACCCTCTTAGGACCTGAATGAAGTGCACCCTTCCAAGCTATCCTCGTCACACCCGGCAAAACTAAAGTCACGGTCTTATCATAACAATAAAAAACAGCATGGTACAGAGCCAACCAATCTATCCCCAAGATGATGTTAAAATCAACCATATCAAAGAAAATAAAATCTACCCAAGTCTCACATATAGAAAAATTTTGTTATATCTTGGGTTTTGGCCTTAGAAATTTTCTTATAAATCTGTTCTCCGAACCTAATACGACTCTAGGGTACAATCCGTATGTTGGGGTACGAGTGGTATGGTCCTGGCGTAAGTTGACCAATATTAGTTGGTGGGATAGTTTTAATCACTGGAATGGTCACGACTTAGGTGTATGAGTCATAAGATGGATACAAGTCATATCGATGACTCGTATGGTGGGCAATGTTTGATCCTCATGGTAATTCATTCTATCAGAGATACGAATCATATGCTGAGGTTACGACTTAGTTGGATAAGTCGTATGCTGGATAGTGTCTGATTCAAAGGTTAAGGCCTGGGTATGACTAGTGGAAACCAGTCGTAAGGAAGGGTACGAGTCGTAAGAGGGTCAGTCGTATCCCTATGACGGGTTTTTAAGGGACTTAAGTGGGGTTACACTGGATATTTTCCTACTAACCTGAATTATGAACCACGACTTCTAATACACTTAGGGGGTTATTTACCCTATTATTCTATTCATTAACACTTATAAAACTATTTCAAAACATATCATAATTCTCTGAAGAGTTTTTAGGGTAAGAGAGATAGGGTTTCAACTTAGGGATTGCTTTAGGGCTTGCTTTGGTGATTTTATTCTATCATCTTTCTTGGTTTAAGGCATGCGTCTCTTCCCTACTTCTTATTTCTAAAAAGTCATGGATTCTTTGGATGTTTTCATGGTTTCAATGTTGCATGGTTTATAGTTTTCACCTATTAATTAGGGGTTTTGTTTATAATGGCTTGGTTATGGTTTCCTATGGTTTAATTATTATTTTATATGTATCAATAATAGTTTTGGGAAATTGGTTTTCATGGTAATGGTTTAATGGTCCTTAGAATTGGTTTTGGTTATATTATTCTCCTAAGGTGTTTGATAAAATGATTATAAAGATATGTTCGTTGCATTGACTTCTTTAAATGGAACTCTTGCTTGTTTTCAGCTTATATATGAAACTATAAATGGTTTACAAAGTTTAAAGGCTAATTAGTTATACTTGTAGAGAACATGAAAGTCTCCCAAGAGGTTAATATGGTAAACGGAAAGGTTACTTGAGAGTCCCCTTAACCTAAATGGTTTGGCTATGGATAAATCTTACAAGTATGGCTGGTATGAAGATACCACTAATAATTGGCCTTGGTAATAAATGGTAATTGGATTGTTTGGACATGGTTTTTAATTTGGGCATTAATGGAAGAATATGTAACTAAGTTGTGGATGGTGGAGGTTCTGGGGGAACCAAAATTAGAAACTCATATTTTTTGAAATGAGGGGTCTTCAATGATCACGCGCTGTGTCACATTTTATATTGGAGGGATGTACTAGTCATCCTATGGGATATTTCCTGGTCATGTGGATACATGCACTGGGACTCTTTCAGTAGGGGGAATTGAACCCATACGGCCCATGAGTGTGGTTAAACGACAAGGTTACACAGCCCAGGTTAAAGGTTTTAAATGCATGCTAAACACATATTCCCTTTCCTGGCACTTATATATATATATATATGGTTGTATGCATCGTGGATGGTTTTACTTGGTTGTTTAAATGGCATTACTTTATCCTTATCCAGAGATAAATGCTAACAGTCACTCGCTAACCTGTCTACTAGCGGCTGTATACCAATGTTATACAGGAATCAGACGTTCGACTCTTCCTACATAGTGATTGACTCGGAGACAGCATTTGGATTGAAGTGGTGAGCTTCTATCTTTTTGGAAGGCTCCATTTCATGATATGAACATTCTTAGATATTTTACTCTTTTTTTTAGATATTGGTTTTGGCCATGGCTGGGAGATTTTCCAATCAGATATTTATGTATTTTGGATAGAGGCTTTGTGGTACTTCTGGGGGGTTGGTATGGGCGGGATTGGTATTGGTGTCATCCTTGGCATTAGAATAAGCTGGGAGGATGGCATTATTGAACATGATTCTCACTGTTACATCGTATTATATTTTGGGTTTGATTATCACATTATGTTTTTATATTCTCTTTGGTTTGGTATGGTATGGATGGTTGGTTTGGTGTGGGTAGACTCAGTTGGGTCAGTCACAATTGTGACCCTATCCTAGAATCTTCATGAGAGAATTTGCACAATCTTGTTATATGATCGAAATTCAGCTCATCTAAGGCTGTGAAAAGTGGTTGGGTTGGGTTAAGAGGGTGGTCCCCAATCCTGATTGGACATGACATGCCCATTATGTCTAAGCCCTAGTTCAGGTCGTGATAAAGTCATAATACAGGATTGATACACCCAATCCACTACTACAGAATCTCCTATTGGGGTAGATACATGAAGAGGCATGGAAAGAGGCTCACTAACAAAATTAAAACCCGACGCAAAATATGCAGACACATAGGAGAAATTTGATTTTAAATCAAATGACACAAGTATAGATTTTCACAGCATCAGAAGCCTCTACCTCTGGTTTGGTGGATATTGGGCAACATTGTCCACGATCATCAACTGGTTGAGTCACCTCGCTACCACCACCATGGGTGCTACTACCCCTGTCTCTTATACCTTTGGTAGAATCCCAACCCCTCATAACTGAAATAAGAGTAGCTCTGATCATATGGTGGAGACAGTCCTTGGCCACATGGTTAATCTCATTATACACGAAGCATTCTCTCTGTCTTGACTCAATAGGAGAAGGAACCACCAGGCCTGGACAGCTAACCTAAATTGCTGGACTAGAAGATCCACTACCCAAACTTTGCAAGGTTGTCTTCACTGGTCTACCATAATACCCATAAGAACCTCTAAAATCTCTACTCAAGAAACCTGACCTCTGAACTCAACAAAATAGCACACCTTATTGGCGCCTCCCTAAGATGCTCAAAGAATTACCTTAGTCATCTTAGCATGATCTACTATACTCCAAAAGACACTCCAAATACAACCATCTGAGATGTAGCCAACTAAAGAGAAACATCCAACACCTTAACGATCTTCCAAATCTTCTTAGATTCGGTGAAAATGCTGGCATATGAATATCTTGATAAGGAATGGAAACATGCCTCATACTCTGTGATAGTCATGGAGCCTTACTCCAGGCGATCAAACTCATCTCTCATCTGATCCCTCAAAATGTAAGGCACAAGTCTCTCCAAAAAGGCCTCGGCAAACTAATCCCATGTCATTTTAGGAGAATAGAGAGGTTTACAGCTAACAAGCAATCTCTACCAATCTCTAGCACCATCACTCAACTAATAAGTAGTATAAGCAATCCTATGCGAGTCAGGCGAACCTAAATTATGCAACTTCTCTCAACAATCAATCAAGAACTCATAAGTATCCTTGACCATAGTACCACTGAATATAGAAGGGTCTAAATGATTAAATCACTCAAACCTCCTCTAATCCTTAGATGACAACACTATACTCACAATAAGAGGAGGTATGGTGAATCTAGAAGGCTGAGATACAACCTGAGGAGGTAACATAGAGGAAGGCTGAACTACTGGTCTTAGAATACCATAATTAGATGTCGGCGTTGAAGGAGGAGTAATACTCGGGGTTTGATAAGTACCAAAGAAAGAAATAAGTGAGACAAAGGATCTACATTTGGACTAAAGAAACATCATAACTAGACTCTGGCATAGATGGAGGTACAATACTCAGAGCTAGGATAACACAAGACATACTCAAAAGAGCACCCTCTAAATAGGCCAACTACTGAACCAACAACCCCTTCAAGACTGGATAAAAAAACTTAGTAAAACTAAAGTAGAACCCACACCTCTTACATGCTCAACAAGAGGATCGAGGGAAAGTACCCTAGCTCTACTCCTAGAGAGGAAGATCCACGTGCCCATCCACTACCCCAAGTCTGTTCGTAACTCGCCCTCTAGATTGGGCTCTTTTCTCGGATGAAGGCTCTGCATCTCTAACCTCACGACATCTATTCAGTACCATCTATGCGAAAAAGAATGAAATATATCTTAGAACACAAAGTATGAAAAAATTTACACAATAAGGAACAAAATGAGGGAAATTTCCTAAAGACATTTTATAGCCTCTCAAAGATAGATACGAACGTCTACGTATTGATCAACAAAACTCTATTAAACATCTTGTTCTTACAATAATGATACCAATGAACCTGGCTACTCTGATACCAATTTGTCACAACCTAAAAATCCATAGGTCGTGATGGCACTTGTCGTAATAAACCTTGACAAGTGAGCCAGTCACATAAATTGATACAAAAGAGAAATTAACATTCAAAACCTAAGGAAAGACTCCTAGAATAAAGCCAAACCATAATCGATATAATGAAAATAGAAAGAAGCATAACAATAATGTCATAACTCCTAAAACCTGGTGTCATAGTGTAAGAGCTACTAGCACAACTCAAGAAATAAAATTTATGAATAACTCTATCTTTGAATAGTGATAAAAGCGTAGTTTAATGAGAAAAGGTAGTAGTAGACTCTGAATGCATGAAACTCATCACTACCTTGTAAATCTCTATATATCATCCAAATCAACAAATGTGGGGCGTACCTGAGCCAGGATCTGCACTGAAAGGGCACAACTGGAGTAAGTATGGTTTACTTATACTTTATAGGTATTATGTGCCAACTGAACAAAGTAGCTAATAAAGCATACAAAATACACACTAAGGGGATATCACCTATGATAAAAAAATATCACACAACGTAGGCAACACTGCTTGTACTAACAGTTCTATAATACTCACATATATTACAACAAACACCAGAAAAGACCACAAGTATACATTATACATATACAAGTAAATCACCAAAGAAAAACATATACAAGAACATCAAGTACAAGAAAAGGTAGATATAACAAAAGGATAGGTAACAAGTTAAGACAAAAACATAATTACATCATAAGCATAATAAAGTAAATACAATGAAAATAATGATGATGTAAATCACGAGGTCATCACACAACCTCCGAGACTGTTGCATGGCCTCTATATACACCAACAGAGCTAAAGATTCCCAATGTAGTGTAACGCCCTGAGTTTGTACACTGGATGCTACATGGTGCTTATAATCTCAAAGGGCCACAAGTTAACCCATGATTGGTACCTGTTGTAATAACTGAATAATAATACTGTATAATATGGAAATTAGATAAAAATTGCCATAAGGTTCAAAACTACATCATATACTTATACGTAAATACTGAATACTGAATATCTGACAATCATACAAAAAAACTGAATAACTAAACTGTCTAACATAATCTATTCTAAAAAACCTCTAACTGAAATGTCTGAAAATAGAGTTGATGGGACAAGTCCCCAACTAACTCCTACTACCAATGATATACTAAAAAATACTGAAATAACAACTCTATCCTCGAACTATGATGACTCACCACTAAATCTACTACTGATAATCTGGGCTGCTAGGAATGGTCAGGAGCCCATGCCTATGAACCTATGATATAAGACATCATAGCACAGAAGAAAGGTATGCGTCAGTACTTTGAATGTACTAGTATGCTGAGTGAGGTAAGCTTGTATGCATGAATAATAACTGACTGAGAATATATGTATATTTGACACTACCGTAAATACTGAATATGCTCATAACTATGCATACTGTAACTGAGATTCATGTTAACACTGGGTACTGAATTCTGATAACTGAATGACTAGTATCTTAATTTACTGATACTAAAATACTGTATACCGAGTGACTGTTTCTGATAGTTCTAATTCTATAGAACTGAATTAAGTTCTATACTAAGCTGGGTGACTATATCTGACAGTCCTAATTCTGAAACTGAAATAAGGTTTATACTAAGTCTAAAACTAAAACTATAGGTGTTCATCTAACCTACATACCCCGATTTTAAACTAGGTTGGGGTCCAACGTGTGACCCTAGTTGGAAGGGTGTTAGCACCTTGCCAAGGGATACTAACAATGTCTATAAGTTAACCCTCTCTGATAGAAAGCTCTTTCATCAACACTCACTGGCGGGAAAACTCGTACAAGATATATCAACCCTAGACTAGCAGGAAGACATCTCAACCTATGTTGGCTACGTAGTTCTATGATACAGGGATTACTACTAAGGGTCAAACCCTTTACCGACAGGAATACCTCCATCCCTGGGTTCACTTGGTGCTGACTCCTACTCCTAACTGAATAGATACTGAACAAATTTCTAGTCTGTACTAGGCTTGACTTAATTAAGGTCATAAGGGTTGTGAAATAGGATCGCCAACATACGAAGGCTAAAATACTTCTAAGTATAAACACTTAGCTAAAATTTCTAAGTCTGGACCTCTTTTCAAGCTTTAACGGACTGAGTTAAGCTTAGAATTTTTGTGGGGTCTTACAAAATCTCCCCCTTGGGAATATTCATTCTCGAATGAGACAGACTAAGCTGAGAAACACTGGTAGACTGAGCTTACACACTGAAAATGCATATCTGATGCATGGAGTACCTGATTGAAACTATCGATAAGCTGAGTTTTCAAACTGAACATGCATATCTGGTGCATGATTACATATTTGAAATGATTCATGAATGCATAAATATCATGAAATGATATGCAACGGTAATAAATACCAAATTTGTAACTGTAACTGAACATTGAGTTGAGTCTGAGTTTACGGAGAAGAGGTAAGGATACTTGGTCCGCATATCTGCTTCTGCTTCCCATGTAGCTCCCTCAACGGACTGATTCTGCCAAAGAACTTTGACTAGTGGAACTTCTTTGTTCCTCAGTCTGCGAACTTGATGATCGAGGATTTCTACTGGGATCTCTTCATAAAAAAGACTGTTCTGAACATTTATACCCTCTAAGGGGACCACAAATGTTGGGTATCCTATGCACTTCTTTAGCAAGGAGACATGAAACACTGGATGTACAGAAGCTAAGTCTGAAGGCAACTCAAGCTCGTAAGCTACCTTTCTGAAATAGCTGAGAATTCGGTAAGGATCGACATATCGGGGACTTAGCTTCCCCTTCTTGCCAAACCTCTTCACCCCTTTCATAGGAGAGATTTTCAAATAAACATAGTCGCCAATCTAAAACTTGAGATCCTTTCTTCATACATCTGCATACAGTTTTTATCGGCTCTGAGCTGTCTTAAGCCTTTCAATGATCAACTAAACTTTTTCTAAGGTATCAAATACCAAGTCAGGCCGTACCAATGTGGCCTTACCCACTTCAAACCATCCAATGGGAGATCTACATCTCCTCCCATAAAGCATTTTAAATGGAGCCATCTGAATGCTAGAAGAACAACTGATATTATATGCGAATTCAATCAAGGTAAAGTGGTCATCTTAACTACCCTTAAAGTCAATGGCACACTCTCTTAACATATCTTTCAAATTCTAAATGGTCCTCTCTGCTTAACCATCTGTCTGTGAGTGAAAGGTTGTACTTAGGTAAACTTGGGTTCCAAGACCCTTTTATAAGGCTTTCCAAAAATAAGAGGTAAATTGGGTACCTCTATCTGAGATAATAGATAGACTCCTTGCAATCTGACCAAATCTCTAACATAGAGTTTGGTATAATATTCAGCTGAATAAGAGGTATGAACTGGTAGGAAATAAGCTGATTTGGTTATCTTGTTTATAATGACCCAAATTGAATCATGCTAATGACGAGTATGGGGAAAACCCTCACAAAGTCCATGTTTACTTCGTCCCACTTCTACGTGGGAATACTGAACTCTTGTATGGAACTACTAGGTTTTTGGTGCTCAATCTTAACCTGCTGAAATGTAGAGCACTTATCCACAAACTCTGCAATGTCTCTCTTCATCCCAATCCACCGATAGACCTCCCATAAATCACGGTACATCTTAGTGGCCCCTGGATGAATAGAGTAACGCGCACCATGCGCTTCTGTAAGAATTTGTTGCCTCAAATCAACTACACATGGCACACATAGACAACCTTAGCAACGTAACACACCATCTTTCCCTTGGGAGAAAACCTCTACTTTTTTATCTCTGACTGACTCTTTCAACTTGACTAAACTGGTATCTCTATCCTGTTTTTCCTTTACTTTGGAAACCAGAGATGATTCTAAACTATTTTGCACCCATACACTTTCTTCTGCTAAATTGACTAAGCGGACACCTAGTCGGACAAGCTGATGAACTTCCTGAACTAACTTCTTCTTATTATCCTTCATGTGAGCAACACTACCCATAGACATCCTACTGAGAGCATCAACCACTATATTGGCCTTTCCTGAATGATAAAGGACACTCATGTTATAGTTTTTCAACAACTCTAACCACCTTTTCTGACGTAGGCTCAGATTTTTCTGAGAGAACATATACTGCATGCTCTTATGGTTTGTGAACACATCTATTGTAACCCATACAAATAATGCCTCCAAATATTTAAGGAAAAAACCACAGCTACTATCTCGAGATCATAAATAGGGTAATTCTTTTTATGGGGCTTAAGTTATCTAGAGGCATAGGCTATGACCTTACCTCTCTACATCAAAACACACCCCAAACCAACTCTGGAAGCATGACAATATACCACAAACTCGTCTGAACCATCTGGTAGAGTCCAAACTCTTCTCACATGAATCTGACCACTAGAATTTGACTTTCTTCTAAGTCAATCAGTGCATGGGGGATATAATGGATAAAAATCCTTCAACAAACCATTGGTAATAGCTATCCAATCCCAAGAAACTCCTGATATCTAATGGACAGATGGATCTGGGCCAGTTTCTCACTGCTTCAATCTTTTGAGGATCCACTCTAATGCCATCACCGAAAACTATATTGCCAAGAAAAGCTACTGACCTTAGCTAAAATTCATACCTACTGAATTTGGTGAACAACTAATGGGCTCTGAGAGTCAATAACACTATTCTGAGATGGCCTGCATGATCATGTTCACCGCGGGACTAAACAAAAATGTCATCAATGAAGACTATGATGAACATGTCTAAGTACTTCTTGAACATGCAGTTCATCAAGTCCATAACGGCTGATGGGGCATTGGTAAGACCAAATGATATGACTAAGAATTAAAAGTGGCCATTCTGAGTTCTGAAAGCTATTTTTGAAATGTCACATTTTTTTGACCTTGATCTAATGATAGCCTAATCTGAGGTCTATCTTAGAAAAGTAACTGGAACCCTGAAGTTGGTCAAACAAGTCATCAATTTTGGGAATTGGATACTTGTTCTTGATAGTAACTTTATTTAGCTGATGGTATTCTATACACATCCTGAAAGAACTGTCTTTCTTATGCACGAATAAAACTGGTGTGCCCCACGGGGAAATGCTGGGTCTAATAAACCCCTTATCTAGGATACCCTTTAACTATTTGCTTAACTCTTTGAGTTCTACAAGTGCCATTCTATATGGCGGAATGGATATGGTCTGAGTATCTGGAAGATGGTCTATTTCGATGTTAATTTCCTGCATGGAAGGGACTCTAGGAAGATCTTCAAGAAACACAACTGGGAATTTACATGCTACGAATACTGACTCAAGATTAGGGGTTTTTGAACTAAAGTCTTGGACTCGAACGAGATGATATAAACATCCCTTAGATATTATTTTTCTTGCCCTAAGGTAACAAACAAGCTGACCCCTAAGTACTGACGTACTACCCCTCCACTCAAAGACAGGTTCATTCAGAAACTAAAAATGGACAATTGTGTTTTTGCAGTCAACTGAAGCATAGCATGAATAAAGCCAATCTATGCTGAGAATGACATCAAAATTGGTTATCTCTAATTCTACTAAGTCTGCTGAAGTGACTTTCTGAGATACCATAATTAGACAGTTCCTGTATACCCATTGGGCTATGATAGATTTACCCACTGGGGTATATACTAAGAAGGGCTCTACTAGGATTTCAAAACTGACTCCAAAGTCAACAGTTATATAAGGAGTTACAAAGGACAAAGAAGATCCTGGATCTAGCAAAGCATAAACATACAAATGATAAACTTCTAACGTACCAATGAACACATTAGGAGTACTTTCCCAATCCTATCAGGAATAAAGTACATAAAGCCTATTTGGGCGCTGCCCACTGGTGGCATTTGAAGTGGCACTCTGCTGATTTGGGTGACTGGACTGAGTTGAAGGACGATTATGCTGACTCTGCAAACCCACCTGAGGACACTCTGTAACCCTATAGCCTGGCTTATCATATCCAAAATATACATCACTGCCAGCCCTGCAGACACCCTGGTGGTTTCTACCATGCTTCTGCCAAAGGGGATTTGTTCGGGCACTGCTAACACTACCCTGAGGTTTAGGGACTGGTGCCCTATCTTTATTACCGTCTTTAAATTTTAGAACTAGAGCACTGGATGAGGATGGATCTGGAACGGAAGATTTTGGCCAGAATAGAGAACGATTTCCACCCTCTAACTTAGGTTGAGCAAAGTTGAAGCTACCTATTTTACCTCTCATTATCTCTCTCCTTCTCCCTATTCTTAGCCTCCTCTATCTTCTGAGCATGGATCATAAGCTTTGATATGTCCATCTCCTTAATCATCATTGTGATCCTACATTTTTTGACCACACTGTTAGACATACCAAACACAAACTTACTCATCTTAGATCTGTTATCTGCTACCACATGAGGAGCGTATCTGGCTAGCTGAGTAAACTTGAGAGAATACTCTTTCACTATCTTATTGTCCTGCTTCAGATTAATAAACTCCAACACCTTCACTTCCATCAACTCCAGTGGGCAGAACCTATCCAAAAAAGTAGTGGCAAACTCCTCCCATTCTATAAGTGCTGCATCATCGTCCCTCTCCACCTTCCACTACTTGAACCATAAGTGAGCCATATATTGAAACTGATATGCAGCTAATTCCATACTCTCACTCGCAGTCACCCCCATAATATTTGTGACTTTCTACACCTGATCAAGGAATTCCTATGGGTCCTTATCTGACTTAGAATCGATAAAGGCTGAAGGGTTCATTCGGATAAAGTCCTGAATTTTGGTTGCAGTAATATTGGCCATTGGGTTGGCCTGAACAGTAGTTGGTCGTTTATTTTGAGCTGCAACGGAATTGGCTAGGGTAGTAAAAGTGGCTCTGAATTCAGCATGGGAGACATGCTCATCCAAGGGATCTTTCTGAATGGGCTAGGGTGTTGGCTGATTTCTTGTTCTTCTTCCATTGTTCTTTTTAGGAGGCATGTTATGTAAACAAAATTAAAAAAAGGATTAGACTAAGAGTGTAACTTGAGCTCATGATCACTCGCACGATATGAACACTGAAAGAAGGGAAACTTTTCCAAAAATACCTCATAGCTCCTTGTCCATAAGTGTGGCACGCTACACACCCATGCACAAGACTCTACTAGATATGTCTTTCAGACTTCCTAGGAATCTGTTGAACCTTAGGCTCTGATACCAAGTTTGTAACGCCCCAAGTCTGTACCCCGGATACTATACAGTGCTCATAATCTCGAAGTACCACAAGTTAACCTATGACTGGTACCTGCTGCAATCACTAAATAATAATACTTTATAATTCACAAATTAGGTGGAAATTTCCATAAGGTTTAAAACTAAATCATCTACTGATACATAAATACTAAATACTGAATATCTGACAATCATATCAAAAAAACTAAATAACTAAATTATTTGAAATAATATAGTCTAAAAAGCTTCTAACTGAAATATCTAAAAATGAAGTTAATGGGATAAGTCCCCAACTAAATCTGACTACTGATGATATACTAAAAATAAAGAAATAACAACTCTATCCTCAAAATATGAGGACTCACCACTAAATCTACTGCTGATTATCTGGGCTTCTAGGTACGGTCAGGAGCTCGTGCTTCTGAACCTATAATATAAGACATCATAACGCAACAGAAAGGAATGTGTCAATACTTTAAATATACTGGTATGCTAAGTGAGGTATGCTGGTATGCATAGGTTCAACCTACACTGGATACGTAGTTCTATAATGTAGGGATTAATATTAAGGGTCAAACCCTTTACTGACAGGAATGCCCCCATCCCTAGGTTCACTCAGTGCTGACTCCTACTCTCAACTAAATAGACACTGAATTGATTTCTAATCTGTACTAGGCTTGACTGAACTATTACTGATAATGCTGTCTATCTAAACTAAACTGAGTTCACTGAGTTCTATTAATTGACTAAGTACACTGAGTTCTGTTAACTGACTGAATATGCTGAGTTCTGTAATTATTTGAGTACTACTGGATGTGACATTACTGAGACTATTCTAAAACTAGTATAAATCTAGGTAAACAGCTAGATTGTCGGGTATTAAATACCCCCAGGACTCTAAAGCATAAATTGTAAAGCATAGCATGGTCTTGAAATATATTATAATGTTCATAACTCATTCATAGAGGCATTTTATCAAACACTTGTAAGATGTAAGCTTCTACGTATGATACTATGCCATGATTTCCCCATTTAATCCACAAGCACAATTTATCAAACACTTGTGAAACATAATATATGCATGTAATACTAATCAATATATGGGCATCATGATTTTCAATCCCAACTTACAAATTCAAGGGCTTTAACATGAATTCACATAATACTACACATATGTCAAATAAATTTTACAAATCTTGTAATAAATCATGAATTAGAAACTCAATTAACATCATAATCATGAATACATTCAAGCCCAATATGAAATTCATGAATTCAATAAACTTGAAGTTTTAAAAGGGGTTCTTGAACTCCAAGGGTGGAAGGAAATCCTTGGATGAACACCTAACATACCTTGGTGCTTGAATTCCTAAAGACTGATAGTTTGTTCTTGAAGATTTACTCATGAAATTAAAATCCCTAGGGTTTTTTCTTGAGTAAATTTGAGAGAATTTGAAAGAAAGTGAGCAATTTAGCCTCTAGGGTCATTTGATTCTATGTTTTGGGGCTGAAAACTAGTGGGATAGTGACCATAATACCCCTCTGGGTGTAGTCTTTTAATGACTAAAAGCATGCCCAGTGACGCGCAGACTGATGTACCGTATCGATGGTATCAACGCGATGACCAATGCATCGCGTCGAGTTTGCGTTGGTTCACTAGAATTGCACTGAAAGTTGGGAGAAAATTAACTGTCGATGCGATGGGCGACACAACAAGTTGACTCACTATTTTGGTCACCTGAACATGGTTCAAACGAGGTTTAAAAAATCTGAAACTCACCCGAAGTGACCTACCGACATTCGTGATCATGAATAAACCTAAAAATTAATACTTTAAGGTCATAAGGGTCGTGAAATAGGATCGCCAACTTAGGAAGGCTAAACTACTTCTAAGTATAAACACTTAGCTGAAATTTCTAAGTCTGGGACCGACCTCTTTTCAAGATTTAACATACTGATTTAATCTTATAATTTTTGTGGGGTCTTACATATAAGACCCATGGGGGGTTCGTCAACCCATAGACAATCTATATGTATATCTTCTTCCTGACACATCCCTCGAAGAGGGTTTTATAAGATGTCACATTTTTTTAAAAAAAGGTCAATATTTCTTAGTGTTTCCAAAATATCCACAGTGATACCAAAGTTTCATAAAGAAGTATGATATGAGGATGGAATGCTCACAACCAACCAACATAAATGTTTTCATATCCAACCAATATACCAACTAAGTAAGCCAAAGATCCCCTTAATTTTCTAATCATCCATGAAATCCATCACAATTCACATGCCAAAAGAGTACAAATACATCACAATATACAATTGATACTATGTTAGGCTTTCTCATTAGCAACATATAATCAATTCCACATATACTAGACCAACAATATCATATAAGACCCTACACTATCAAACATAACAATACATCAACATATAGGCCCCTACAAAAGCACAAAAAAATAAACTTAGACATTTTCATGATTATTTCCCACACCCTTAGCAAGATTTTGTATCAACATTAACTACCCAACCCAGTCTAAGAAGCTAATCCATAACCTACCTCGAATGCCAAAAATCCAAAATAAAAGCCTTCAATCTGAAAGCCTCACTCCTCACGAACAGTCCCAGAATTAACTAAAATATGAAAATGTAGAATCAATGTGTCAAAACAAAGCCAACGATACCATATTACCTATTTTCAAGTCGGGGTAAAAACGGACCCCCAAAATAAATTTTATAAAAAGAAGGGAAAAATCATAAATTTATTTCAAAACATGTTTTTCATATTTTTAGGAGTCTACATCTAAAAAACTAAGCAAAAATGAGGTTCAAATTGAAGAAAAATTATTTTTAAACTTTACCAGATAAAATTCCCGAAATCCATTTTAAAATCAAGTCGAAGTTAATTTGAAGATGGAATTAAGGGGGAACTGATAATTATGAGGTTAGAAACTCATCCAAGTGAAAAATCTTTGAAATTGGAGTTTAAATTGGAGAAATATAATTTTTAGACCATACAGATCAAAATTTACAAATTTCATTCTTTCATTCAAGTTTAAAACAAGAAATAGATGATAAAGAATGAAGAAAATAATTAAAATAGGTGTTATGAATTTTACCCAAGCTTAGAAGTGGAAGAAATTGCTCAAAAGTGTGAAATCCTAAGCTCCAAGTCTCAAAAATTGGGAAAATAATGGCAAAACATGGGTATATATAGGGTTCAGGTCTTCGCGAAATATGCTACCCTAATAAATTCAATGCTTAAAACTCAATGAAAATATCATATTTCTAAAAAATTATTATTTTTACAAAGTTGACCCTCAAAACTCAAAATCAAAACTTTCCAAACTGAGGATCGAAATGAGATTTAAAAGCCATAAACCCACATCAACTATGTTACCATCCTAAAATTGAAGTTCCTAATCTGTCGGCATATTCCATTTTGCCATCCATCACACAGATTAAAAGATATTGACAAAAGTCAACTATAAGGCTCTCGAAGCCACTAAA
The DNA here is from genome assembly GCA_030864225.1 of Capsicum baccatum var. pendulum. NCBI lineage: Eukaryota > Viridiplantae > Streptophyta > Magnoliopsida > Solanales > Solanaceae > Capsicum > Capsicum baccatum. Next base: position 68,225,497 of record CM061553.1, read on the forward strand.
AACCACAATATCGCATAAATAACATCAAAATGCATCGAGAACCGTGTCAAACATCTCCACACCTCAGAAATACCCCAACACAATCACGTGAAGGGGTAAAATAATCATATCATATAAAAACACATATTTCATCAAAATTTAAATCGTTACATTCTTTTTCACCAGTATGTATCAAAAGAAAAATTTTTACACTTGTTATCCCAAATTGATCAACCTTGATTCTCTTGTTAAGTGTAGTGTCTACCCAAATATATTTGAATAACACAACCTTAAACTTGCCATAGTAATTTAACTTTATGATATCAACTAGTTTACCATAGTACATATCATCACTTGATTGTTCAACAGATTCTCTATCATTTTAAAATCTCTTGGTAACAGTAGACATAACAACGCTACTATTTTTTGTTTTCAATCCATGCTCCTTCCTCAGAGTACGAAACTTAAATCCATGAACATTATACTCCTTGAATCTACTTACAACATTATTTTTTCATGCTAAGTCATTGAATTTTCGGCATAATATATGCACCATCCTGACGTGTAACCTATTAGTTTAAAATATAATAGGATAATTATATTTAGTTTATGTAACCATACTCGAAGTTCTGGTCAACCGTTATTACCTATCAATCCTGAACCACAACGTATTGGCAAAATGGAAGCACAAACAGAAATCGAAAGGATGGATGCTCAACAGGAACAGGCGAGATTGGCTGCTCTTGCCGCCGCCCAAGTACACTAACAAAACATTGATAGCCCTGGGCGAGCAACAAATCCTGACGATGAGGATTTAGGAGATGACAGGTTACTAAACCCAAGGCATGATGCTGAAATCATAACACCTGCCAACCGAAGAGGTCGACAAGCTCGGTTTAGGTATGATCGCTAACCTATGCAGCCAGCTTTCGACGATGATGATGATGATCTTGATGGTGCCGGAGCCACTGGAGCCATAATTCCACCACCATTAGCGCCCGGAGCCAAGTTCAACATCACAAGCACTATGATTCAGTTATTGCAACTCAAGGGATTATTTGGTGGACTAGCAGGAGATGATCCGAATATGCACCTCATCAACTTTATTTCTACATGCAAGTCGTTTGACAATCCTGGTGTTGGTCAGAATGCAATTTGATTACGTCTATTTCCATTGTCTCTGTCTGGGGAGGCAACTCTATGGTTAAATGGGCTGACTCCTGATTCAATCACAAATTGGAGGCAATTGAGAGACGCTTTCCTAGAAAGATTCTTTCCGCCATCCAAAAGAGCACAATTGCGAGATGAAATCAGCAACTTTCGTCAGCTTCCCACTGAAGCTCTTCATGAAAAATGGGAAAGGTTCAAGACAAAGCTAGCGAGATGCCCAAACCATAACATGACTAATGTCCACCTAATGGAGATCTTGTATAGAGCCTTAAATTCAATAACTAAACCAGTGGTGGATAACGCAGTTGAAGGATCTTTTATGGACCTCACCTTTGGTCAAGCAAGCAATATGATAGATCGTATGACGAAGAAAATTAGAGCTTGGCATACCAGGGATTCTGAGGTACCAAGCCCCACTTTATCTATTGGCATGACTGCAGACCAAAGAAGAAGAGAAGAAGAACGTAATCAAGATATGGCGCATCTGAAAACACAAATGGATCTTCTTACAAAGCATTTTTTAACAGGGAAGACCGAAAAATTCAAAGCCATTGCGTCAAAAGGAAGAGACGAATCTGATTCGGAAGAGGAGGCCAACTACTTGAACAATCAGGGGGGTTTCCGTGGGAATACCCAAGGAAACCCAGGTCGGAACTACTATGATAAATCTGGAAACAAAGACCAAGGTAGTTGGAAGTACAAGAATGAAAAGAGTGGTTTGTACGTTCCCCCTGGTAAACGTGACACCACCACATCTAATTCTGGAAGTATGGAAGACATGATGGCTAAATTATTGAAAGGAGTGGAAGCAACGAGCGCGGGAGTAACAGAGGTAATCAATGATTTGTCCTCCATGAAACAATTAGTTGATTCACATTCCACTTCTATCAAGAAAATAGAGCAGGAATTGAGCCAACTTTCAGCAGCACTCAATCAAAGGAAGGTCGGCACTTTACCTAGCGATACTGTGCAAAACCCAAGGAATGATGGGTCATGCATGGCCATCACTACCAGAAGTGGTAAGGTGCTGGAAACTTCAGCAAAAGGCAAGCAAGTGGTTGACGAAGTTACGGACATGGATGACAACGCAAAAGAAGAAGATGCCGCAGCTACTACTCCTGACGTCAAGGACGCCACCTCCAGCACGGTGCAGCCTGAAAAAGTGGAAAAATGGAAGAAAGAGGAGAAGAAAGCCGTGGAAAGAATACTTTAATACCCACCACCACCTTTTCCCCAAAGATTGAAGAAGGTGGCGGATGACACAAAGTTCAGCAAATTCATGACTATGTTGAAACAGCTGACCATTAATGTTCCATTGGTGGAGGCACTTGAACAAATGCCTGGGTATGCGAAGTTTATGAAGGATCTTTTGACAAAAAAGCGGGCAGCAAGCTATGAGTTGAAAGAAGATGTGCATCATTGTAGTGTAATTGCTACCCGATCGATAGTTCAGAAGAAGGCCGACCCCGGAGCTTTCACTATTCCTTGCACCGTAGGATCTTTGAATTTTGCCAAAGCATTATGTGACTTAGGAGCCAGCATTAATTTGATGCCATTATCGATCTACAAGAAGTTGGGGTTGGGTAATCCTACTCCAACCAATATGAGGCTCGTTATGGCGGATAGGTCGGTAAAACGACCTGTTGGTATTCTATGTGACGTATTGGTAAAGGTTTCTTCATTCATCTTTCCGGCAGACTTTGTTATTTTGGATTGTGAGGCAGACTTAGAAGTTCCCATAATCTTGGGGCGCCCTTTCCTTGCTACAGGAAGTGTGCTCATTGATTTGAGAGCCAATGAGCTTTCATTCCGAATAAATGACGAAGTGGTTCGCTTTGATGTATGCAAATCAATGAAGCAACCCAAAGATCTCAGTGTATTTTCGGTGGCTGATGTTTTCTTTGATGATGAGAAAGAATTACTTGAAGAAGAGCAAATTATTGATGACCCTTCGAAGGTTGTGCTTATGAATGGAGAGAATGAGGATGCTGAAAATGGTGAAGAAGCTACTTGTGCTCTATCGGGATTAGGGACATATTGATGTGCTCCCAAGAAGCTGGATCTTGATCTCAAAAATCGACCCACACCACCAGCTAAGCCATCTATTGAAAAGCCACCCACGTTAGAATTGAAGGAGCTGCCAAGTCATTTGAAGTACGCCTTCTTAGGAAGCGAAAATACTCTTCCAATCATTGTGGCAGCCGATTTGGGTGAGCAACAAGTTGCAACTCTTATTACTATCTTACGCAAGTATATTAGAGCCATTGGATGAACCATTGCGGATATTATTGGTATTCCACCTGGGATTTGCACACATAAAATTCAGCTTCAAGAAAATTGCACACCCACCGTTGAGCATCAAAGACGTCTAAACCCACCTATGCAAGAAGTGGTGAAGAAAGAAATCATCAAGTGGTTAGACGCTGGGGTTGTGTATCCTATCTCGGATAGTACATGGGTAAGCCCGGTACAATGTGTTCCCAAGAAAGGAGGCAGGACGGTGGTCGCGAATATGAAGAACGAGCTTATTCCACTCAGACCCGTCACTAGATGGAGAGTATGCATGGACTACCGAAAGCTGAATTCTTGGACACTCAAAGATCACTTCTCAATGCCATTCATGGACCAAATGCTAGATCAATTAGCGGGGAAAGGATGGTTTTGCTTCTTGGACGGTTATTCAGGCTACAATCAGATTTGTATTGCCCCCGAAGACCAAGAGAAGACAACATTTACATGCCCATATGGTACGTTTGCCTTCAAACGTATGCCATTCGGGTTATGTAATGCACCAGCCACCTTTCAACGTTATATGATGTCCATTTTCTCTGATATGGTTGAGGACACTTTGGAGGTATTTATGGATGATTTTTCAGTTGTTGGTGAATCTTTTGAGTCGTGCTTGGAAAACTTGAGCATGGCATTGCAAAGATGTGTAGAATTCAACCTTGTGCTGAATTGGGAAAAGTGCCACTTCATGGTAAAAGAAGGAATCGTTCTTGGGCACAAGATCTCTGCAAGAGGAATAGAGGTTGATCGAGCAAAAATAGAGGTTATTGAGAAGCTACCGCCTCAAATTTCGGTGAACGGAGTTCGTACTTTTTTTGGCCATGCAGGTTTCTATCGTCGGTTCATCAAAGATTTCTCCAAAATTGCTAGTCCATTGTGCAAACTATTGGAGAAGGATGCGAAGTTTGACTTTAATAAAGATTGCTTAAAGGCATTCGAATGCCTTAAAGGAAAACTAATTGAAGCCCCTATCATGGTAGCACCAGACTGGTCTCTCCCGTTCGAAGTCATGTGTGATGCTAGTGGTGTAGCCATTGGAGCTGTACTTGGACAAAGAAAGGAGAAATTATTTCATCCTATCTACTATGTGAGTAAGGTCCTAAATGAAGCCCAAAGGAACTACACTGTTACTGAACAAGAGCTCCTAGCAGTTGTATACGCGTTTGAGAAGTTTCGTGCCTATCTATTAGGTACTAAGGTGATCATTCATACAGACCATGTAGCTCTTAGGTACCTCATGACAAAGAAGGATGCAAAACCAAGGTTAATTCGATGGGTGTTGCTGCTATAAGAGTTCGATTTTGAGGTCAAAGATAGAAGAGGTTGCGAGAACCAAGTGGCCGACCACCTATCTCAATTGGAGAATGAGCATGTGGCGCAACCTGAAATTCAGATTGATGATGCATTCCCGGACAAAGAGATATTAATGAAAACAATGGAAAAATTACCATGGTATGCCGACTTTGCAAATTTCATGGTGAGTAATGTGATACCTGCCAATTTATCTTACCACCAAAGGAGAAAGTTTATGCATGACGTACAGTACTACTATTGGGATGAACCTTATTTGTTTTGAAGATGCGCGGATGGTATCATTCGACGATGTATATCTCATAAAGAAGTGTCTACTATATTGGAAGCATGCCACACTTCCCAAGTTGGAGGACATCACGCAGGCAATCGGACGGCAAGAAAAGTTTTGCAAAGTGGTTATTATTGGCCTTCGATATTTAGAGATGACTACGACTATGTTAGAAGGTGCGACAAATGCCAGCGTCAAGGTGCTATTTCAAAACACCATGAAATGCCCATGTCCAAAATTCTTGAGGTAGAACTCTTTGATGTGTGGGGTATTGATTTCATGGGTCCATTCGTGAATTCGTTTGGAATGAAGTACATCTTGGTTGCTGTAGATTATGTTTCAAAATGGGTGGAAGCTGTAGCTTTGGCCGACAATGAAGGGAAGCGTGTTGTAGCGTTCTTAAATAAGAATATCTTCTCTCGCTTTGGAGTACCACGTACTATCATAAGTGATGGAGGATCTCACTTTTGCAACAAGCTATTCAAATCAGTTCTAGCCAAGTATGGTGTCAAGCAACATAAGGTAGCTACGCCTTATCACCACAAACTAGTGGACAAGTAGAAGTTTCAAATCGAGAGATCAAGCAAATCCTTGCGAAGACGGTTAATGCAAATAGGAAGGATTGGTCTAGGAAGCTTGATGATGCACTATGGGCGTACAAGACTGCATTCAAAACACCCATTGGCATGTCTCCTTATCAACTAGTTTATGGGAAGGCTTGTCACTTACCCATCGATCTCGAGCATAAGGCATTGTGGGCATTGAAGCAATTGAATTTGAATTAGGATGATGCTAAGAATCTGAGGCTAGAGCAGCTGAACGAATTAGATGAGTTCCGTCTCCATGCTTATGAAAGATCAGACCTATACAAGAAGCGGATGAAAAAGTATCATGATCAGCGGATTGTTCGACGAAACTTCCAAAGGGGTGATATGGTACTTCTCTCAACTCCAGATTGAAGCTCTTCCCAGGTAAGTTAAAGTCTAAGTGGTCTGGTCCATACAAAGTTATCCAAGTCTACTCGTCTGGAGTAGTCGAATTGGAAGACAATAATGGTGTTGTCTTCAAAGTGAATGGCCAACGTGTTAAACCTTATATCGGTCCTCTTGACTCGATGAATTATATAGCTATCACTTATCTCGATGAAGTCTAAGTACTCGAGGTAACTATGTCGAGCCACGACAATAAATAAGGCGCTAGATGGGAGGCAACCCATCGTTCCATCGTTTTATCGTTTATCGTTTATCGTTTTGTCTTTCTTTTATTCTAGTACTTGTTTTCCTTTTGATAAATAAAAATCCAAAAATATGAGTCGTGCCACGACCAAAACTAAGGCACTTGGTGGGAGGCAACCCATCGTACTAATCATTTTCATTGGTTTTGAGCAAATATAGGTGTGAGAAGTATTCAATGAGGAGATTGGTTTCAAATGACGATTTGGACGTATTGTATGGTCAAGGTGGAACAATGGCACCTAAAGCACGACAAGATAAGGCTACCACTTCCCAAAAGGGCAAGAAGAGAGGTCGCAAGGACCAAGGAGAATCATCCTCAATGCAACTACCCCGCCGAATGTTTGGAATAAAATGGGTTCTTGAGGAGGAAGCCAAAGAATGGTACAAGAACAACAAGGAACGGAAATATGTTCACATCAACTTGATCAACAAGGACACCATAGCGAAGAAGGAGCCGCGTATGTTGGCGAAAATAATGGCGTTGAAACTGGATTTCATCTTTCGCGACATTGGAGAATGTAATCTTGATTTGACAAGGGAGTTCTACGCCAACTGGTCACCGAAAACCACAGGCAACGAAGTCAAGATTCGGGACCAAGTGTTACAGCTCAACGCGGATTTGCTCAACTCCTTTCTTGGTTTACCTTCGGTCGACCCAGCACCATTCAAAGAGCTGTACAGCAGTCCTCCTTATAGAGCAATACAACACACACTTTATGGAAGTAGATCCATGGCAAGGTGGGGCAGACACTGAGACACCGGACGACACAACACCTTCCCCTATGCTCCATTGAATAGGGAAGCAAGAATCTGGTTGCGTACTGTCAACTCATGCCTTATTCCTGGGACTCAATATACCAAAATATCAAGAGATAGAGTGTGTTTGGTCTATGCTTTGATGACGAATGTCCCTATCAACTTTGGGGCAATCATGCACTCTACAATGCGGAAGGCCAGACTCCACAAAAGGTCCCACTTTACTTTTAGTTATCTGTTGACAGCACTCTTGCGGAAGGAGAATATCGAAGAGGAACCAGCTGATCACAAACTCCCACATAACCCGAAGAAGGTTGACCTCACAAAGGTCAAAGATGCTGAAACAACTCATGGTGTCAACCTTACTACTGCGGAGAGACATGCTCGTGATGAGAGTTTCTTCCGTCATCTTTATGGCATGACACGCTTCACAATGATGAGTGGAGGTCGTGTTCCAACTGCTGAAGAGCTCCAACAGCTGGACCATGATTATCCAATGAACATGCATGCACGGGAGATGTGTAGAGTGGGTGTATATTTTGAGGAACCTCTAGACGATGATGTGCCAACCGATGATGATCGACGCTTGCCAGACTCCGATGAGGAGGAGAACTCTGACGAAGACTCTTATGATAATTCCGACGAAGGGGGTATGACCCCCGACATTGAGGACGAGTCCGACTGACCAGGTTCTTCGTAATTATTTTCCACTGAGGGCAGTGTCCCGTATAAGTGTGGGGTGGAGGTATCACATGCTATACTATCGCATCTATGTTTATTATCTATGTTTGTTATCTATGTTTGTTATCTATGTTTGTTTACGTTTTTTGCTTTGTTTTATTTGTTTCATTTTTTTGTGTGTTTCGTTTTTTAGTTAAGTTAAGTCAATAGGCAGCATGAGATTATAACAAGAGTATGTGCTACAATTATGACTATTGAGACGTTTAGGCTCTAGTTGTGACTCATTATGTGATATTTTGTGGTTCAATTCCTTCACTTGTTGGGTCGAGAGTCTATACTACTTCCAATAAAGTCGACCATGTGCCTTGTGTGTGAGAGATTAATAGTATATTCTATGTTTGTGGCTGATGCTAGAACTTGCCTGGTATGTATGCAAAGCGAAAATAAGGAGTGTAAGTTTAGGAGATGATTTAGGCATTTCTTTGACAACCTATATATGTTTACCATCGTTTTACCTACCCTTGGACATCATCCTAGTTAAACCCTTTTGAGCCTTTAGCATATTTCTTTGACAACCTTGTATGTAAGCCTAATCCATTTTTTTCAAGACCGTGATTTGATACAAATTCCTAAGTGCTTTAAAGTATAAAGTCATGTGACAATATAAGAGGAAATTGGGTAAGTATGATGTTTTAAAATGTAATGGTGCTTGAATGTGTTATGAAAAAGAAAAGTGCTAGCATAAGAGATATGTTGTGAAAAGAAAAAGGAAAAGAAAGCTGAAAAGTGAGTTATGCTTAAAAATTGAAAAACAGAAGAGGAGAACAAGGGTGGAATAAAAGAAAGGGTTGAAAGAGAAAAGTGTCAATGATACAATGTGATGCATTAAAGTGCTTAGGAACTTAGTCACTATTTCCGGCCAAAATAGCTGAACCTACCCGTCCCTTAGCCTACATTACAACCATCAAAAGACCTACTTGATCCTAATCTTAACATTCTGACATTTAGTGGAGTACTACACTAAGGGCAAGCCTATGGTCATCAGTTGCTGCATATGAATTCTTTGTGAGAGTGAGAGCAAGGATATGTTGATACCCATGTGTGAAAAAGATGTTATACTTGTGAGTGATTATGGGTAATATATTGTGAGACACACATGGTTGAGGAGTTTTGGATAGTTGTATATGATTCTTTGTGCCTTAAACTTTTGAATATGAGTTGATCACTGTCACGAGTCTAGGCTAGAGGTTAAACTGTTTCTACTAATGATCGGAAAACTACTCTTTGTTGGTAATTGTTGTGCTTGTCTTGACGAATATTTTGTGTTGTTGCTGTGAAACCCTAAGTTAGTGTCTAAAAGGACATGATATGATTGTTCGAGGATGAACAAAGCTTCAAGTGTGGGGTGTTGATGATAGGCGAATTTACACGCCTATATCAATATATTTTGCCCATAGTTGTGCCACGTTTTGAGAACAAATTATATATTTCATGCACTTTTAGTCCTTTTTCCTATAAGTGAGCTAACGAACATGATTAGCAAAGTTTCAGGTATAAATGATGCAGAATTCAGCATTTTATGGCTTACTTGACACCAAAGACAGTTCACGAATGAAGGAAAGGGAGCTTGAACGCCTAAAGGACCAAAAGTGATGCATGAAAAATCTGTCCCGGGCTAAAATAGCATTTCTGAAGACTTTGGGGACTTGCAGTAACTATTTGGATTTGGATAATGATACATTAACCTAGTACAATTGGGTTAAGTATTTCATTTGTTTATTTGGATTAGGAGAATATTACATTAACCTAGTACAATTGGGTTAAGTATTTCATTTGTTTAATAGGATTTGGTTAGATATTTCATTAGCTTAGTAGGATTAGGATATGGGTATTATAAATACCCTATCATGCTAGAGGTTTTTCATTCATTCTTCAACTGAAAAAAAGACACTCCTCTCTTATTCTTCTATTCTTCTCTTCTACAACAATTTCCATTAATTCTATTTTTCTTCTTCTATTCATCTATTCTTAATTTCCGCAACAAGAGAAACATTACTTTTCCTAGGAAATTCACGCCTAACGCCTACCTCTTGAGCCACACGAAATTCATCCTTATTGTGGTATAACAACAATGTCAATCGTGATCTCCTTCGCATTCATGGGTAACTAAACCTCTCTGTTGGGGTTATGGAAGCCAACTGAAATGCTATCTATTGCTATGAGCTTGTGAGTTCGTGACACGTATGTTGCTTATATCATTATTCTCTTCATCTTAATCTACATTCTTTGTGATTGCAAACACAAGAATACGCCAGTATAACATTTAACTTGTTCGAAAGAAAGGTTATTTGTCTGGAAAAGAGATAATGTCAAGGTAGTAGGGTCACCCCCTAAAATTCCCTACTAAACAGTTAGTGCCGTAACTGGATTAACCTCTTGGAGAATTTGTACCGCTAGACACGCTTTAAGCTCGAAAGAGTTAAAGTGAAATAATCCTCGAATAGGTCGGAAGACGCCTGGATTTACCATCGAATACAATTCTCTATAAGCACATGCATGTCGGAATTCTACACACTCATAGTCAATAGAGACGTATAACTCAGGAGGTGGACATAACCCCAACGCTTCAATTCTCATTGTTTACAACTTACGTAACAATCCTTCTCTTTTTACTTTGCTATTTTCAGCTTTTACTTTATTGTTTTGGTTACACATGACAATCCCCCCTTTTACGAGACTTGAACTAAAAGTCTAGTAATTTTGCTTACTTGTTGACCAAGCTATTCCCTGAGGGATCGATACCCAACCCAGGTTGGGTTCTATATTTGCTAACGACTGCTTTACACTCCTACGAGACCTGTAGATTGAGCGTTATCACATGTACGATGGAGGGAAGACCAGGGTGAGGACGACGAGAGAAGACTCAGACTATTTTTTGGTCAAGACAGAGTTGCATCAGGGATCGACTCTCAGTCCATTCTTATTTGTGTTGGTGATGGACGTGTTGACGCGGAGTACTCAAGGTGAGGTGCCTTAGTATATGCTATTTTTGGACGATGTAGTGTTGATTGATGAGATGCGGAGGGGCGTGAATGATAAATTGGAGGTTTGGAGTCAAACCCTTGAGTCGAAGGGGTTCAGGTTGAGTAGGTCCAAGACAGAGTATTTGGAATGCAAGTTTAGTAACTTGAGGTAGTGTAATACCCCGTATGTTTCTAAGCTAGGAGACGAACCATTTTTCCTACGTATGAAACCTCCTATCCTGTGAGTAGCATTTTAGTGCATGACATACAATGAGTATCCTAGCGATAATATAGGATATGATACATTAAGCATGTTCATATGAGTCACTTAAGGTAATACAAGCTAAGAGTTTTTGAATCCATCAAGTTTTAGTGTTCGATTTTGCAAGGGTCATCTTTGAACGAGTATAACTCAATGTTAATGTGGTATTTTGGCCGATTTAGACCCACCAAATTGTAGAGAATCGAATTAGCTTTCCAACAATACCAATTTTGCCTTAATCCAATACCCGAGCGAAAAGTTATGCCCTTTTTCATAAGAGACAGTAAAGATAGGCGATTGGTTAGGCGCTGCCCAACCCAAACATAGGCGATTGGTTAGGCGCCGCCCAACCTAGCTTAGCCAATCACTTGGGCGCCACCTAAGTCAGTTCTACGTGCCAAAAACACTCAGTTTTGAGTTATTTTAAGGGTAATTAAGTCTTTTAACACTCCTTACACGTCCCTAAACTTAACCCTACGAAATATATAGCTTCTAAACACATTAAAACCCTATTAACATCTCAAAGCTCATCATCCAAGAGCACTAAAAGATAAAAACAACTAGGGTTTCATAATTAAGCTTGAAGATCCAATTTCAAGAAAATTCCTCCGTCAATCATCAAGAACCTCCTTTCCAAGGTATGCGTAGTGTTCATCCACGGATTTCCTTCATCAGTGGAGTTCAAGAATCAATCTTAAAAATACAAAAGCTTGGTTGATTGTGGTGATATGATCATACCCATGTTGATGTTTACTTGTTTTGCTATATAATAGTATCGTGACTGTATATCTCATGAAAGTTATGTTGTTAGTTGAAAAACATGATCTTTAGATGGATTGATAGAATGCAAGTATGAAATCCACCTATGCCTTAAAGAATGCATGCAAGGTATTCGATAAAATGCCTAGTATATTAGAACTTCATATTTACATGATTTCATAATATCTAAATAACAAGTTCATGTTAGTCATACACTCCAATATGAATTTCCATGCAAATTATGTGTTGTTATTGTTGTGGTATAAAGCATGTATGATAATGGAGATATAAATTATGTACACAAAATATATCCATGCTTTCCCTACCATGTTTGAGATATTGAATAAATACATGAAGTATAATATCCCCAAATCATTACAATATGAACTAAACGTTACATGTTGTCGTTCCCTTATGCTTGAATGGTTTCCATGAGATTGCTATGAATAGTATATGTTGTCGGAATGCCCATGATATTAGAATATGAGATTTATGACTTGATTATAAACATTCCTATTCATGATAGATATTATGATGACCATGTACTTCATGAAATCCCCCACTCATGTATTATGGATTTTTATTGATGGCCGTGTACTCAAGAAATTCAAGTTTTGTTAGTTTCCTTCCATCGAGTCCTGGGGGTACTTGTACCAAAAAAATATAGCTGTGTTCCTAGAGCCATGTCATGTTTTCACGATACTCTCAGTCAAGTCATGATCTATAGAATTCAATCAGTCATGTGACTCAGGAAAACTCAGTAATCTCAGTGCTCAGTAACCTCAACAACCTCAATATTCACTGTCAATCTTAGTAACTTCAGTACTCTCAACCAGTCCTCTGAACTCAGTACATTTCGTCAGTCATTGGAATCCAGTAAACTTAGTTTAGCTCTGCTAAACAATACCACTAGTATCAGTCCAGTTAATCAGTATCAGTTCAGCTAATCAGTTCAGTTCAGTTATTCAGTTCAGTTTAGTTATTCAGTTCAGTGTCCTTCAGATGGGAGTAGAAGTTAGCACCAAGTGAACCCAAGGATGGGAACTCACCCGCCAGTTCAGGGTGTGATTCTTAGTAGTCATCCTTGTGTTTCAGAACTACATAGCCAGCATAGGTTGAGACATCTTAACCTGTCAGATTAGGTTTGATGAGGTGGATTAACCCTTCAGTTTAGGGTTCCTACCATTCTCATTGAGTACCTGCTAGTATAGGGTTCTCAGAGCTATCCTTACCAGTGGCGCGGTATTGACACCCCTCCAATTGGGGCAGAGATTAGACCCCAGCTTAGCTATTATAGCGTATTTGGGGCATATCGATTAGATAGCTACTTCCCACAGTTTCAGTTATAGTTTTTAGGACTGTCAGCTATAACTACCCAGTCTCAGTAAAGAACTCAGATAGCTCTTCAGATTTTAGTATATCAGGGTTGTCAGATACAGTCAACTCAGAAATAGAATGGAACTCAGATAGTTTCCTTTAGATTTATGGACTGTGAGATATAGTCACTTATGCTATCAATCACAATAATTATCAAAACTCATGCTATCAGTACTCAGCTTCAGGACTGTCAGATACAGTCAATCAGACCAGTTTTTCATAATTCAAGTTGTCATAAAAAATCATTCATTTATTAGTAATGCAATATCAGTCTCTTACTATTTAGTAATACAGTATCAGATCCATCACTTATTAGTGATTTACATATCAATATCAATAAACTCAATCTTTCAGAATCTCATTATCAGTACACTCATGTTATCAGTATTCAGACTTAGTAGTTCGTATCTCCACGAATTCAGTTACAGTTACTTATGCATGTATGTACTCTCACATTCATATCAGTCAGTATTGTCCATGCATATAACCCTTTGCATTTAGCCTACCTCACTCGTATACTCAGAACATTCAGACGTACTGGCGCATTTGCGCTATGGTGCTTTCTCTTATATTACACCATAGGTTCAGAGGCATGAGCTTCAAATCAGCAGTAGATTCTAGGATCAGCAGTCAGAGTTAGACGTGAGTCCTCATCCTCCGAGGACATGATGATTTCATTTCTATTTTAGTTTTTACTTTATTTTAGTAGTTGGAGTTAGTTGAGGACATGTCCCATCAACTCTTTATTCAGTTTAGTTAGAGGCTTTCGAAATAGATGTCAGATTAGATGTTCATACTTCAATATTTATGTTCCTTTTTGGTATTGTTATACCATAGTTTTCAAATATGTATTAGTATTAAACCTTATGGCCTTACAGTTCATGTTTCCATATATTTTTTGAGATATTATGCAGTTTACAGGTACAAATATCAGTCATGGGTTAGCTTGTGGTCCTTCGAGGTCATGAGCATCGTGTAGCATTTCGGTTCAGAAAATCAGAGTGTTACAAACTTGGTATAAGAGCCTAAGGTTCAACAGTGTCCGAGGAAGTCTGAAAGCTGCACCAAGTAGAGTCTAGTACATAGGCGTGTTGTGCACCACACTTATGTGCAAGAGGCTATGAGATGTTTTAGGAACAGTTTCTCTTCTTTCATGTCTCAAGATCGTGGTATAGCAAGTTTCTTTAAGGAAACCATGTATATTCACATCATGCACCACTCATGTTCACTTTACCTTACTTTTAAGGTAATAGAAACAGTGAAGTTCAAAGTCCTAAAGACAGGGCTTTCTCAGACAGTCCCTACGGTCAGTTATGAGATTAGCAACTCATTCTTGAAACCAAAAGTTTAGCAGTGGTAGATTTGGGATAGTATTATTCTATTTGATCAGATTATGTATTCATGGGAATTAGATCAGTAGGCTTGAATAGTATGAGCTAAACACTTAAGTTTATTGACTCAAAATTAAGCATGAAGGTGTGAATATGATATTAGCAGTATATGAGGAAACAGAATCAGATGATGTGTTTAGTAAGACAGACAGGTGTTGAACATAATATAGGTATGTGATGGTAGATCAAGTACCTAAACTTGGCCCTCAGATTTTAGTAGTAGAGCCAGTATGTATAGAAACCAGTAAGGGAAGACAATTCTAGACCCATTCTCATCTCAGTGCAGAGTTTTTCACTTCAGCTATCACGAAACCAACTCAGGCATTGTATACCAACTCTATGGTCAGGAACTATAATCATGTATGAATTCAATTTCCAGCATAAGGAGTCCCTTTTACTCCACAGTACGAGTCATGTTCCATAAGAACAATCTACTTTCACACACTTTCCATGGGATTATGTGCGCCTTCAGTTCCCAGTATAAGGGGTTCAGTTCCAGCTCCCTCAGTATTCGAATCATGTCCTACGAGTACAGAAAACTCTAGACTCAGGTCATTTAGCTCATGACTCATGTATGCATATTATGCTTTCCAGCATACTTAGCTTCCATGACTCATGATATGACCCTACAAATCAGATATATTTAGACTATGTCATGTATATCCTCAGTTCAGACCTTATTGGTAAATCCAAACTATTGATATTTTATTTCTCAAGTTTCAGTCATGAGTCAAGTTTAGTTTGTATCTATTCATGTTTCAGGTCCTCCTGATTTACTCCTCCAGTTATCTCTCCTTATGGAACAGTGTAGTGATGAGCAGTTGTTTAGATAAGAGAAGATTATTGCATGCTTACTTTGCACGAGGGTGTAGTTGTGAAGATAGGCTTGAATGTCATGATAAATATGCAAGTGAACGTCTAACAAGGGGTCGTATTTAGAAGTTGGGAAAGTACAAAGAGTAAGTGTACATTTAGATCCTTGACTTATGTCAGTCCCCAGTATATAGCCATCAAAAACTCAGTTGCCAACTCACTTATAGTTTCAGTATCCAGAACTCAGTGATCAGTGTTCAGTCCTTGAATTCCGTACTTCTATACTAGCTATAGGCTTAGTTATAATGTTATCTTCAGTTCAATAACCAGATTTGAAACTCAGTTCAGTTCTAGACATGCCTGACCATAGCATTTAGGTTGTCAGTACTCAGTTATCAGTGTTTTAATACCCCAGTTTATAGAATACCTCAGATCCATGTCGTACGCTTGGTCTCGCATTCAAAAATAATATAGACTTCATGAATCCATGCTCAGATACCTCATTCTACTCAGTTAGTCCTAATCTCCTATGCATAAAACTCAAAAATCTCAGCCTAGCTATTCAGACTAAGTACAGTTTAGATTTGCAGATCCAGTATTCAGCTATCAGTTGTTCAGTTAATCAGATAAGTTAGTGTATTTATGCACTCATGTTCAGCTCAGTTCATGTATCATGTCTCAGTTTTAGATCCCAGCTATTCAGTCATGACTCAGTTCCTAGGTGTCTTGCACATCGCCTCAATTTCCCTCAATAGCTCATCTAAGTCAGTATTCTTTAAGGGATATAGTGACCAAGGGGGAGATACATCATACCCCCAAAATTTCATGACATAAACATGCTGCTCTATTTTCTTTTGATGAATCCAGTTTGGAGAAAGGGTACTCATAAGTTAACCCTCAAACTCTAACTTCAGTCGTATGCCATGTTTTCAAGATTCAGTTTAGATCATAATATTCAGTAGATCTACACATCCCATACTTAGTTATGTTCTTATGTTTTCGATTATGCATATGGAGTAATTAATCTCAAACTTATCGGTATTATCAGTTCAAAGTAACAATTTTCCTTAAACTTACTAGTTCTCATATTCATATTTTAGTGCCAAACTTGGTATTTAGTTCCATGCTCAGTTTTCAGTTCAAACTTGATACCTTTACCATTGCATGTTCATGAATAAGTTTAGTTATGAATTCATGCATCAGATATGTGTGATCAGCTCATTAGTACTTTCAGTCATGCATTCATGTATTATGTCAGTCATATAATCATGGATCAGATATGCATGGATTCAGCCTTTCAGTTGTGCATCAGATATGCATTCTTATTTTGAGAAGACTTACTTTATTATAATCCTCAGTCTTATATTCATGAATCAACTTCCCATGCATCAGATATGCATGTTCAGTATGTTGTGCTCAGCTTTCAGTCATGCCATTCATGAACCCATGTTTCAGTAGTGTATGTCTTGTATGTACTTCATCTTATTATCTCTCCCACTTTAGTTAATTTCCATTCGAGGATGAATGTTCCCAAGGGGGAGATATTGTAATATCTCGTATGTTTCTAAGCTAGGAGACAGACCATTTTTCCTACGTATGAAACCTTCTATCCTGTGAGTAGCATTTTAGTGCATGACTTACAATGAGTATCCTAGTGATAAGATAGCTTATGATACATTAAGCATGTTCATATGAGTCACTTAAGGTAATACAAGCTAAGAGTTTTTGAATCCGTCAAGTTTTAGTGTTCGATTTTGTAAGGGTTATCTTTGAATGAGTATAACTCAATGTTACTATGGTATTTTGGCTGATTTAGACCCACCAAATTGTAGAGAATCGAATTAGCTTTCCAACGATACCAATTTCGCCTTAATCCAATACCCGAGAGAAAAGTTATGCCTTTTTTTGTGAGAGACAGTAAGGATAGGCGATTGGTTAGGCGCCGCCCAACCTAGCTTAGGCAATCACTTGGGCGCCGCCTAATTCAGTTCCAGGTGCCAAAAATACTCAGTTTTGAGTTATTTTAAGGGTAATTAAATCTTTTAACACTCCTTATACGTCCCTAGACTTAACCCTTTAGGGGTATTTGCCTTAAAGTTATACGTGATTTTTAATGATAGGCTTGAATATCATGTTGGGTGTAAGATGATGAATGCAATATGCACTAGTGAATCCATATCAAGAGTTTTAAATTAGTCATTGAAGTGTTAAGGCATGTTATGCTTAGGGTGTGAGCTCTAAGAAGATATAGAACATTGAACCTTGTGGTTTAGACTAGTATTGTGGTTTGGCATATCTTATCATGTGATTTATTATTAGGCTTAATCATGGTGAGAGAACTTAGTTTATTTTAGACCTTAGTAGAAAGATTTCGCAGTGCCAATATGAGAATTATAAGTTGAATCAAATGAGTATGGTATTTAAGGGGAATAGTATAGTTGAGAGAGCATTTGAGAAGTGATGCTAAGCTTGAAAATAAGAAGTTGTGTTGCCTGCGGCCTAGCAATCCTATCCTAGTTTATGAGTTATATAATTATATTCCATGCTATAGAGTTATATCAATGTTGCAATTCCTTAGTCAAATGTCTTGTTCAGAGCATGCCCAAAATTCTTTGCTCCCTAATGTCAATAGAATTTCATAGAAAAGTGCTGAAGAAATACTCCATTTAAGTATGGGAGTCAATATGATCTAGTCCATATAGCTTGTAATCTAGTTTAGCAAGCAAAAAGATAAGCTCCTATAGATTCTTAATTTTCCAGCTAGTCTTACTATCCGCAGTCTTATATGTATGTACATTCCAAGAGGCAGTGCGTTTGTGTCCAATTAAATTATGAATTCAGCTTAGTTCATGCATCAGTTTCAGTTTCAGATATTAAGTCATGATTCAGCTCGTAAGTATCCTGTGTACTATCACAGTCTCTTCCTAGTATTTTCATCAAATTATTATCATTCGGGGACAAATGATCCCAAGAGGGGGATGTTGTAATACCTCGAGTTTTCATGTCATAAACCTCTCATCCTTTCTCATGAGATCTGATCCAGTGCAAAGTAATGGTTACTCATAAGTTGACACTCTCGTTTCTATCTTAGTCATATAGTTATTTTTCTTGAGGATTCATGGACTTTCAAACCAGTTCAGTAGCTCATTATTCTTGAGATCCAGTGATTCAGTTCTATCAGTTACACATGATGGCTTGAAGACGAAGATTCTATCAGTTCTAACCGTCGTTCCTACGCGTCTAAGCTCTAATCCAAGTGATTCTTAAATGAATACAAGTTGCATGATCATTATCCTAGTCTATGGAGTATTTTAGAGGTGAAAAATGTTCATAGCAATGATCTAGAACAAAGTTGAGCTAAGACCAATTGATTCATCCAAAGTTTGACATTAGATTCTACAAAGGTCAAATTGAAACATAAATATCTCTTAATATACATGGAATTTTTCATCCCAAGACCTATTAAATTGTAGATAATTGAATTAGCTTTCCAACGATACTAATTTCATCAAAATCCGACACCCGAGTAAGGAGTTATGGCTTTGCAAAGTAGAGTGGTCGCCTAACCAATCTTACATGGCTGCTGGAATAGGTGTGCAATAATCAATGTGGCGCATACTTAAATGTATGCGATAATCAATGCGGCGCATACTTAAATGTGTGCGATAAGTAATGCATCGCATACCTCACTTCCAAGTGCCAAAAACACCCCTATATATGTCTATAACACGGGATTAAACTCCCATAACACCAAAATAAGTTTAACTTCTCTCAAAATCACCAAGAACATTCATTAGGGTTTCAACCTAAAAATTCAAATATCTCAAGATTCAACCATGAGTTTTCAATAATTCTTCGAGATTCGGAATCCTCATTTCGAGGGCTACAAGAAACACTCATTATTTTGACTAATAGAGTCCCAAGGTCAAGAGTTCATTCAAAGGTTCAAGTTTAAGGTATGTGGGATTTTTTAAAAAGAACATTCTTTCGTTCTTGTGCCCAAAATTTGTATTATTTTACAAAGATATATGATTTTACATGCTTTGATATGAATTTGCGATAGAAACTATTATCCTACATTCTTGTTCAAAAGACTATTATATTTTTATGATGTCTTGAAGATAAATTCCTTGAGTTTTGATGTTAATATCATTTTTGAAGTTGAATCTCTAGATTTTCATATGAATTATACATGTTTGCTACATAAAGTGTGAATCTTAAAATATTTTGCCTAAGTATTGATATATGGGTTTTGAATCCTATTTGAGAATTATGATTTTTGTGAAAGTAATGTGTTATGCACACCTTGAGATTTGAATAATTTGACCTTTTGGTCTTGAAAGAGTAATTTTTTTTTATCTCGAATAAGAAAAGAAATCCACATTTTGATTTATTATGAAAAAGGGGTAGCATGATGGCTCCCGTTGTGAATTGCTGAATTATTTTGTGGTGGATTTTCTTTGAAAAGATCTGAGCTAAGTCCGGGAGTAGTCTTTAGCACTGAGTGGGAGGTATAGCTATGATGGTACTTCCCTAGAACTACGTGCCCCCGTAGGAGCCGGAATTGAGGCTGATTATATATTGTGATCACTAGTTTTTGGATTTGATACTTATAGTCCTACTCCGATGGTAAGGATAGGATGGCTCTCCCCAACGTAGGTTGTACGTTGGACTCCATGTGGCTTACATGGTTTATGTCGGTTATGAGATCTCCCAATGTGTGTGTGTATTCTCCTATCTAATATAAAAAGTCTTATTCTTCTATCTGAGATGAAAACATATTTGTTTGAAAGACTGAGTTTGAGAAAGTCATTGTTTTTGAAAGATTTAATGAACATATATTCCAAAGAGAATTGTTATGAGATTTGATTGCTTTGATGATTTGGAATCGAGATGGAAGTGAATTGAGATTTATTATGATGACTCACAAGTTTCACCGATATATTTTAATCTCTTATGATTATGATGATTTTAATTCGAGCTAAGTGAGTCATTTATACCAGCATGCAAAATTTTATAAACTGTGATGATATTAAGACATTATTTTATATATGCATTGCACCTCTATATGCTCGATATGTTTTCATGGTGCTGACCCACATATTCGTATGTGGGCTATATTTTCTCGAAATATAGATACAAGGTATAGTGTACATCTTCAAATCTAGTCAGTTCGCGGCATCCAGTCCGCAGGTGATGAGTCCTTTTGATTCAAGGGCTTGAGTTAGTTATATAGTTCGAGAAGTTTTGTATTTTCTTTATTCAGTCGTATTAAGTTGGGTTAGTTGGGAGTCATGACCCGGCTACCTACAGTCAGTACTAGTAGAGGCTTCATAGACAGTCAGTAGAAGTTGGTGTATTCTGTTTCAGTTTTGGTTGGAAAAGCATAGTTGTAATCTTGTAAATTTAGTTTTGTATATATCATATTCAGAAAAGAGTTATTTTCCACAGATTTGTATAGATTTATACTTTTTGTTCAGTTGCTTATGAATTATGCCAGTAGAAGGGTTAGCTTGGGGTCACTTGTGATCCTAAGCACCGTGTGACATCTCAGGACCCGATTTTGGGGCGTTACAACTGTGTAATCTTATCCTCCCCAGACCCCACTTTGTGGGAACACACTAGGTTTGTTGTTGTTGTTGTTGTAATTGTGCATGCATATATTGATATTTGGTAGACATATTTTGTTGTTTATTGATTTTCTTTTGAGTTTTTAGTTGTGTAGATATAAATTACTCTTTTACTGTTTATTAAAATTTAAATATGTCAACTAGAAAATAATATCAAGGCCTCTCATCGAAGTTTGGCTTTAGGCCCCCAATAGTGTTGAGTCGCCCTTGCCTTTGTAGCATGCCACTTCAAGTATTTTACAGTTTTAGAGCACATGTACATCCTTCTCAATCTAGGTATAAGTGAAAAATACTATAACACTTTCCCTGGCTTTGATTTTCTTTTCTGTTGTTCATCAATTTCAACATTTATACCAACATCATTTTCATCTGATATATACCTGAAATTATTCTTAAATTTATCTCTATTCAAATCCTCGAGCGAAATCCCAAAATAACATGCAATGACTTGGACATATATCTATCTTTTCATAGCTCAAATCCAATATCGTAGTCATTTTTTTGACTCAAAAAATGATAATGGTAATTTTGCATGAGAAAAACATCCTTTAAAAGGTCAAGACTCATTGAGAATATTTTAGCAGTTGCACTACATAAAACCTTAATATGATAAAGATGAACAGTGAATGACATTACTATCTTTTGCCCAATTATCATAAAGTTCTTGATTCTCATCCTCTAACAATTCTTTAATTTCATCTCTCTGCTCTTGACTTTGCCTTCAATACCCCAAGGATGGTCATTATTTGATAAATTTAATAGATCAGAATCTTGAAAATTATTATCATCAAAGACACCAAAAGCATCATTCAACAAATTTTGCATCAAATATTGTCTAACCGACTCAGATTGTAATCAGGACATTAATGCTACACTGAAAACTACATGTTTTTCGTCATGCATAAACCAACATGTATACTTTTTTGAAAATTTCTTTTGAAGAAGATGACAAAACACTTCGGCTCTATTACACATAACAAATAATTCACATGTGGTACAAGGACATGAAATTTTTTCATCTACAAACACTTTTATAAAGACAAAGTCCAAAAATTAGACTACACTATCTGAGAATTCTACTGATTTAATTCGCTTTCAAATTCAACTCTTGTCAATCATGTCGGAAAGAAGTTATTTCAAATATAAACAATTAATAAACTTGTGAAAAAATACTAAGATCTTAATAAACTTTAAGTAATAAAAAATTTCAACGAACAAGTAATTACTTTGCCACTAAATTCAAATAAGGTTCTACAAAATTTAAATTCTTACTAGCAGTTGCAGATACTACTAGATTTTAAAAAGGAACAAAATCAATACTTAGTATGTACTTTAAATTTTCCACCTTAATGTCATTAGTTTAAATAATTATAAAAATAAAAAAATCACAAGACAATGATGAGCCAAAGACCACTAATGCTAATGCCTAAAAAAATGCCTCAAATAAATTGTTTGCACTTAAAGCTTTTGCAGACAGCTAGTTAATTACATTAAAAAATAAAATATAATTGAAAATTCATTATATTTCTCAAAGTTCTTACTTAACTACTGCAAAGTACTATGAACTACACCAATCAGATTGATTGACGGCTAATAATAAGTTCATGTTGACAAACATTACTTACTTTTTACTTGCTCAATTTGCATTTTGCACTTTCTTTAAGAAAATATTAGTTAAGTGTTTATTTTACTAAATTATTCTTATTAATGATATTTTAAAAATCTAAATTTAACTACTAATACTCTAATTAGTTCAAAAAATGATTACTTAATAATAAGAACACAATTAGATAAAAGAATAACTCTCTCAATTTTTTGAAGTAGACAAAGTGAAGGAGAAAAATCTATTTTTAGTATACTTGACAAGTAAAATAAGACGGAGAGAGTACTAAAAACTTTCATTGCCAAGTGAGTTACTATAGAAACTCTCTTCGCCAAATATCATTGATGCTAGAATGAATTTAACAACTAATTTCTACAGAAATGTGAGCCTATTCCAGCTCAAATTCCATAGCTACATTGTTTAAGCTAACAAAATAACAAGAATTGAGTAAAAAGAAAAACTCCACATTCCAGAAGGAATTTTCACTAGGAACTTTGAAGAGATTAATACTGGAGTGAATACTGAATATGTGAATCTATTCCAGTTCAAACTATGTAATAATGCATTTAAGCTAAACAAGAAATGAAAAAAAGAAACCACATCCCTAAAGGAATTTTTACAGTGAAATTCGAAAATATTAACATTGAAGTGAATACATGAACCTCTTCCTGATCAAATTATGTGCATATGTTCTTTAAATAAACATAACAACAATAATGAAAAAAGGAAAAAACACACGCCCCATAAAAAATTTCACAATTAGCTTTGAAGAGATTAATATTGCAACGTATACTAAATACATGAACTTATTCCACATCAAATTCTACAGCTATGTCTTCTTTAGCTGACAGAACAACATGAAGTCGAAAAAAAAAGAAAAATTTCACATCCCAAAAGAGATTTTCCCAATAAAATTTGAAGGTTTAACAGTGAAGCGAATACTGTATACATGAACCTGTTCCAGTTCAAATTCTATAACTACATTAAAACCAACAAAACAGTGGAAGCAAAACAAAACTACAATCCTATAGAAATTTTCATAATGAAGTTTGAAGAGATTAACACTGAAGTGAATATTTGAGCCGATTTCAACTTAAACTTTATATCCACATAGTTTTTAAGCTCATAGAACAACAAGAAAGGAAAAAAGAAAAAAAACCACACTCGAAAAAGAAATTTTGACAATGAAGTTAGAAGAGATTTACACTGAATTTAATACTATAAATGAACCTATTCCAGCTCAAGTTCCATACCTATGTTGTTTAAGTTAATACAACAGCAAAAAACAAAAAAAAACATATTTCTAAAGAAATTTTTATAATGGAGCTTGAAGAGATCAACACTGAAGTGAATATATGAACTTATTCCAGCTTAAACTATATACATATGTCATTTAAGATGAGAAAACGACAAGAAAGAGGGGGGGGGGGGAACCCCTGCATCCCAAAAAAGATTTTTACAATGAAGTTAGTGTCACGACCCGAGCTGGGGCCCTAGCCGTGACGGGAATCCCAAACCATGAAGGCCCGAGCGCCCTTCTCTATTTGGTAATCATGCACAATATTCATATAGTATAAGAAAATTTATGAAAAACAATACATGACAGAATCATGGTCAATCTCATAAACTTGAACAATTTAAAAATAAAAATTCTTAATATTCTAAACATGTGACAACCGTCTACAAAATCTCTAACATTACATTATCCATCATACGTCTAAGACAAATCTAGGACAAGGTCCCCAGTAGACCATAAAAAAAGAAAGAAACAATGATATCTGAAAATCTAGCCTTCCGAAAGAGAGAAGGCTCACCAACTACAACTTCTGAGACACACGGACCTACTGTTGTATGGGATTGTAGAACTGTGCCTCGGATCATGGAATATAGAGGGTCAATACAGATGTACTGGTACATAGAGCAATCCAAAATAATGTACTTTTATATATAACATAGGTAAGAGCATTTTACAAAAATGTTAGGTAAGAAATAATTTAAAACACATGGGCAACTTAAATGATCATTCAAACAAATCTGTAGATGTAAAATCATTCTTTATTTTACTTTTGAGCTAGGTGGTATACCCTACAACTCTGAAATCTCACAGGCTATATGGAATCTGCCCTTAACTCGATAGCCAAGCCCCCAACCCAAGTTTGCCGCAAAGGTTGGAGTCTCTGTCTCTGATACGCCATAGGGCACTAGGCCAGCATATGGTTCCTCTTGGGGACATAGTGAACCCGTATCGAAAAAACACGGTTTTGGGCTAGGAGTTACTTGAAAGCCTTCTTCGGGCAATCACCTAACCCTCTTTAAGCCCATTTTTGGCTCTTTAAGACATGTGTTCTCTGAAATTAAATCCGAAACTCTTACTTTGTTATGGCATTCATTTATATGGTATCGTCATACCATTGACTTGCAAGTCGAATCTCTAAGTCATAAAATATCATATTATAATCTCTTCTTTCAAAACATAAAGTTTGCACCGCCATACTTGAAATAATTCAAAAAGATTCATACTTCAAAACATTTGTCAAATTATGGAAATAATCTATCTTTCCAACATTTCGACAAACATGTGGTGGTCATGTATTTTTGACAAACCATGCAATTCTTCCATTGTATGTTTTCAACATTTATCAACATGTGAAACCCCCTCTTTTCAATTCAAAGCCATAATCAAGTCATAAACAATAATCAAGATATTTGTATCATGCTTCTCAAATGCATTCAAAATAATCCATATCGTATGAAAAAAATAGGAAATCATAGCTAGAGAGGGATTCTATATGTTCATGCTCTCAATTAAATATTCAAACTCAATTTTATACATACATATACACGAGTCCAAATAAATTTAGGGGAAATGCCTCAAGACCAAAACAATAATATCATTAAAGAATTCATAATGCAAGATTGTAACCATAATTCCAAAATACCTTTAAAATTTTATGATTTCTATGACTTTACATCTTATTCGAAGTGTTTTCAACAAGCCCATGTAGTTTAAGAAAAATTCCACGTATCTTAGATTATTTAGTTTGAAAGATGAAATCTGGATCTTGACTCTTTCTTTGATCTTAGGGATGAGTTCTTGATCTTTGGGAGAGAGGTTAGGGTTTTTGTTCTTGAGAAATTTAAGTAAAAATGGGCATACTCTGCCCTAAAAATGCTTTAATTACCAGTTAATACGATTAGGAATTATAAGGAAAAGACGACATTATCCCCAGACTTAAAAATTGCAGAACAATTCCCAATTTTTAGGCTTACCGCGATGCGCTGAGTGGGTCATCGCGATACCCACCACGATGCGGCGGAATCGCAATGACTCACTGGATTGTGACAATTGTCATTTTGGGGTTCAGCGCGATGCGGTGCATTCACGATGAGTTTTTGGAAATTGACAAATGCCGAATTGGCCTCCATCACGATACGGTGAGGCTTCCATCACTATTTCCACCGCGACGTGGGGGAATTCGTGGTGGCTTGCTAGAACAAAAATCTACACAAATTTTAGACGTTCATCAAGGCTCAAACAATAGGAAGACTTTTGGAATATTACTCATAGGAATGATGGTCTACATTCTAGCTCAAAAATGTGGGGTGTTACATTATCTCCCCCTTGAGAACATTCATCCCCGAATGATAGGTAGAGACTTTTTGAAACTCTATAAGTGTAGAATAAGGAATGAAACCTTGCATTGAACATTTTTCCCTAAGAAAATATGCAAAGGCATCAAACAAGCTTCATAATAACCTCTACTGAAACATGAAAGCACGAAATATGGGATAATGAGATTTTACATAGGGATGATCTTGCACATGAGTTCTATGAATCATAATCATGACAACATAAGGCAGGGGTTTATTTGATGATCATAGACCGATTTATATTGGTACTAATAATGAAATAAGATTCCGCGGAAAATAGGATTAGAAGCATTCTCTACCTTATAAGGTACCACGAATAGACTTAAACTTAGAGGTATTAATTGTCTACACCCCAAACAATAAATAGCATACTTCACACTCGTCAACTTACAATTCTCCAATCACACATCTAGCCACAAAATCTTGAGTCTCACTACTTAGTACTACTATGTTGAAGCCAAATTCGAAGTAAAAAGGTGATAACTTAAACTATAGGACCCTGTACCTTACATCCCATTAAGAATATTGCCTCACCTTATCACTATCGTCACACACTCTTAGGTTTTAATTCAAGGAATACTAACCACATTACTACGCTCCCAAATCCACCATCGCACTAACATATAGAGGGTCATTAAGAGACCCAAGCACAATCACCATGAATGGGAGAAACACTACTTTACTATAACCCATACCTATTGACGTATATCAAGGTAGGATATGAGGTGAAGATATGATACCATCATGAAGTACTTCCTATATCAAGTATCTGGGTCATAAGTAGAGAGTCGTTCGGAAGAAATATAATACAACATGAATTCTTAGGATAGAGCATAGTGAGAAAACATTGGTGCATATATCAAGATAAAATGAGAGGAAAAGACTGAATTACCCTTCTGAACTCAGAAATCAGAAAGACGAATTGGGCACCTGATTAAGCGATGCATTGACATTGTGTTGGCCCACTGTTTTGATCATCCAAACATGCCTAAGTCTTTTAACAATTAGAAAATTTTCAGGTTATCAGCTCTCCATACACGCAACCAAGAGTGGTATTGAGTCGGGAATGCTATGGGGTGTTACATTACAATTAAGACAAAGATTTCTGTTTGAAGAGATTGCTCCTGATTTAATGAACTGAGATTTGCCATGAGTTTACATAAAATTTATCACTTTGGCTAAACCCAACATAGGATGATTCAGTGACATATAGAAAAATATTTTCTTAGGACCAAGCATGCTGAGAGACATAGATTTTTATGGATCACGAACAACATAACATATGGCTTGAATACATGAAAAACTGAATTACTGAGAGGCATAATTGCTTCTAGTTTGGAGGTCAGATCATAAACATAAGTCCATAGAGAACTCGAACCATAGGCATAGGCATGACTTGAACACATGATGTAGGACATTAACAGAATAATCTCCGAGATGGAAGTAGGAGGAGTATGCTTGAGTAGGAATAGATTTATCATGATTCCTCCCTGCAACTTGCCACATTAAGAAAATTTCGGGAACTAACTTAATTCCTCATCTCCCCCTTAGATCAAAGTCACAATCCTAGACTTATGGGCATATCCCCTTATCAAATCTATAGCCACAACTCTCAACATAAAAGAGACATTACCACACACTTAAACTCTAAACTCTCCCTGAAGAATTATACTCTAAAGGCCTTACTTTTCTGTAAATGCTACTCTTAACTTCTGTTAGATTCTATAGCTATCACTCTACAACTCCTACTCTCATGTGCGCACACATCTATACTTTTTATCACAAAAGGGGTATCAGTATATACATGAACACAAACTCCTCTCATTAGTCTCTAATATAAAGATACTAAATTATTTTCTTGGACATCCCCTTTCAGGGACATTAATCATAATTTCTTCTAACTCCCAAAGTCATCAACTTACGACTAACATTTTCATGAGCATAGATACCCACTCTTCTAACTACTTAACGCTCCATCTTCAATTCCTTAGAATACTATTATTACACCTCTAATCACATAACCTACAACTTCACAAAAAATTATAAAACCATACTCAAGGCTCACATTGCCTACCTATTTTTTTTCCTCAATTCAACTCTAGAGAGCACCATACAACATCTTTCCACACTTCTCCACACTACAAGATTCAAGAATTAAATCTAGGTGCACAAAATACTTATACACATAAAACTTTATTTAGCAACCTGTTACTAGGGGTTCATCTTATTCCCATATACTCAAGTTGTTATCCACTTAATGATCCAACCACAATATTCAAGCCTAATCATTACTACACCCACTACATAAATCTCCCCACTAAGACTAACAATTTCAATCACTTTCACAAATATTTTTGCCACACTCTTTCTTCTTAGCTATTTCACACAACAAAAGTCCATATCCTTTTTTTCCCTTTCACCTATAACCTTAGCTCGAGAATTCACATCAAGCCTGTTAATTACTCCACAAAATATGAAACATTAATCTTAAGCTATTATTCTCACCACTACACTTCACACCTAAACTCCACATCTAAAGTTCAAGCCTATTGTCTACCTTTAATTATTTACCATCGGTAAAGCATGCCACATACTACACTAGTCCATCAAATTGAGAAATCAACCCAAATACTTCACTTCACTTAACTACTACCTACAATCACAACCCTGCCATAACCTCGCTATTACAATTCAAAATCCACTCCATACCTTCTCACATTAAGTATTAGTTTATTATTACTTAAAGAAAAAGACCATCAAATGGGGGTAAAGTCACATGATTGGTTTAGTCGATCTTAATCTTACAATATAACCCATTTCAATCTTATCAACATATTCTAATTTCTCACATCATACTTACTTACCTAATCGTACATCACAATAATCTTCAAAATTCAATAAACACTAATGAGTCTCTACTTACAACTTATTAACTAATCTACCTCTTTCCATTCACAGCCTATAAATGATTTCTACAATGACCATAACTATCCATTATGTGATCCTTCCCTATTCTAAATAAATAATAATCATATCTTGTATCTTCTTTCACAGACTACCATACAATCTACAAATATTTTTGCATATTAGTCTATCACTATAAAATGGCAACCCACTTCTCAATCCATATTTATACAACTAAAACTATTTATTTAGGCAAAAGTCACCCTCACTCTGACTTCTAACTTTGTGACTTCATATCACTAATTTCTTGGCCTATCTCACTACCAATAGGTCATGACACTTTAACATACACTACTACTCAGGTGGAAATACAATTCCAACATTCTTCTACACATCATTATCCTTAAACATTGCATCCGCAAAATAAATTTATTAAAGGAGACTGAATACACTCCATACCTCAGGATCAACCGCATGACTGATGCAAATAGGGGTATATACTTAAATAAACACACTTTAAAGCACTCATGGACTCCTTTCAAGTCCTTGGCTAATTCATAACTTTATGGACAACTCAATTAGAGAGAACTACATCATTGGGGGAGCTAGACTCCTAGACTTGTATCGCCTTGACAGTGAGGCATGGCCCATGAAATTAGAACGAGGAATGAATTTAGATGACTTTTTTATGGACAACTCTATATCATGAACTAGAGCATGAAAGAATAAGAAACAACTCCTAAATGCCCGGTAGCCTCCTGATTATAAGTATGGTGCACAACACACCTATAAGCAAGACTCTACTAGACACGATTTAACAGACTCCCTGGAACCATGAGCCATGCTCTGATACCAAGTTTGTCATGACCAAAGCCGGGGCCATAGCCATAATGGGCATCCTGAATTGTGAAGGCCTGAGCTCCCTTCTCTATCTGGTAATCATGCATAATATTCATATAGTATAAAAAAATTATGAAAAATAATACATGACGGAACCATGGTCAATCTCATAAACTTGAAAATTTTAAAAAGGAAAATTCTAAATATTCTAAACATATGACAACCATCTGCGAAATCTCTAATATTACATTAGCCATCATACGTCTGAGACAAATCTGGAACAAGGTCCCCAGTAGACCATAAAAAAAGAAAGAAATAATGATATCTTAAAATAGGCCTTCCAGAAGAGAGAAGACTCACCAATTGCAACTTCTGACATACACGGACCTACTATTGTATGGGACCGCAGAACTGTGCCTCTGATCCTGGAATATAGGGGGTCAATACAGATGTACTGGTATGCAGAGCAATCCAAAATAATGTACTTTTATATATAACATAGGTGAGAGCATTTTATAAAAATGTAAGAAATAATTTGAAACACATTGGAAACTTAAATGATAATTCAAGCAAATCTGTAGATGTAAAATCATTCTTTATTTTACTTTTGAGCTAGGTGGTATACCCTACAACTCTGAAATCCCACGGGCTATATGGAATCTTCCCTTAACT
Organism: Capsicum baccatum var. pendulum; assembly: GCA_030864225.1. Lineage (NCBI taxonomy): Eukaryota > Viridiplantae > Streptophyta > Magnoliopsida > Solanales > Solanaceae > Capsicum > Capsicum baccatum. The sequence goes on from CM061553.1 coordinate 68,256,114, forward strand.
CTGCAGCCAAGCCCTCAACCCAAGTTTGCCGCAAGGGTTGGAGTCTCTGTCTATGATACGCCATAGGGTACTAGGCAGTGTATGGTCCTTCTTGGGGATATAGTGAACCCGTCTCGGCAAAACACAATTTCGGGCTAGGAGTTACTTGAACTCAAGACTTCTTTGGGCAGCCACCTAACCCTCTTTAAGCCCATTTTTATCTCTTTAAGACATGTGTTCTCTGAAATCAAGTCTGAAACTCTTACTCTATTATGGCATTCATTTATATGGTATCGTCAGACCATTGACTTGCAAGTCAAATCTCTAAACCATAAAATTTTATATTATAATCTCTTCTTTCAAAACATGAAGTTTGGACCACTATAATTCAAATAATTAAAAAATATTCATACTTCAAAACATTTGTCAAATTATGGAAATAATCTATCTTTCCAACATTTCAACAAACATGTGATGGTCATGTATTTTTGACAAACCATGCAATTCTTTCATTATATATTTTCAACATTTACCAACATGTGAAACCCCCTCTTTTCAATCCAAAGCCATAATCAAGTCATAAACAATAATCAAGACATTTGTATAATGCTTCTCAAATGCATTCAAAATAATCCATATCGTATGAAAAGAATGGGAAATCACAACAAGAGAGGGATTCTATATGTTCATGCTCTCAATTAAATATTCAAACTCAATTTCATACATACATATATACGAGTACAAATAAATTGGGTGGAAAGGCCTCAATACCAAAACAACAATATCATTAAAGAATTCATAATGCAAGATTGTAACCATAATTCCAAAACCCCTTTAAAATTTCATGATTTCTATGACTTTAAATCTTATTCGAAGTGTTTTCAACAAGCCCATGTAGTTTAGAAAAAGCCCTATGTACCTTAGATTATTTAGTTTGAAATATGGAACCTGGATTTTAACTCTTTCCTTGATCTTAGGGATGAGTTCTTGATCTTTAAGAGAGAGGTTAGGATTTTTGTTCTTGAGAATTTAAGTAAAAATAGGCATACTCTACCCTAGAAACTCTTTAATCACCAGTTAATATGATTAATAATTTTAGGGAAAAGATGAGACTGTCCTCAGACTTAAAAGTTGTAGAAGAAATCTTGTTTTTGAGGCTTACCGCGACACGCTGAGTGGGTTATCGCGATACCCACCGCGATGCGGCGGAATTGTGGTGACTCACTGGATTGTAACAATTGTCATTTTAGGGTTCACCGTGATGCGGTGCATTCGCAATGAGTTTCTGGAAATTGACAAATGCCGAATTGGCCTCAATCGCGATGCGGTGAGGCTTTCTTAGTTGTTTCCACCGCGACGCGGGGTAATTTGTGGTGGCTTGCTAAAATGAAAATTCAAACAAATTTTAGACGCCCATCAAGTCTCAATAAATAGGAAGACTTTTTGAACATTGGCGCGTAGGAATGACGGTCTATATTCTAGCTCAAAAATGCGGTGTGTTACAGTTAAAAAATTGAATACATGAATCAAATAAACTTAATTGACTCATAGAGATTAAAGGGAAGACTAGTTCAATACTTTACACAAAGAACTTCCATTACCAAGTGAATTATTATATCAGAACATGAAATTATTCCATCTCAAATTTTATACCTATGTCACTTGAGCTAACAGAACGACAAAGAATGGTAAAAGAAAAAAATAACATCCAAAATGAAATTTTCACAATGAAGTTTGAATAATATATTAAAACTGAAGTGAATACAAGAAGCTATTTCAGTACAAATTCTATACTTATCTATTTAAGCTAGCAGAATAGCAAGAATGGTAAAATCAAAACAACCGACAACTCGAAAAGAGATTTTCACAAGATGTTTGAAGAGATCAATACTGAAGTGAATACATGAACCTATTTAGATATAAATTCTATACCTATTAAACTAACATAACAATAAAAATGGTAAAAGCAAAAAAACCAACATCTCATCAGTATCTTGAATTAAAAGGAACAAACAAATTTGTCAATTAAGTGGGGGTCATTCAAGTTTTAAAAATTAGGTAAAAGGGACAAAAGTAATTCCAGTTTCTTTTTAAACATTTTTGCTCCAACAACCAAAAAGGTTGTCTTAAAAGTAATTTCAGTTTTTTATAACATTTTTGCTCCAACAACTAAAAAGATTGTCTTAACAACTACAGAAGTTGTCTCAACAACTATCAAAGTTGTAACACAACTATGCAAAATTATTCGACAACTTTGATAATTATTAGGACAACTAATGCAGTTGTCGAATAACTGTCCCAGTTATTTAAGCAACTTTATCTTTTTTAATTTAATAATATTATGAAACCCACTTATCACATTTATTTAATTAAAGACTTGAGAGGGACTTTCAGCTCATTTTTCTCCATTTCGAAAGGGGACTTCCATAATGATGTTTGAAGAAATTAAAATCGATGTTAATACATGATCCAGTTTCAACTCATATTTTATACCTGTATTATTTAAGCTAGCAGAACAGCAATAATGGTATTTGGAATATCTCAAATACTTGTTCATATCATACTCCTATAAAGCTTTAATAAATATATCCTTTACACACTTATTTAACTAGAAAACTAAGCAAAAATAATCACATAACCCCATAAACTTCTACATCAAATTGCATAGTTCATAAAATCCATCAAAATTCTCATTCTTAAAATCTAGAAAACTCATCAAAATCTATCAAAATTTTTATTCTTTACAACTTGAAAACCTACTAAAACATATCAAATAGCAGATTTCGTAAGCTCATAACTTCAACAAATAAGAAAAATATAAAACTATTTTTTTTTAATTTTGACCTTAAAATCTCTATATTGCAAAGATTTGTTATTTGGAAGAACTTTTATCACTTTCCGCTACTATTTGAAGCTAGGAATATTGAAGAAGAGTTGAACTTTGAAAGAATTTCAGCAAAATGAAATTGTGATTTACATTTTGAGTGTGAAGACTGAAGAGCATTGTGTTTTTAGCAGGAAAAGAGTTATTTTTTGGGTGAGAGATGAGAGAAAAGTGGGAAAATAATATTTTTAAAAAATTGGGGGCAAACTACCCGCCTATGTTAGCCATGATATTTTTTTCACTTTTCTAATGTGTAGAGAATTTTTTATTTTTTAATTAATTTTGTCAAAGTTTATGTAATCGTGGCTAGTAAATTTTGGCTAAAAGATATTTTTTGGGGCTAAAAGGTCAAATTCAAACAGAAAAATATTTTTTTATAAAGTCTATTTTAAAAATTATATAATCGATTTCTTCTAATATTTTTTTTAATTAATAATATAAATGCATTTAATCTTTCTTGAGACATGGTGCACTAGTTATATCAAACTTTCTGATAATTATTTTTTTTTACTATAAAAATTATTTTTTTTCTTTAGAAAATATTTAATATTGTTTAAAAAAATCTACAATCTATTATTGGTGATGAAATGAGTCCTCTCTATCACAATCCAAGCCCCGTCGTGAGAGGCACCCACACTTACTTGTCAGTGGAAGAATCATCTAACTCGAGTAACCCCTATCAACACTTAATTAGTTTTAATGTAAGAGAAATCAATTCTATATTAATAACCAATGTCCAAAGTAGTTCTAAACCAAAACAGTGAAAATGATATCAAAGGTCTAAAAAGCCCCTAGAAATTAGAAGTCATCATATCAAAACAACTAAGCAAAACAAACTATGAGTACAACCCAAAAAACTAGCAATAATCTAGATTGTTTGTGTTCGAAACAAGTGGACAAGAGCATAATGCAAGGACATCCATGACTGCTCGAAAGATGATGCTCATCCTTGGATCAAAAATCGGTCGTTGACTACAGATGAGGTCTCGTCTGAGCCATTGAAATATGATTGTCCTCAAAACAAAAAGAAGAGCACAAGATAGTATCAATATAAAATTACTATGTATTGGTAGGGTCATAAGTAAACTCAACTTAAAAATGTGAACACTTAACCAACAATTTGTAAACACAAAGCAATCATGTAACACTAACAATTATACCTTCACTTAGTCTTTCCATTAATGTTCATCTAAACAATCAATCAAGAAGAGAAGATAACTACAAAATATTCAACCCAAATCAATTACCATGACTCATAAACAAATAACTCAATCTTGTCACAAATGCCTCTTTATTAAATTCAACACTATTAACTCATTTAACTACCATATTAATAGTTCAGACCGTACAAAGATCCAAAATAACAAACAACAATATAACCCTATTTATTTATGAAATCATCAAGCTCTTCAATATCATATAGATACATGCTACTAGTCATGACCTACAAGGGACGAGATCAGTCCATGTATTAACTAACCTAGACTATCTAACCCCATATTTCAAACCAAGTGTTATACCACCATTATTTCAACGTCTCCACCCTTACACTCTCGAAAATCCACCAATTTCATGACGATCAACCTTTATTGGTTCATATCACAATACTAAATAATGCCATAACGCATATAATCACTTAATGAGATAGTTTGACCATGTTTAAACTTTAAACAAGTCTTTTTTTACAAAATCTCATTTTAAGTGATCACAACAACTTGTATAATTATCCAACAAGTCATAATTCAATAGCATGCATTGAAACAAGTAGACAAATAGGCAGTTAACATGCACACATAAATGAAATTGAGTTTTTAACTTCAATTCAACCATTACCTACCTCAATTTAAGCCTCGTAATGCTCTAATGAACTTGAGCTTTGCTTGATTGTGGTTTAAAAATAATACAGTAAGCACTAATAAAACAATGCTCTAATAATTTTAAGGATTAAAACCTAATCCCAAAATCCCAAAATCCCAAGGTCATTTTCACAAATCATTCCCCTATTATAGGGTTCTTCTAACTTCATTCCACTTTAACTCTATCAGTTTCATGATTAAAAAATGAAGTCTAGCAATATAATCAGAATTCATCCACCATTAACTAAAGTCCAAGGCTTACACCTTATTTTCACCACTTTGCACCAGAAATCCAATCTATATCAAGTAAATACCCATACCATAAACAAAACTTAGAAATTCTAGGGTTTAATTAATGAAAAACTGGTTAAATAAGTTGACAAACTTACCTTAATAAAGAAATTTGGATAAAAACTGGTGGAATTCATCCCTTTCACCATAATATATCCTTGAGTGAGTTTGGAATGAAAAATATGATTTAAGTCTAAAAATGTCTTACTATGCATAGCCCTCTATAGTTGTCTATTGTAGCAGCCTCACTATAGTGGGGATCTGCCCATTATTAGCAGGTTTATGGTAGTGGCTTGCCACCTAATATAGCATCATAGGTGAGACAGTAACTTAGAACAGTCTTAATTCTAGTCAATGTTAAAAGACACTACCAGATTTAAACCTCCCAAATTAACCCCTTTACGTCAAACATTCTATTCAGAGTTCTACTAGCCTAAATTTACTTTCAAAAGTTTTCACGAGCTCCTTAATCCCTTAGATAACACATTATGGTCTTATATTGTATAATATAAGCATCGCTATCAAATATAATAGATACTGACACCCTATGCAATATCAAAATTTCCTTAACATAAATCTTAACTAACTTCTTCAAGTTCTAGTTCACCTTAATCGAAATGAAATGAGTGGATTTTGTTAGCCTATCAACAATGACCCAAATTGATTCATATTGTTCCAAGATCTTAGGAAGACCCCCCACCCCCCCCACCCCCACAAAATTCATAGAAATTCTCTTCCATACCCACTCGGGAATAGGCACCCTATGAAATAAATCTGTAGGCCTTTGATGTTCATATTTCACCTGCTGATAATCTTAATATTTTTCACATACTCTACTATATTTCTCTTTATTTAGGGCCACCAATAGAGTTTTACTAAGTCATAATACATCTTGGTTGCACTAGGATGTATAAAGTATCGAGAACCATGATCTTCTATAGAAAATTGAGTATCACATCACCAATACGAGGCACATACATGCCTCCTCACCCTCAACACGCCACTAGCATCAAGTGTGGCTTCCTAGGCCTCACCACACACTATCTTGTTTCGAATCTTATTCAATTTTAAATCTTCAAATATCTTAGCCTTGATTTGATTAAGAAATATTGACCTTGCCTCAACACTAGCCAACACTTCATCCCTCTTGGACACCCCAAAGTGCATAAATCACTTTTCTTAGAGTTTGGATCTCGGTAGCCAAAGATCGCCTTGCTAATCTCAAACAAGCTAAATTTCCCATACTTATAGAATTCTACTCAATTGGATGGTTACGCCATAATTTTTTAGTAACTCCATCGACCGCCTCTACCTTGGATTAAAATTCTTTTGAGTGAAAACATGTTGCAAGTTGAAATGATATATTAAAACCTCACACTTAACATCATAAAGATAGTGTCTCAATCTTTAAAGTGTAAAAATCATTACTACCAGCTCCAAGTCATGAGTTAAATAATTCCTTTCATGAACCTTTAATTGACTTGAAGCATAAGCTATCATATTTTTATCCTGCATCAACAAAGAACCCAAGCTAGAACATGAAGCATCAACAAAATACTATAAAATCCTTACCTTCAATGGGAAGAAAAAGGATGAGAGCTATGGTTGAAAGAGACTTGAGCTTTTGAAAGCTCTTTTCACACTTTCAGACAAAATAAATAGATCACCAATAAAAATCCTTCTGAGTCGATCTTGTCAAGTGAGTAGCAATAGAGGTAAAATTATTGACAATCTCCATTATAACTAGCGATCACCAAGGTAGGCCTATCCCAACTCTTAATAATATCAATCTTTTGGAAATACACCATCACCCCTATTTTCAGAAACCACATGCCCAAAAAAAGATACAAATGACATCCAAAATTCATACTTAGAGAATTTTGTACAAAACTACTTCTCCTTCAAAATACCCAATACTATGTGCAAATATCCTGCATGCTCCTCCTTACTTATAAAGTAAATCAAAATATCTTCATTAAATACAATAACAAACGAATCCAAGAAAGACTAAAGTATATCATTCATCAAACTAATGAATGATGTTGGCACATTAGTCAACTCAAAGGACATCACTAAGAATTCGTAATGCCCATAACAAGTCCTAAAAGCTATTTTGGGAATATCCTCGGGTTGGAAATTTAACTGATGATCTCCTAACCTCAAATCTAAATTAGAGAACATGGCAACACCCTGCACAAATAAATCGTCTATTTTGGACAACGGGTACTAATTCCAAATAGTTCCTTTATTAAATTATCAGTAGTCTACACATATTTTCATGTTACCATCCTTCTTAAAAATAATTATATCACGGTAAAATCTTTTGGAAGGACGGTAAGGTCTCTCTCTCCTTCTTGACCTCTCCCTCTCCCTAGATCGACTTCTCCCTCTCCCCAGACCTTACTTTTATTGCCAGAGTATTTTGGGGCTTCCTTCGACCGGCAAAACTGGTTTAAAACAGGTAAAAAAAATAGTTGGTAAGACACCCACCAATGACCAGATTTCGGCAACACCAAGAAGAAGCTCTAGCGACACTTCGGCGGCATTCAGTCAGCCTCTTTTTGGTGACTGCATTTTCGGCAACCAACTCCGACATCAAACCTGCCATGACCAGCAAACGCAGAACTCCAGTGACATCTGAACTTTACTTTACTCTTTTACTCTTTACTACGCAGAACTCTGGTGACATCTAAACTTAACTTTAATCTTTTACTCTTAACTTCTTAGTTGCTCTCTATAGTCTAGTCTCTTGGCAATTTTTTAATTTTAATTTCTTGTGAGTTTAGCTATTTCAGTCACTGCTTACAGTTTTTGGGTTTCTTTATACACTTTTATTCTCGTTATAAAGGAGATCTATTTTCCAATTTTAATCTTCTCTCTCTAACATTTAATTTAACGTTACCACCTCGACTGACCGGCGAACTCTAATGCCAGCAATGGTGCAGGCGTACCAAAAGCATACAAGATCTACCCTATCTCCCTCATTCTCTCTCACCCTTCAGATCTCTCTATCCCATCGCAACTATCACTGGTAGGATAGAGTTCCCACCAGTTCGACTCAGGTAATGGGGGAGGTACTCATCAGCAGTCTAATAGGTAGGTCGATGTTCGACGACGTCCAGATTCTGACGTCTTTGAAGAAGATTCGGCGAATCTCTAGGGATATTCCAGAAACATAACCAACGGACTCTTTCCCTTTGACCTTATTCCGGCAAACACTTTTTAACACCAACATTGCCAGATCAGCAGCACGGAGGAATCTCGGTGATATCCAAACTTTGGTTCTTTCATAACTTTATATAGTTTGATTTCTTTATATTATTTTGTTTCTTGTCTTTTCGTTGGTGTCAAGCCATTAGTGTGCTCTATTTTTCTTACTGTTAGTTTTGTCCTTACTTTGGTTTTGTTTTTTCTCCCTATTTGAGTTTAGCTTTATTTCTTGATTATTTCTTCTAATTTGTGTGAGCCTTGTATTCCTTGCTGCTGCTTTGTTACTACCATTGTTTATATTTTTTTATATTTTCTGGTAGTAGTGGCTATGGGCGTTGATGGTTGGATAGGGTCATGTCCGAGGAGGTTGGGGCGGGGAGCCATTATGAGGGTGGGGGAAGAGGAAAGGGTGGGGGTGGCAGAGAGGCCAAGGTTTAGCCTCAGTGGTGGTAGAGAAAGATGTGTGGATAGAGATGGTAGGCTGCATTTTGGGTCCTAGAATATAGGGACTCTTCAGGGTAAGTCCATAGAGCTTGTGAAGATTCTTAGAAAGAGGCGTAGGAATAGAGTTGGCATCTTAGAAGATGAAGAGCTTAGAGGTCAGGTAGTAGAGTTAAAGAGGATCTGCGATAGGTTGATGACTATTAAGTTGGTCATTGGGGGGTTTACCCTAAACGTGTGTAGTGCTTATGCACCACAAGTGGGCTTGGATGAGGAGGAGGAGATGTGGTTTTGGAAGGCTTTGAATGAGGTGGTGAGAGGCGTGCCTAGCTCGGAAAAGATTATTGTAGCAAGAGATGTGCATGGTAGTTTTGGTTTTAGGGAAAGAAATGAAAAGGGGGCTACTCTATTAGATTTTGTGAGGTCTTTTGGGCTGGTGGTGGTAAACTCGGGCTTCCTAAAGAAGGACGATCACCTGATCACTTTCTGAAGCGTGATAGCCAAGACCCAGATTGACTTTTTGTTGCTTAGAAAAGGGGATAGGGTGTTGTGTAAGGACTGTAAAGTCATCCCAAGTGAGAATTTTTTGACCCAGCATAGGCTTTTGGTTATGGATTTGGGTATAAGGAAGGATACAAAGATAAGGGGTGAGGAGTGTAGACCTAGAATTAAGTGGGGCGGCTTGACGCTAGTGAATATGTGGGAGATAGGGGAGAAGTTGGCGGGAATAGGGGTGTGGGGGGGTAGGGGGATGTGGATAGTATGTGGGATAGGGTGGCTAGGTGCATCAGAGAGAATTCTAGTGAGGTGTTGGATGTTTCTAGGGGCCAGGCCGGACATCATTAGAGGGATTGGTGGTAGAATAAAAAGGTTAAGAAAAAAGTAGAGACCAAGAAAGGGGCGTATGCTAAGTTGGTTGAGAGTAAGGAAGAAGAAGAGAAGCGGTAAATAGGAAAGAGTACAAGTTAGCTAGGAAGAAGGCTAAGTTAGCAGTTACAGCAGCTAAGACGGCAGCTTTTGAGAGCTTGTATGCGAGGTTATAGGAGAAAGAAGGGGAAAAAAATTGTTTAGACTTGCTAAGGCTAAGGAGAGGAAAGGTCGTGACCTTGACCAGGTGAAGTGCCTTAAGGGAGAGAATGGTACAATGTTTGTGGAGGACGGCCACATTAACAATAGATGGCAGTCGTACTTTCATAGGCTCTTGGATGACGAAGGGGATAGAGCTATTGTGTTAGGGGAGCTGGAGCACTCAGAGGAGTGTTGGGATTTTAGTTATTGTAGATGTTTTAAGGTATAGGAGGTTAGAGAGGCTGTTCGCAGGATGTGAAGGGGTAGGGCGACGAGGCCTGATGAGATACCTGTAGATTTTTGGAAGTTTTCTGGCGAGGCTGGTTTAAGATGGTTGACTGGATTGTTTAACCAAATTTTCAAGATGGCGAAAATGCTCGAGGCTTGGAGGTGGAGTACTATGATCCCTCTTTATAAGAAAAGGGTGACATTCAGAGTTGCAATAACTATAGGGGTATTAAGTTATTAAGTCACTCTATGAAGATTTGGGAGAGAGTTGTCGAGGTAAGGCTGAGACGGATAGTGTCTATTTCGGAGAACCAGTTTGGATTTATGCCTAGCCGTTCAACGACGGAGGCAATTCACCTGGTACAGAGGCTGGTAGAACAGTATAGGGAAAGGAAGAAAGACCTGCACATGGTGTTTATTGACTTGGATAAGGCATACGACAAAGTCCCCAAGGAGGTGCTTTGGAGATGCTTGGAGGTAAGTGGAGTCTCGATGGTATATATCAGTGCTTTAAGGACATGTATGATGGATCTATAACTCAGGTGATGACGGAGGGAGGAGACTCAGAGAATTTCACTGTCTTGATAGGATTGCATTAGGGATCTACTCTTAGTCCCTTTTTGTTTGCTTTGGTGATGGATGTGTTAACGCGGCGTATTCAAGAAGAGGTTCCTTGCTGTATGCTTTTTGCAGATGATGTAGTTTTGATTGATGATATGCGGAGGGAGGGGGTGAATGATAAATTAGAGGTATGGAGATAAAATCTTGAGTCTAAAGGGTTCAGGTTGAGTAGGAGCAAGACAGAGTATTTGGAATGCAAGTTTAGTGACGTGAGGCTGGAGAATGAGGTGGTAGAGAAGTTGGAATCATAGGTGGTATGTAAGAGGGATAGTTTCAAGTATCTCGGGTCCGTGATTCAGGGTAAGGGTGAGATTGACGAGGATGTCTCACACCGTATTGGGGCAGGATGGATGAAGTGGAAGCTCACTTCGGGGGTGTTGTGTGATAAGAAGGTGCCGTCCAAGCTTAAAGGCAAATTCTACATGGTGGCAGTCCGTCCGTCCATGTTGTATGGAGCAGAGTGTTGGCCAGTTAAAAACTCCACATTTAAAAAATGAAGGTGGCGGAAATGCGGATGTTGCGTAAGATGTGTGGGATGACTAGGGGGATAGAGTTCAGAATGAGACTATCAGGGAGAAGGTTGGTGTGACTCCAGTGGAGAATAAGATGTGGGAAGTCCGATTGAGATGGTTCAGACATGTGATGAAGAGGGGCATGGATACCCCGGTTCATAGGTGTGAGAGGCTAGCTTCGGATGGTTTTAGGCGGGGTAGGGGTAGGCCAAAGAAGTACTGGAGAGAGGTGATTAGGCAGGACATAGAGCAGTTACAACTCACTGAGGACATGACCCTAGATAGGAAGATCTGGAGGACGCGAATTAGGGCAGAAGGCTAGGGTTAGTTTGGGTCGCTAGTGTAGGGAATTACTTGGTAAGGGTATTATACTTGTTACGATACCTTGTTTCATGCTTTATTACGAATTTGTTTACTTTTCTCTATTTTTTATTACTTGTGGGTGTTGTATTTATGTTATCCCGTCTTGTTCCATGCTTTACTATGTATTTGTGTAGTATTCCGTGTCTCGAGTCGAGAGTCTATCGGAAACAACCTTTCTACTTCTTTAGAGGTAGAGGTATGGACTGCATACATCTTACCCTCCCCAGACCTCACTATGTGGGAATACACTGGGTTGGTTGGTTGTTGTTGTTGTTGTACCATCCTTCTTCTTAACAAAAAACACTGGAGCACCCTAAGGCAAAGCATTGGGACAGATGAATATCTTATCAAGCTACTTCTACAACTGAGTCGTAAGTCTCTTAACTCGGTCGATTACATCCTAAAGGAAGGAATAAAGATGGGGCAAGTGCCCAACTCCAAATAAATACAAAAATCAATATTCCAATCTGGAGACATAACAGGTAAGTCGATAGGAAATTCCTTCTGAAATTTTTAAGCTACAAGAATGTCTTGAAGATATGACAAGAAGGCTGAACATCCCTTTCACAGTAACATTTTACCACAAATGAAAGAAATTATTTCATTGGGCTAGACTTATAAACACCTTCCTATTCAAACTTATCCTTCCACGACATGATAAAGCTCACAATTTTAGCATTATAATTTGGAAAAACATAATATGGGTACAATCAAGTCATACCCAAGATGATATCAAAAACTAGAATATCCAAAATCACCAAATCTACCCAATTATGAAAACCATTAACATCACAACAAACACAATATACTTGAGTCACTATCATAAATCTCCCACTGTAGTACACGTGCACAGGTGAGTCAAGCATATGAAAAATCATGTCTAAACCCAAAGAAAAATTAGCAGATAAATACAAAAAAAGTAGAACCTAAATTAAATAAGAACGTAGCCATCCAATCACAGACAAGAATAGTACCTGTGGTGACTGTATCTAACTACCTCGAATTTACCTGGGAACGCATAGTTATCAGCTCTACATCAATCTGAGCAACTCTCTAGTAGGTTGTGCACCACCTCTACCTATATTACCACTACCCAGATTACCACAACAGATACCCAGAACACCACCACACCCATTCTATAGACGATCTCGACTATTTCCACCATCTCTTTTTCCGACTAAAACCATAGCTATGGGTTGTTGTTGACCCTGAAATCTTAAATTCTTACCATTAGGACAATTTCTTTTAAAGTTTTCAATACCACTATGGGTAAAAAAAACTCAATCCAATGAAAGTCGACTAGTAGAAGAATATGAAGTCACTTGGCTTCCCATACTTAAAGTTTGGTCAGTGGTCCCTAACAAACCCTGTGTAGATATTGGCAGTGCTGACTGTATTAGACATTTTGAGTAGGCCTAAAAATGGTGGAATCTAGTGTAAGATCTGCTAAAGTTTCCCATATTTTGGGCCTTCTTTGCTCCCATATTTGCATGCCTAACCCATTTGACTCCTTCTACTTTCTTCACAAAGTCAGATATATCAATAAATTGAGTGGCATATCTGGAAAAGGTATGAAGCTTATCCTCGTAGGCTAAAATAGTCATACTGCCTTACTCAAGGGAAAGAAACCCATCATTCTTCTTATCATGAAAGGTGGGTGGCACATACTTCTAAAGAAACAAAGTGTGGACTGAGTCTGTGTTAACAGAGGTAAGCTAAAGACAGACACTCCACATAAGTGCTCAACCACTACTTAGCATCCCCCCATAGTTGGAAGGTCATAAAGTCTATACTATGTTGCTCAATAATGCCCATCTTGTGCCACATCTCATGACTATCTATAATAAACTCTAAGGCATCCTCTGTCTCAAAACCAAGGAAAGATAAGGTTTTTATTTTCAAAAACTTTCTCAAAAATATCATGTTAGTCCCAGTCATAATAGGACCCAATATCGAATGAGAAAAAACCATTATCCTAGAAAGATCATCCATCATAGGGTCTACCACAACAATATATTGCACCCCTGGATATTGGTGAACAGGCACTGTAGGTATGGATCTATTATCAACCAATTCACTCTGAAAACAATTGTATTGCACCTCAGTATCTGATATACGTTCAAAAAATTGTCATGCAATACTAGTTGTTTTATGATCTCTTAGGGCACGGGGAGGACGGGAAGGGAAATAAACCTATTCAGATCTAACGTTAGCATTTTCTATTGCGGGTGTTTCACCAATATTTTCATCATCTTCATCTAAATTAACCGCATCTACTTCATTTTCTTCTTCTATACTATAATTTTCTTGAGCTTCTACATAATCCATATCATGAGCACCTACACTTAAAGGTACACCTACTTCTTCCTCAAAAGGTTTACTAAGCGGTGTCGGAGGTACACAGGTATACCTACTACTTGAACTACCTCTACCACTAGTAATTCGCATTTTACTACCACTACCGCTTTCAGAATAAAAAATTTTAACACCTTTAGTAGTGAGATTTCTTAATTTATCCATAATATAAATTAAAATAAAAAAAATTTAAATACACAAATATAATAAAATTAAATATTCAAAAATTAATACACTAAATAAAAACTAAATGTCAGAGATGGAACGACAATACCAAATTTTAGAAGTATCTGAAGGTTGCGACTTTGGAAACTTCCACTCGTACTTTGTAATTGCAAAATTAAAAAACTAAAGTGAGCACTTTAGAAAATTAAATTTATAGAATATTTGAGAATTGAGAATTGATATTTGAGAGAGAATGAGATTTGAGAGAATTAAAAATTGTGTGAAAAATGATTTGAAGGTGTAGGATATTTATAGAAAACTTTTTGGGATTAAAAAATAATTTGAAAAGTATTTTTTTAATTAATGGGCCCAAACTAGCCGTTTGGACCCAAAAACGGCTATATAGCCGTTGGGCCAACGGCTAGTTTTTCCCAAAATCCAAAAAAAAAAAATTAAACCGGGTCGGTTAACCGACGGGCCCCAACCGGGCTGGGTCCGGACTGTGTTAACTGGGCCCAAAATAAAAAAAATGGCCCGGGACCCTAAAGCCCTTGGGCTTACTAGGCCGGGTCAAACCAGGTTGGTTTCATTAAATGGGTCAGTTTGGGTCGGGTTGGGACGGGTCAACCCGGCCCGTTTGACAGGCTTACCTTATTATTACATAGAATTCCCAAAGCGAGCCTACATTTCAAATACCCTGCCCCAATACGATGCGTGACATCCTCTTCAATCTTACCATTGTCCTGAATCATAGACCCCAGATACTTGAAACTCTCCCTCTTCTGAATGGCCTGAGAGTCTAGCTTCACAACCACTCCAGCCTCCTGCAACACATCACTGAACTTACACTCCAAGTACTCTATCTTAGTTCTGCTTAACCAAAATCCTTTAAACTCAAGCGTCTGTCTCCAAAAATCCAACTTATCATTAACTTCTCCTAGAGTCTCGTCAATCAGTACCATATCATCTGCAAATAACATACACCAAGGCAGCTCTCCTTGACTATCACCAAGACAAATAAAAATGGGCTAAGATCGATCCCTGGTGCAACACTATCAAAACTGGGAAGTACTCTGAATCTCCACCTACTTTTCTCACACGACTCTTCACCCCATTATACATATCCTGAATCGACCCAGTATCTGTCACGGGCACCCTTCTAGACTCCAAGCACCTCCACAGAATCTCCCTAGAAACTCTGTCATATTTCTTCTCAAGATCAATAAACACCATGTGCAATTCCTTCTTTCTCTCCCAAAACTGCTACACTAATCTCCATACAAGGCGAATGGCCATAGTGGTCAAGCGACCTGGCATGAAACTGAATCGATTCTCAGAGATCGTCACTATACTTTTCATCCTCAACTCTACCACACTTTACCAAACCTTCATAGTATAACTCAACAACTTAATACCTCCATAGTTGTTGCAACTCTGGATATCTCACTTATTCTTATACACTGTAATCATTGTACTCTACCTCCATACTTTAGGCATCTTCACCACCCTAAAAATAATGTTAAACAACCTTGTCAACCACTCCAAACACGCCCCGCTAGTGCTCTTTCAATAATTCACTGGAATCTCATCTAGCTCCGTCGCCCTACCTCGCCACATCCTGTGAATAGCTCCTTTGATCTCCTCAACCTCGATACGCCTATAATAAAAATAATCGTGACACTCCTCAGATTTCTCTAGGTCCCCCAACATGAAACCTTTGTCCTCCTCATTGTTTGAAAGTTTTTGAAAATAGGACTGCAACTTCTCTCTGTGAGGGAATCCAAAACCAACACTATACTATCCTCTCATTTGATGCACTTCTCCTCTAAAGCTACATACAAGCTCTCAAAAGTTGTTGTCTAAGCCGCCGTAACCGCTAACTTAGCCTCTCTTCTAGCTAACTTATACTACTCATTCGTCTGTCTTTCCTCATCATCTTTGCTCTCAACCAACTTAGCATAAGCCATCTTCTTAGACTCTACCTTTATCTTAACCTCTTTGTTCCACTACTAGTCTCCTCGATGCTTGCCAAATTGAAATCTCGAGACACCCAACACCTCTCTAGAGGTCTCTCTAATAGAACTAATATTCATCTCCCATATACTATCCACACCCTCTCTACTCTCCCATGCCCCTTACTCTTTAACTTCTTATAACACCCCGCAAAGTCCTCTTTCAGTCTGAGCCTTAGAGCGTATTCAGTAAAGCAAAAATTTAAGTCTAAAAGTCTCAAAAATATCTTCCTAAGTATAAAATACTTTGGATCGTGTAGAGCATTGAATAAGTTTTCCATCGATACCAAATTCGCCCAAATCCGACACTCGGGTGAAGGGTTAGAGTCATTTTAGTGTGACAGTGTGCCACCTGGCACTTTAGCGCATCGCGGAGCCAGCCAAAATAGAAATCATCAAAATCCAGGAAGCCTCTGCAATTCCACCGCGTTGTGGTATAGTTCCAGTTCGCAATCAAGATGGAAAAATGATTTAAATAGTGTCGCACCGTCATGCAGTTTCCCAATTGTCCAATTTCCAGTGAACTAGCGCGATTATGGTGTGTCACACTAGCATGTAAAATCGGGGATTTTTCAGTTTAGTTCCAAGGGCCTTTTGGTCTTTTCCCCTTTCCCCAGCCTCTATAAATACCCGATTGACGGCCTTTAGCCTTATTTTCTCTTCTTCCACCCAAAAACTAGGGTTTCTAAAATCAAATCCTCTCTTCTCCTTTAATAAAAAATCAAGAGAGATCAAGGGAGAATCAAGAGAAATCAAGAATCTTTCCAAGAACCTTTAAGAAAAGAGTTTCCCCAGGTATATAGATGTTGATTCTTGGGTCCCTTTCATCCAAGAAGCTCAAATACCCTTTTCTAAAACTCAAAGATTTTATGTTTATGAGTTGTTAATGATTCATATGAGTTGAAATTGATATTCCATGTGTTGTTGAGTTTTGATTTATGTTTGTCTACAAGATTTATGAACTTGAACCCTAGTATGTGGAATTCTTGTGTTGGTGGTGATGAACCCTAGTATGTGGAATTCTTGTATTGATGGTGATGAACCCTAGTATATGGAATTCTTGTGTTGGTGGTGATGAACCCTAGTATGTGGAATTCTTATGAGGGTGGTGATGAATTTTCTTAATGGTGCTTCCTATATGAAGTGTTCATGTTAAATAGGAGTAGAAATAGTTGAATAAGCAAAACATGTCGCCCATAAGTTTAGTAAAGAGCTTAGGTGGAGCATAAGGGCCATTATAGTATCTTGAACAGGAAACCCCCAAATTGGGAGCTAGTCCATGTATGCCTAGTGTTTGATAAAAATGACTTAGTGAGTAAAATGTGCCATGATAGTATGAAATCCCCAAGCAGGTGTAAACCCGTACTTGCTTAGTGTTATTGAAAGACCTTAGTGAAAAAGTCGAGATATGATGGTTGTAAATTCCCCAATTATGTGCTCTATGATATATGCTAAGCTTTTAATACATGCCAAGTGGTTAGCAAGTAAGTTGAGACATTATAGTATGAAGTTTTCCCCCAATTATATGATGTCCAAATACATGTCAAAACTGATTTAGGTGTGAAGTACTTGAGGTAAGACCTTGTTGAAGGAGGTATAATATAGTAATACGTTTCCCTATGCTAGTATATGTTGATGTTTCCTAAATGCTTGACTCGATGCCTTAATGATTATAAAGGTGAAGATATGTTATGTTTCCTAAATACTCAAAGAGATGCTTTAATGATAATGATGATGAATGAATGACTTTGATGATGAATGAATGATTGTGATGATGATTATGATGATGATGAATAAATAGTTGTGATGATGGAGGAATGATTATGCTTTATTTTATTTTATCGAGCCCTAGAGGTATTTATACCCGATAATTTAGCTGTTGTCTAGAGCCCATGTTAGTTTCACGATAAATCCAGTCGAGCCATGATTCCCAGAACTCATTGAGCTATATAACTCTGTATCCTCAGATAATTGCAGAATGCAAGAAAGCTCAGAAATCTTAGTAATCTCTGTAATCTCCGTATCGCTAGTAATCTAGCCTCAGCTCTGTACTCAGCTCAGATCTAACAATATGCAAGTGGTCAATTCTAATCTCGGTAGTGACCGAATAATTTATTCAAGATCTATATCATCAGTCAGATATCGTAATTCAATACCATTTCCGTCAGATACGGAACTAAGTGATCTCAGTGTAGCTCAGTCAGATCTTTTGATAAACATGATCAGTATCAGATTCAGTTCAGTTGTGTTCAGTTAAGAATTCAGTCAGAGTCTTTCACTTGAGAGTAGAAAATAACACCGAGCGAGGGAAGGAACGGCGGCTCCTCTTGTCAGCGAGAGAGAGGTTGGAGTCGTTAGTAGCAATCCCTGACCTCCAGAACTGTATAGCCAGTACAGGATACAGGAGTCACTATCGGGAAAAGGTTGTCACCTCTAGAGAGAGTATTTGACTATTATATTGCCTTAGGTCGACTTTATGGTAAGGGTCATCCTCTAGAGAGGATTGACCAGAGAGAGGTCTTTATCCGTGGCACGGTATTGGCACCCTTACAGCTAGGGTTATAGGTTGGAGCCCACCTGTGGTAGGTTGGAGCATGTCGGTTAAGTAACTACTTCCCACAGTTTCAGTTTTAATTTCAGATTTAGTCTCAGTCTCAATATTAATCTTCAGAAATCAAGACTGTCAGATACAGTCATCTATCTCTATAAGGAACTCAGATAGTTCCATTGATTTATGGACCATTCATTAAATAGACTTGGTCTCATATACAGTTATTTGATATCATAATCAGAGATATACTGCCAGACAGACTTGATCAAAGTCTTATATTCTATTGAGTATTCTTGTTGTCAGATTCAGATATAATTATTTCCTTACCATTGATAATAGTTTCCTTAATCATCCGTTAGAGAGGTTGATCTTTAATCTTGTCAGTCGAGAGCAGTAAGATCAGAATTCAGTCATCGATAGAAGTACATCCAGTTTCTCAGTCATTAGTGTCAGATGAGTCAGTGTCTCAGTATCTCAGTGGCAGTAGTTAGTTCAGTCTGCAGTAAGGCAGTATCTGAGTTTTAGTTTCTAGAGTTGTGATGATTGTGAATATGGTCTATGCATTCATGTATGTGTATGTGTTCTCGTGCGGCATTTTCATGATTATTCAGTTTAGATATTATGCATGCATGAGCCCTTGCATTTAACCTACCTTGTCTACATACTCGGTACATTTCTGTACTGTCACTTTTGTGCTATGGTGTTTTATTTGACACCATAGGTTCAGAGGCACAGGATCCAGAGTTTCCTCAGCATTTTAGTCCCATCCAGCAGCAGTAGCCATAGCAGTGAGTCCTCTTCTTTCGAGGATGAATCTCAATTTACTATTATTACATTAGATTTTGTTTACTTTCAGTTGACGGAGTTAGTTGGGGACATGTCCCATTAACTCCACAGTTCAGATAGTTTAAAGGTTTTTCAGACGGATGTATTAGTAGTCAGTTTTTAGTTTTGACTATTCATAGATGTGTGGAACCTTATCGCTAGTTTTCACATTTATTTCAGATATTATGCAGTGCACAGGTACAAATATCAGTAAAGGGTTAGCTTGTGGTCCTTCATGGTTATAAGCACCATGTGACATCTTAGGATGGGATCTCGGGGCGTTATACTTCTCCCCCATTTCCAAAGCACTAGCCAAAGTCAAGCTACCCCACTTAATCCTGGGTTGAGCCTCCATACTTCTCTTCTTTTTGCCATTATTGATAACCAAGTCCATCACCAACAACGTATGTTAAGTTGAAAGATTCTTGCTAGGTATGACTTTACAGTTTTTACATAACGCTCTATCCCCTTTCCTAAGAAGCAAAAAGTTTATCTGAGTCTTGGCCACTGAACTACGAAAGGTAATAAGGTGTTCCTCCTTCTTCGAAAAGTTTTAATTCGCTATCCACAATCCAAAAGCCCTAAAAAAATAAAAGAGAATCTCCTCCTTCATTCTGCTCCCCAAAACCAAAACAGCCATGCACATCATCATAACCTCTCGACAAAGACCTTATATGACCATTGAAATCTCCTCCCACGAAAAGCTTCTCAGTGATCGGGATGTTCCTCACTACCTCATCCAAAACATCCCAAAATTCCTTATTCTCCTCCTCATCCAAACCTACTTATGGGGTGTAGGCACTAATAACGTTCACCATAGACCCTTCAATGACTAAGTTAATGGACATCAACCTATCACTAACTCTCTTAACCTCTACCACCTGCTCCTTAAGTTCTTCATCTACTAAGATACCTACACCATTTCTATGTCTCGCGCTACCCGAGTACCATAACTTATCCATCCACATCTCTCGGCTTAGTGCCTACCCATTTAGTTTCCTAGACATATGCTATACTATAATGCCCCGCACTTTCCTAAGCTAGAAAATGAACCATTGTTCATTTATGTGAAAACTCCAATTTTGTAAGCCATATTTAGGCACCTAAATTACCAAGAGTACCCCAGTTATAAAAGAGCTTATGATGTGTTAAGTGTGGTTATATGAGTCACTTAAGGTAGTACAAGCTAAGAGTTTTAAAATCCATCAAGTTTTAGTGTTTGAATTTGCAAGGGTCATCTGTGAATGATCATAACTTGATAAACATGTGGTATTTTTTCCATATTTAGACCCACCAAATTTTAGAGAATAGAATTAGAGTTCCAACGATACCAATTTTGCCTTAATCCAATACCCGAGCAAAAAGTTATGCCCATTTTCATGAGAGACAGTAAGGGTATGCGATTGGTTAGGCGTCGCCCAACCAAACTTAGGTGATTTGTTAGGCACCACCTAACCTGGCTTGTGCGATTACTTGGGCGCCGCCTAAGTTCCAAGTGCCAAAAACACTCTGTTTTGACTTATATCAAGGGTGTTGAAGTTATTTCACACCCCAAAACCGTCCCTAATAACTCCAAATCATTGATAAGGGGTTTTTAAACACATAATTACAATCCCTAAGCCCTAAATCAGTCAATTTATGATTCCAAAACCCTTCCTCTCTTCCCAAGAACAAAATCTAAGTTAAGCTCTCAAGAATAAAGAAGTTAAGCTCTGAATTCAAAGTTCTCTACATGGATTCTTTCAATCAAGCTTGAAGGTCCAATCTTTCAACAAATCCGTTACCATAAAGGTATGTGGGATTATGAACAAGAACACCCTTTCGTTCTTGTGCCAAAATATTTATGTAATTACGAAAGATACATGATTTTACATGTTTTACTATGAATTTGAAATATTATTTTATATACCATGTTGTTGTTCAAGAGATTATGATATTTCTAAATGCCTAGAAGATAAATTTCATGAGTTTGATGTTGCTATTATTCTTGAAGATGAAATTTCTGGATTTTTAAATAAATTATGCATGTTTATGATATAAAGCATGAACTTTGAGATGTTTTGTCAAAGTATTGATATATGGGTCATTAAACCCTCTTTGAGATTGATGTTTTTGAGAATTTATATGCTACATGCACCTAAGTTTAGACTATTTGAAAGCAATTTAGAAAGATTTGACCTTTTGGTCACAATAGAGTTGAAATCCACTTTATGAAATGAGATTAGAGACTTTATCATTGATTTCCTTATGAAATATGAGATTACCTTTAAAGTGGCTTTTCTTAAGATTTTTTAGCATAGTATTGGGAGTAGTATTTAGCACCGAGTTGGGTATGTTACTACGGTTTCATACCCCAGAACTACGTGCCACCGTAGGTTGAGATATTTATTCCCACTATACGTGGATGACTGAGATAGTGATCACTGAGATGATATTTTTCTATTCTGATGGCAAGGGTAGAACATCCCTAACCTTACGGGGGCAAGTCGTGAGACATCATGGATGCTCACATGGTGTACATGTCGGTTAGAAGAACCTCCCAAATAGATGTCCCCCACTCTTAAAACAGTTTATAGATTTAAAGCTTTAAGATAAAGTATTTACGATACATAATGAGTTTCAAAATTCATTTAGCCTATGAGTTTTGAGAATAGAAATAGGACTCAAATTTTATAACTAAGTGTAATGGCTCACAAGATCTAGATTTTATGCTTTACTATTCATGATTTATAGATTCAGATTTCATATTTACTCGAACTTTGTGAGTCATTTATATTTAGTATGCATGATTTATAATGATGATTATGAGATATTATTT
The DNA here is from genome assembly GCA_030864225.1 of Capsicum baccatum var. pendulum. Taxonomy (NCBI): domain Eukaryota; kingdom Viridiplantae; phylum Streptophyta; class Magnoliopsida; order Solanales; family Solanaceae; genus Capsicum; species Capsicum baccatum. The sequence goes on from CM061553.1 coordinate 68,278,293, forward strand.
GACTTACTGTATGCACCCCTATGTGCTCTGTAAGTTTCCATGGTACTGACCCACATATTTGTATGTGGGCTACATTTTCTTGGAATGTAGGTACAAGGTATAGTGTATATCTTCAGATCCAGTCAGTTCGCTGCATCCAGTCAACAGGTGATGAGTCCTTTTGATTCAAGGTCTTGAGTTAGTTATACAGTTCGAGAAGTGTTGTATTTTATTAATTTAGTCGTATTGAGTTGGATTAGTCGGGAGCCATGACCCGGCTACCTACAGTCAGTACTAGTAGAGGCTTCATAGACAGTCAGTAGAAGTTGATGTATTCCATTTTAGTTTTGATTGTAAAAGCAGAGTTGTAATCTTGTAAATTTAGTTTTGTATCTATCATATTCAGAAAAGAGTTATTTTCTGCAGATTTGTATAGATTTATACTTTTTGTTTAGTTGCTTATGAGTTATGCCAGTAAAAGGGTTAGATTGGGGTCACTTGTGATCCTAATCACCATGTGACATTTTGGGACCCGATTTTAGGGCGTTACAAACTTGGTATCAGAGCACAGAGTGCATGTGTCCTAGGGTGTCTATAAAGTGGTGTCTAGTAGACTCTTGCGGAACAGTATAGAGACGTCTGTACTTTTCTTTGAGAGGCTACAAGGCATTTAGGAAATGTCTCCATTCTTTCAAGTCTTAAATCGTGCTATAGAAAAGTTCACTAAGAAACTTATACAGATTCTCATCTTACCCTAGTCAGGCCATCTCTGCCTTATTTCCAAGGGATCAGAAATAGTTGAGCTTAATTCTCCATAGATAGTTATGGAATTGTAAGAGAGCTACAAAAGTATCCTATCAGTACTTTTGAGTTTCAAAAATTAAAGTGCTTTATTAGGCCTGTAGAAATCGTGCACTAAGCTCGAGTTAGATATGCTTTTAAATTTCTCCTCCGAATCCATAATGATAATCTACACTTCCTTATCTATGTATTATTCTTGAGACAGCATGATCAACAAATTTTAATTCCTCTCCAGATAATGCCCTTATATTTCCTAGCGAAAGTTTCAAAAGTTACAAAGCTGCTTGAGAGAAGCCTTTTAGTGTGTTATAAGTCCCTCAAATTTAAAGTTATGCCCTCGTTCTTATGAGTTATTCAATTAAGATAGAGTAAGGTGTATTCTTAGATCATTGAATGTTGTGTATCAATTTTCTATCTCTTGTATTATGTAATCTTGTTATCATTATGTTTGTGAAAAATCAAAGTCTAGTGAAGTCGTGTGAGTCCTATTTTGATTCACTAGCATAGTTGCTTTGTTATTCATCTAATTTTCTTATTCAAAATACAAAACCAAAGTCGAGTGAAGCCGTCTGAGGCCTATTTCGATTCACTAGCAACTTGTTGTTTGTCTTGTTGTTCTGGTGTTAGTTGAAAGTATGGATTTCTGTGTAGTGACAGAAGTAGTAAGTTTAGTTGAAAGCTTTGTGTTAGTTGAAATTGTGGGTTTAGAAGTGTAGTGGAAAGAATGGTGGTAAGGGCGATTTACTGAATATGTATAGCTGAATTTTGCTTATGATTGAATTAGTAATAAAGTGATATACCCTTGTTTGTTAGTTTAGTGAAGTTAGAGAAGGATATTATTAGTTAAGGTGGATTGTTGTTTTCTTAAAGTATGAAAAGAGTTATTGATGGTATTTGTTGTGCTAGGAAAGTATAGGTTTTGATGGAAGTACTTGGTGGTTGAGTATTGTTAATATAGGCTTTCCTGAGATTGCAAGAGAAAGTTTATTTGAAACATATAGAACTATGAAATAAGTTTAGGTGTATGGATGGGTAAATGGTAGTGATGTGTAGAAGGAGGATGTGATAATGGATTGTAAATAAGATAGGCCATACGATTATTGATCAATTGTTGTGGTTATGAGATTCTAGTGGGCTAGTGTTTCTTGATGCTTTGTTTTATGGTTTCCAAGTGAGAATAGTATATGAGGTTTTGTTGTTAATCATGCCTAGCACTAAATACTAAGTTTGAATAGTAGATGATCATCAAGGTGGAAATAATGATTTCTTGGTTAGTGATGCTAGTTGTATGGAGATGAACCAATAGGCTTGAAACAGTGAATGCAAGAATGTAAGTTTACTGATTTGAGATTAAGTATGATGTTGTATGAATGATTTAGAAGTATACCCAAGGTAATATGGGGTTGTTTTATTTTTGAGGATTATGACATTTGTGTGTGGCTAGTAGTATCGTTGAGCTGCTAGGTGGAGAAAGACTAGTTAGATGGTATATGGTGTTTTAAATAGCCAAGTTAAGGAGTTTTGATGGATAGTGCTGAGCCTTTTATTATGGTCTTGATTCTCATGGCCTAGAGATATAAGTTTGGAGATGCAATATTGGTAGGCTATGACAGAAGTAGTATGGTTCATTAAGGGTTGAAGATATCCGTGTTAAGTGTTGGAGCCTAAGTTGAGTTTCTTAAAGATTGAGCTAATAGAAAGTAGAGTTGAAGAACTAGTTTGTGTGAACTCATAGTATGGTGATACTCCTGAAGATTCTAAGTTAGCAAGTATTCAAGTTATTAGATGATGAATATTGGGGACATAGAAAGATAAAGTTGTATCTTAGAATAAAGTATTAGCAGTGAGTTTTACATTTTAAGGTATAGTCTTTCAGGGTAAGTTTATTATTTATGGGTATTATTATTCCCTAGACTCTAGAGTAAAGAGATTGCAGTTTAGATTAGAATTAGTAAAGGGTTCCATAGACTTATAATGTCATCTTTGATCTAAGGGGGAAATGGTAGAGTGAAGAACCAAACCAAGTTTTAAGAGTTAGATTGTGTTATATGTCAACAAGAGTTGCGATGAGATATTGATCCTTTCTTCCTCTAGAGTATTCCTTGGATTTCAATCTTTATCATATCAGATTCATGTCATGCGTGATAGATCCATGCCAAAGTCTAATGCTTATACACTTCATGTGTACTCAAATCCATTATCAGTTTCTAGTAAGTAAGTAACAGCTTCAGTCTATGATTCGAGTCATTTCTCAGAAATCTATGAACTCCAATCTTATCTTGAACCACTCATGATAAGTATGAACTCATGTTCCAGAGTATGATCAGTTCTCAAAAAGTCATGATCCTAGTGAAATCCAGTTTATATCATGTATGCCCTCAGTTTAGATCTCTTTAATAAATCTATTCCTTTGACATTCTATTCCTCAGGCCTCAGCTAAGTGTTAAAGTTATGTATAGTATTCTTTCGTCCTTCAGGTCCTTATGTGTTAGCCCTTCTGAGACTTCTTCCTACGTTAAGATAGTGATGATGAATAGTTATTTAGATGGGAGAGAGTAAATATTTATTGTTGAGAAAAGATCATCGTATGCCCGTTTTAGCTAAGGCTATAAGTGTGAAGTAAGATTGAGGCCAAGTCTTTAATACATTTTGTGGTCAGTTGAAAATTTATGTGTATGTTTTTAAGAATAGTGCAAGAATGTTGTTGTTGATAGAGGTTTAGAGACAAGGAGTAGTAAGCCTTTATGGGTTTTTGCCTTGAAGTTCATATGTGGTTATAATAATAGGCTTGTATGTCGTGTCGGGATGTAAGTGGAGGAATGCAATATACGCTAGTGAATCCATAGTAAGAGTTTAGAGTTAGTCATTGAAGTGATAAGAAAAATCATCTTAGAGAGGAAAAGTTGTGAAAATACTTGGGGTATTGAATTCATGGTTCATACTAGTGTTATAATGTTATGTGTAGTAAGTTGTAATTCAAGTTAGGCTTGATCATGGTGAGAGAACTTAGTTTAGTTTAGACCTTAGTAGAAAGATTTCGCAGTGCCAATATGAGAATTATAAGTTGAATCAAATGAGTATGGTATTTAAGGGGAATAGTATAGTTGAGAGAGCATTTGAGAAGTGATGCTAAGCTTGAAAGTAAAAAGTTGCATTACCTACGGCCTAGCAATCCTATCCTAGTTTATGAGTTATATAATTATATTCCATGCTATAGAGTTATATCAATGTTGTAATTCCTTAGTCAAATGTCTTGTTTAGAGCATGCCCAAAATTCTTTGCTCCCTAATGTCAATAGAATTTCGTAGAAAAGTGCTGAAGAAATACTCCATTTGAGTATGGGTAGTCAGTATGATCCGGTCCATATAGCCTACAGTCTAGTTTAACAAGCAAAGAGATAAGCTCCTATAGATTCTTAATTTTCTAGCTAGTCTTACTATCCGCAGTCTTATACGTACGTATGTACATTCCAAGAGGCAATGTGTTTGTGTCCAATTAAACTATGAATTCAGCTCAGTTCGTGCATCAGTTTCAGTTTCAGATATTAAGTCATGATTCAGTTCGAAGTATCCTGTGTAGTATCACAGTCTCTTCCTAGTATTTTCATCAAATTATTATCATTCGGGGACGAACGATCCCAAGAGGGGGATGTTGTAATATCCTGAGTTTTCATGTCATAAACCTCTCATCCTTTCTCATGAGATCAGATCTAGTGCAAAGTAATGGTTACTCATAAGTTGACACTCTCGTTTCTATCTTAGCCATATAGTTATTTTTCTTGAGGATTCATGCACTTTCAAACCAGTTCAGTAGCTCATTATTCTTGAGATCCAGTGATTCAATTCTATCAGTTACACATGATATCTTGAAGACTAATATTCCTTTGTGTTTTTGGTTAATTACCCACATTCGAGGATGAATGTCCCCAAGGGGGAGATATTGTAATGCCCCGTACTTTCCTAAGCTAGAAAATGAACCGTTGTTCGTTTATGTGAAAACCCTAATTTTGTAAGCCATATTTGGGCACCTAAATTACCAAGAGTACCCTAGTTATAAGAGAGCTTATGATGTGTTAAGCGTGGTTATATGAGTCACTTAAGGTAGTACAAGCTAAGAGTTTTAAAATCTATCAAGTTTTAGTGTTTGAATTTGCAAGGGTCATATTTGAATGAGAATAACTTGATAAATAAGTGGTATTTTGTCATATTTAGACCAACCAAATTTTAGAGAATCGAATTAGCTTTCCAACGATACCAATTTTGCCTTAATCCAATACCCGAGCAAAAAGTTATGCCCATTTTTGTGAGAGACAATAAGGGTATGCGATTGGTTAGGCGCCGCCCAACCAAACTTAGGTGATTGGTTAGGCTCTACCCAACCTAGCTTGTGTGATTACTTAGGCGCTGCCTAAGTCAGTTCCAAGTGCCAAAAACACTCCGTTTTGACTTATATCAAGGGTGTTGAAGTCATTTCACACCCCTAAACCGTCCCTAATCACTCCAAATCGTTGATAAGGGGTTTTTAAGCACATAATTACAATCCCTAAGCCCTGAATCAGTCAAGTTACGATCCAAAACCCTTCCTCTCTTCCCAAGAACAAAATCTAATTTTACCTCTCAAGAATCAAGAAGTTAAGCTCCGAATTCAAAGTTCTCTACAAGGATTCTTTTAATCAAGCTTGAAGGTCCAATCTTTCAATGAATCCGTTATCATAAAGGTATGTGGGATTATGAACAAGAACACCCTTTCATTCTTGTGCCCAAAATATTTATGTAATTACGAAAGATACATGATTTTACATGTTTTACTATGAATTTGAAATATTATTTTATATACCATGTTGTTGTTCAAGAGATTATGATATTTCTAAATGCCTAGAAGATAAATTCCATGAGTTTGATGTTGTTATTATGCTTAAAGCTGAAATTTCCGGATTTTTAAATGAATTATGCATGTTTATGATATAAAGCATGAACTTTGAGATGTTTTGTCAAAGTATTGATATATGGGTCATTAAACCCTCTTTGAGATTGATGTTTTTGAGAATTTATATGCTACATGCACCCAAGTTTAGACTATTTGGAAGCAATTTAGAAAGATTTGACCTTTTGGCCACAATAGAGTTAAAATCCACTTTATGAAACGAGATTAGAGACTTTATCATTGATTTCCTTATGAAATATGAGATTACCTTTAAAGTGGATTTTCTTGAGATTTTTTAGCATAGTATTAGGAGCAGTATTTAGCACCGAGTTGGGTATGTTACTACGGTTTCATACCCCAGAACTACGTGTCACCGTAGGTTGAGATATTTATTCCCACTATACGTGGATGACTGAGATAGTGGTCACTGAGATAAGATTGTTCTATTCCGATGGCAAGGGTAGAACATCCCTAACCTTACGGGGGAAAGTCGTGGGACATCATGGATGCTCACATGGTGTACATGTCGGTTAGAAGAACCTCCCAAATAGATGTCCCCCACTCTTAAAACAGTTTATAGATTTAAAACTTTAAGATAAAGTATTTACTATGCATAATGAGTTCAGAATTCATTTAGCTTATGAGTTTTGAGAACAGAAACAGGACTCAGATTTTAGAACTAAGTGTAATGGCTCACAAGATCTAGATTTTGTGCTTTACTATTCATGATTTATATCTTCAGATTTCAGATTTACTCGAGCTTTGTGAGTCATTTACATTTAGTATGCATGATTTATAAATGATGATTATGAGATATTATTTGACTTATTACATGCACCCCCATATGCTCGGTACGTTTCCATGGTACTGACCCACATATTCGTATGTGGGCTACATTTTCTCGGAATGTAGGTACAAGGTATAGTGTACATCTTCAGATCCAGTCAGTTCGCTGTATCCAGTCAGCAGGTGATAAGTTCTTTTGATTCAAGGGCTTGAGTTAGTTATACAGTTCGAGAAGTGTTGTATTTTCTTTATTTAGTCAGATTGAGTTGGGTTAGTCGGGAGTCATGACCCGGCTACCTACAGTCAGTACTACTAGAGGCTTCATAGACAGCTAGTAGAAGTTGATGTATTCCGTTTCAGTTTTGGTTGTAAAAGCAGAGTTGTAATCTTGTAAATTTAGTTTTGTATCTATCATATTTAGAAAAGAGTTATTTTTCGCAAATTTGTAAAGATTTATACTTTTTGTTCAGTTGCTTATGAGTTATGCCAGTAAAAGGGTTAGCTTGGGGTACTTGTGATCCTAAGCACCGTGTGACATCTCGGGACCCGATTTCGGGGCGTTACATATATTAACCCTCTTCTTTCTAAGAATCTTCACCAGCTCTATAGACTTACTTTAAAGAAACCCTATGTTCCAAGACCCAATTCTCAACCTAGAAGCACTCTTATCCTACTTCACCCCCAACCCCGGACTCGAACCTAGACCCAATCCCAGCCCCGACCCCAACCTATGTCATGACCCTAGTCCAGTATCTATCACCCCAGCCACCACTCAAATGGATACGATAGAAGAAAATAAAGAAAAATACGGCGAGCAAAAGGGGACGGCTAAAAAAAGCTAAATAGGCAAACAAAAACCAGACCAGATAAAATATATATATATATATATATATATATATGTATATATATATATATATATATATATGTATATATGTATATCAAATGAGACAAGACATATCTGCCTTCAATAGTCGAGAAATCGAGATCAAATAAACTAGAAGAGATGGAATGAGTACACCTGATTCTAGAAGAAGATGAAGTGAATACGTATTCTTGAATCCGTTTGTCTGATTTCGACAATTTGATGTAGAAATTGGTCGCCGGAATTGCTGTCGTCACCTTTATTAACTGCTGATACCAAACCTTGACTCGATAATTGAAAAATATATTGTTCATCGAAAAATGTATGCCGTGGCAGATTGCCCGAACTTTCGGTACCTGAAAGAGGTTATAAAACACAAAAAATGAGCCGAGAGAAAAAAAAATAAGCATAATATGGTCGCCGGAGAAGTCGCCGGAGGACTCTTTCCTGGAAATTCTATTCCGACGAGACAGTCGAAAATTATATTCCGACAAGATGGTCGGAAATTCTACTCCCGATGAGATGGTCAGAAACAGAGTTCTTGTATTCTTGAAGCTTGTTCGGAGGAAGTTTTGGGTGAGTTTGGTCGAATTTCGAGTGGGATCATTTTGGGTTGGGTTTTGGCGTTTTTAATGGGTTTTCCGGCGACGGATTTCACCGCTAGAATAGTAAGGGATGTTTGGTCGCTGATTTACTTTGAGGTTTTCGGTGAGGGGAAGATGGTTTTAGGATTTTCCGGCGAGGTTTTTAGGGTTGCGGAGAGGTTTTTTCATCGGAGGTGGTGAGGGCTACACGTTCATCGGTGGTTGGCTCACCTATGGCGGCCGGATCTTGTCGGGAGAGAGAGAAAACGGGAAGTGGAGAGAATTTCAAATCAAATTACACGATTATAAGATGTGATATTCAAAAATCTGTTTGTAAGTCACCACCATGAATCTAGGTCCAGAAGATTTGCTATGTTATTTTAACACTCAAAACATTCATAGGAAGGTTTTTTGTTCAAACATAAGCCTATGTATATTGATGTCAAACAAGTCAAAAGGTCCTTAGGCTTTCAATTCACCCTTCTTCCTTTATTTTTTTAGTTGCTACTAAAAGAATTTAAACTACCCTAAAAAATTAGAATCACCTTATTTAAGTTAAGGCAAAAAAAAAATATATCAAATAAAGTTATTGACTACTGAAAGTAAGAAGTAAGAACTACAAAACTAATAATAAGATAGATGGAGACTACATTACTACAAAACAAACAATGATTTTTGTGAAGATTAAGCCTACAACTGAACTTAAAATCACAATTCTGACTACCTATATTATTTGGTTCTCTTCTGAATGAATGAGCTCTGATTTTGGTGAAGGTAAGATTTGCAACTTGCTATAAATTAATACTTTAAGATAAGAATTTCATGAGATACTGCTGCTTGCAATGATTGAAAAATAAACTTTAAAATATTAAACGTGAAAAGAATTGGAACGTTTTCCAATTAAAAAGACAGAAATAACTGATCTCAATTATTTACGTTACATACTGGCAATAGTTAAATAATGGCATAGAAATGGGAGCACTTGAAGAAGGCCATGCCTTAGTTCATGTCTTTTTTGTTGGGAAGGTTCACGAATGGGGGCCGAAAGAATGGGCTTTTTCACTTTGTTGTGGCCCTAGTTTATTTGTCCCTCACAGGACTAGTTTGTGAGAAAAATGAAGTTCATTTTGGAGCATCTTACTATTATTGTTGAATGAGCTTTTAATAAATTTAGTCGTTCCGTCAAAAATAATTATAGCTGTTTATCAATATATAATAAATATATATATATATTATAATTAATATATAAAAATATATTTATTTGACATTCTATTGATGAGCGACTATATAATGTAGAAATATGAAGTTCGTAACACATTTGACCGATTGGTTACATTATATGAACTCAACAAGGGTATACCCTAAAATTGCACCTCTTCATGGTGGTGTCTTGTCCTTCTCATTAGTTTTTCTAATTAGACACTTCAACTCAAGATAAAATCCTGTTTTTTGGCATTTCAACCGCTTAATGAAGGATTAGTTGTGCTAAACACTTGTCTCACCAAAGTGGGGGCCTTAAGGAAAAAGACACAAAAAAGGTAAGGATCAAAAGATCAAGCAAATAATTTTCTAGATTTTGTGGCCTTCGATTTTGACAAATACGTATTGCTGTAGTCGGCAAAATTTTCTGGTGGTTATAAATCTTTACGGATCATGTTGACTCTGTTTAAAATCATTTCATGTCAATAAAAATAAAAATAAATAGTACTAAAAGTTATTTATATTTTCTGTTAATGTATAAATCTCCGTAAAGCTAAGAATTCCTAGAAAAGCATACAATGTAAAGTAATAGTGAAAACATATTCTCAACTTAAAGGTATCACCTAATTGGTCTTGTTCTTGTGTTTTGTCCTACTTTTGCTAAGTATATGCATGGATCCCCAAAAAAGTACATCTTTCCAAATAATTCTCTTCCAAGTGATTTTAAGTCTACCTCAACACTTTTTAAACTTCTGGACTCACCATGGTTTCACATGTCGCGACTAGTGCATCTGGCTATCTATGACCATACCATCATGGCAAGCAACCATATCTCATACATATTTCCTATGTGTGTTACTTCATACTTGAACTTTTTCATAGATTCGGTCATTTTTAATCTTGTCTAGTTTTTTACTACATATTTATAGCATCCGCATCTTTGCGACACTCGTCTTGTGAATGTGTTGAATCTTTAGCGGCTCACCATTCCATCTGATATAACATTGTCGGCATTATAAGTGTTCTACCTATAGAACTTGCCTTTCACTTTGTTAAACATTCTTCTATCCCATAACACCACGGCCGGTACCACCTTTCCATTTCAACTATCCGATTTAAATTAGATAGTCTTTATGTAACATATTAATCTATTTTTCTAAATCTCAACAAGACACTAATATTTGATACCAATAAGAAATTTAGACAAAATTTAAAAGATCCCACCACTGGGCTTTATAAGGAGATACGATATATTAGGGGAGCAGAGATCAGAAAGTAAGGTGAGAGGCAACAAAAATGAAGAAATGAAGGGTGTAATAACAAAAGTAGTCATGTGTGGAGACATGAACTTATCACATTACACACATATAGACGTGACCAGCCAGAAGGTATATTTGTACAAACAAAATCTTCCAAACCATCACTGCAATAATACCCCTATGGCCAACCCTGTCCTACATTGTGTCAAGTGTCATTCTTGACAATGAATTTAGTTGAAGACAGATATATTTGGAGGAAAAATCAAGATCTCTGAAAATTCCATTTGTTTTTTTTCCTTTCTCTTACATAATTTCTGTAAACTCTGGCAAAAAACTGTGGTGCTTTTCCAACACCAGTGACCATGATAAAGAAATCATTGCAGATAACCTTTAATGACTCCATTTGGTGCAACAAGAAACTAAAATAGAAGTACAGTTGAACAGAATACATAGACACCCTCATCATCATTATAATCATAATCATGTCAGGCAGACTGACAATCACCTTATTCTTCTTGTTCCTCAACATATCTTGTTTATTCCCTGCCTCAATTTCTGGTTTAAATCAAGAAGGTGTTTCTTTACTGTCATGGCTTTCCACTTTTAACTCTTCTGCTACTGTTACATCGTTCTTTTCATGGAATCCAAGTCATGAAAGTCCATGCAAATGGGATTATATCGAATGCACGAGTAATGGCTTTGTTTCTGATATCAAGATCAGGTCCATAAATCTTCCCGCGATATTCCCAACTCAGATTCTTTCTTTTCCGTTCCTTGAAGTGCTAGTGCTCTCAAATTGTAACCTCACTGGTGAAATTCCAACTTCTATAGGAAACTTGTCGTTGTCGTTGAGGATTTTGGATCTCAGTTTCAATGCTCTAAGAGGAAGTATTCCACCTGAAATAGGAAGATTATCACGACTAAAGCGACTTTCATTGAGTTCCAATTTCTTTCAAGGTGAGATACCAAAGGAGATGGGAAGTTGCACTGAATTGCAGCAACTTGAGCTCTTTGACAACCAGCTTTCTGGAAAGATACCTGAAGAAATTGGCCAGTTAACAAATCTTGAAATCTTTCGAGCTGGTGGTAACGTTGGAATTCGAGGAGAAATCCCAATGCAGATATCAAGCTGCAAAGAGTTAGTCGTTTTGGGTCTTGCAGATACGAGTGTTTCGGGTCAGATTCCATATAGTATAGGTGAACTCAAGAAGCTGCAGACTCTTGCTGTTTACACAGCTAATCTGACTGGTGAGATCCCTCCACAAATTGGGAACTGTACTGCTTTAGAGGAATTGTTTATCTATGAGAATCAAATCTCAGGAGAAATTCCGAGTGAACTAGGTCTCCTGAAGAATCTCAAGAAGGTTCTGCTATGGCAGAACAATCTGAGAGGGGAAATTCCAGGAAGTCTTGGAAACTGTTCGAGTTTGAAAGTGATTGATTTCTCTTTGAACTATTTATATGGTGAAATCCCTCCATCTTTCGAGAATTTAGGTGCATTGGAGGAGCTTCTATTATCAGATAACAGCATTTCTGGTGGAATCCCATACTATATTGGCAACTTTTCCAGCTTGAAGCAACTAGAATTGGACAACAACAACTTTTCAGGTGTGATTCCACCAACCATTGGGAAACTAAAGGAGCTAAATCTGTTTTTCGCTTGGCAGAATCAACTGCTTGGGAGCATACCGACAGAGCTAGCAGATTGTTGGAAACTTCAGTCCTTGGATCTTTCTCACAATTTCCTTATAGGGTCCATCCCAAACACTTTATTCAATCTCAGGAATTTGACTAAGTTGTTGCTGATATCAAATGTTCTGTCTGGTGAAATTCCACCTGATATTGGCAATTGCACCAGCTTATCAAGATTACGCCTTGGATCAAACAGGTTAGATGGTCAAATTCCTCCAGAAATAGGGGACCTGCCGAGTTTGAGTTTTCTTGAATTGTCAGAAAATCGATTCACTGGTCCAATACCTCCAGCTATTGGCAACTGTGCACAGCTAGAAATGGTTGATCTTCATAGAAACAATCTACAAGGGCCAATTCCTTCCTCTTTTGTGTCCCTTACTGGTCTTAATATATTAGACCTTTCCATGAACAGAATATCAGGCAGCATTCCAAAAGATGTAGGGACACTCACATCACTGAACAAGCTCATACTGAATGGAAACAACATAGATGGAACGGTTCCTAAATCACTCGGATTCTGCCAGGATTTGCAGCTGTTGGATTTGAGCAGCAACAGACTCGCGGGGTTAATCCCTGCAGAGATTGGGAACCTGCAAGGACTGGATATTCTGCTCAATTTAAGTCGTAATTTCCTGACCGGACCAATTCCTGAAAGTTTCTCCAATTTTTCCAAGCTAGCCACCATGGATATCTCTCATAACATGTTGATTGGAAACCTTAGAGTACTCAGTAACCTTGATAACCTTGTTTCTCTGAATGTTTCATATAATAACTTTTCTGGGGTTCTTCCTAACACAAAATTCTTTCAAGGTCTCCCTACTAGCGCCTTTATTGGTAATCAAGAACTCTGCACTGACAGAACTGAATGTCACTTAAGTGGTGATCACCATGGATTGAAATCCATAAGAAAGATCACCATTGCTATTGTTCTCAGCATTTTCATGGCCATGCTAATTTTGACAGCTTCTGTTGCCATTTTCATCCGGGCACAGGGAGAGATATGCCAGAAGGATGACGAAGAAAATGGTTTGCAGTGGGAATTCACCCCATTCCGAAAGCTTAGCTTCTCTGTAAATGATGTAGTGCCAAGACTTAGTGAATCTAACATTGTTGGAAAGGGTTGCTCCAGTTTTGTTTATCGCGTTGAGACTCCATCAGGACAGGTGATAGCGGTGAAGAAACTATTGGCTAAGAAAATCGGTGAGGTTCCCCAGAGGGACTTTTTTTCTGCTGAAGTTAGAACACTGGGATCAATCAGACATAAGAACATAGTGAGGCTTCTCGGATGTTGTAATAATGGGAAAACAAGATTGCTCTTGTTTGATTACATTAGTAATGGGAGTTTAGCCGGACTGCTCCATGAAAGGAGGGTATTTCTGGATTGGGATGCTAGGTTTAATATCATACTCGGAGCAGCTCAGGGTTTAGCTTATCTTCACCATGACTGTAATCCTCCTATAGTCCATCGTGATATCAAAGCCAATAACATTTTGGTTGGTCCACAGTTTGAAGCTTTTCTTGCAGACTTTGGACTTGCAAAGCTACTAAACTCGTCATCAGATACTTCAAGAGCTTCCACCGTAATAGCTGGTTCCTATGGATATATAGCTCCAGGTGAGTACGTTTTCTCAAATTTTCGTGCTAAATATTCAAATATTTACAAAGTGCTCAACATTTTGGATAACATCATTATGCCAGTATTATTGAATATAGCTTTATAAAAACACTTGAAGTTCACTATATTAGTCTTGTTCCCTGCGAAATTATCTGTGCAATACATATGGTGGTTATAAATTGGGTACATGACTATGTTTGGAAAGCATTCTAAATGTTTTGGTCCTACATTGCAGAATATGGATATAGTCTAAGAATAACTGAGAAGAGTGATGTCTATAGCTATGGCATTGTGCTCCTTGAAGTCCTGACAGGGATGGAACCAACCGATTCCCGGATACCAGAAGGTGCCCACATTGTCACTTGGGTCAATCAGGAGCTAAGAGTAAAACATAAGGAATTCACAACAATTCTTGATCAGCAATTACTTTTAAGGTCTGGTACACAAACTCAGGAGATGCTTCAAGTTCTTGGTGTGGCACTACTTTGTGTTAACCCATGCGCGAATGAAAGACCAACAATGAAGGATGTAGCAGCAATGCTACTAGAAATAAGGCATGAAAATGAAGATCTCGAGAAGCCTAATCGAGGACTGGTACCGAATCCTAAAGAAGCAGCTAGTTGCCCTAGTTTCTCTGGTTCATCTCAACCTCTCATTAGATCACCTCCTCAGTAACACTAGTTAACTCTGTCTTTATCTAGCTCTAACTAGTTGATTCTTTCAAGTAGTAACTAATAAGGATGTATAGCTTATCGATGTGCATTAATATTCATTTCAAATAATTACCAGTACCAAATATTTGTCCTTTTAACAAACTAAACTTGTTTCAAAAAAGGAAGTCATAAACAGTTTTTTATTTTTCAAATCTACCGCTTACTGCTTCATCATTAGACTTAACACGTTCGGAAAATGGCGAATTTAATTTACAATAATAAACAGAAAATTAAGAGAGTAAAAGTGCAAGAACAATCATTGAAATGACAGTAAACCAATATTAATGTGTGGTGATTGATTAAATGAGAAGCATAAATAGGTGATGATTAAATATTAGGAACCAGATATCAATTAGAGAAGGTAGCAGCAACTGCAGTGTCAGATTCCAAACTGGGGCCCTGCATATAAATGGGTAACTCTGATTCCAGGGGCGTATGTAGCCTTTTACACACAATATAAATATATATGTAAAAATATCTACTAGAATTTCAACTCTCAACGAATATTAGTTTTAAGAATACAATCAGTTCAGTATTGAGAATCTTAAAAGTTAAGTAAATTAAATTTAAATCTTAGATCCGCATAAAACTGTGAAGTCCCATTTGTAGTTTGTGGGGGTGATGATAAAAAGGCAAGGTTGTGACAAGATCTTTGTTGGCACTATGTAAACTGATCAAACATGTAATATGGGGAAAGCAAGGGACCAAATTCTTTACTAGTCATTTTCAAAAAAAAGATGAAGCAGCATCAACTCCTTCACCATGTTCTTGAAAGGTACATTGCTTTTTAGGCCATGTGATATCAAACCTTTTTAGGCCCACAAGTAGGTTACAGTAATACATCATGAAGTTTCAAAGCATACATTATGTAATTATCAACTTTCTATAATCTCTATGAGCATACAGGGTATTAATAAAAAAAATGTTCTCTTAAAATCAGGATTCTACTTAAGCATTTGATTACTAGCTGCTTATTGCCAAAAAGAACATAATTCTTTT
Source organism: Capsicum baccatum var. pendulum (assembly GCA_030864225.1). Taxonomy (NCBI): domain Eukaryota; kingdom Viridiplantae; phylum Streptophyta; class Magnoliopsida; order Solanales; family Solanaceae; genus Capsicum; species Capsicum baccatum. The sequence continues at coordinate 68,293,706 of CM061553.1, forward strand.
AAATAGTTTTTCTACTGTCAAAAGTTGCTGGTAAAATTCATGTCCTGTGACCAAGAGGTCACGGATGAAAACAACCTCTTGCAGAAATGTAAGGCAAGATTGCATACAATAGATCCTTGTGGTCCAGCACTTTCTGGATCCCGTACATAGCGGGAACTTTAGTGCACCAGTCTACCTTTTTTTAGTTTTTTCTACCATCAGTTGAATATAATCCGACTTAAAAGATGTTATTGAGTCTTCTAATGAAATAGGTTTAAATAGAATAGAATGGATACAAATTGGCTATGCTGCTTGGTCTCCGCCGTTGGTATCCAATATGGATACTGATCTAGAAGTCAGATTCTTTACATAAATTTTAGTATTCGGGGATGGGGTATGGATCCAACTGCAGATATGAGTCTTGGATACAACCTAATATACAATATATATTTAGATTTATTAAAGTTACTGAACTAAAATTAGTAAAATTTAATTCTTTATAAACGCCTAATATTTTATTCATAACATATCTAATAGCAAATCACATTCACAAACCTAAAAATTAAACCAACTGCTCAATCAATCTATACTTCTCGGTCAGAGATATAATCAAAGCACTCGAGGTAAGTTTTTTAAATCTAGTACGGGTCCCATATCCATACCCATGTCATGTCGATACGACAAAAATTTTGAAGAGTATGAGCAACATAGCTAATAGGTAGGTGAAAATCTCATTTATTGATAAGCATATAAGAGACCATCACTCTATCCCATTCCCATGAAAACAAGTACCATATGAGTACCTAATCAAGATAAGGTACAACCCCATAAAATTAAACTTATGGATTATTGTAATCACAAGTTCCAAAGATATGCACAATATGACAATCAACATAAAGTAATAAAGCAACATTTGTGTTTGTAGTTGACGCATCAACATAAAATGTAAATTTGGATGATATAAACCATTAACTTTAGAAAATCCACTTTAAACATGACTAACTAATCAGCAAAAAGTATTAAATCCATATTTCATACTTGGTGGTTTCTTTGTCTATAATCACTAAACATTATCCTCCTTATTTTGTTATCCGTCTTGTCATAGTAAAAATTGGAGGGTAGTTGATCCAACAACTTGGCTTTCAACCCCAGACTGGCATATACCAAGGCAAGATGTATAGACACAAAGGACATGTGCACAAAGAGGAAAGGACAAAGGTTGGCAGATACAAAGATCTATAGTGATCACTAAAGAACAAGTGTGTTAGCTAGATGTAAAGGAGGTACAAAGAATGAAGTAATTAATGCAAAAAGAATAATCTAAAAATCACTCTATGCTTCTTTGACCTACTCTTTTTATTTTTATTTATTTTGAAACTGCAATTGTAAAAATTTACAAGAAATCAAAGAATATAAGGGGAAATATGATATTTTGCATTTATTTTTTTGCGAAAGGCAAAGTCCAATACATCATTAACTATTCTTACAAAAGACATTTTAGTAATGGCTAATTAGTATTGTTTTTATCACAAAAACCTATAGAATTATCTTTGAATCTTTTTATCCACGTATTGCCTTATACAAACTACACAACAACAAAAAATTGTATGGGCCTTTGCTTTGAGAATAATCGTACTAGCGCCTTCTCATCTTGCCTTTCTTGTGCTTCTAGCTTGCTCTTTTAAATCAAGCTTCAGGAGCGACAAACAACTTCTATCGCTAAATTAAATCCTAAAAATTCTCTGCTAATAGCTACTAATAGGTAGGAAAGAATCTTGTATATTGATAAGCATATAAACCAGAACACCACTCTATCCAATGAAAAAAGTACCATATGAGCACTTAGCTAGCTAAGATAAAGGCACATCACCATAAAATAAAACTTGTGGATGATAGTAATGACAAGTTTCAAAGATATGTAAACATGTCAATCAGCATAAAGTACTAAAGCAACATTCATTTAGGTTTGTGTTTTATGCATGATACTGCTGCATCAGCATAGAATGCAAATTCGGAACAGATAAACCATAAACTTTAGAAAATCCAATTAAAACATGACTTATGAGCATAAAGTATCAAAGCTAGACTATGGTTTCTTTATATATAATCAGTGAATCATCTCCCCTCGCATGTTATCCATCTCATCATAGTAAAATTTGGAGGGTCAAAAACTTCTTTCATTCTCTAGACAGGCACATACAAGGCAAGATAGACACAAGTCACACAACGGACATGTGCTCAAAGAGGAAAGGACAAAAGAGTGCAAATACAAGGATCTACAATGATCACTAAATGTCAATTGTGATAGATGTAAAAGTAGTGCAAAAGGTAAACCCACAATACAAATTAAACGGCAATAAGATAAGTCAATGTTAAATTTAAGACAATTATAAGGGGTGAAGAGTCTTTAAGCTTTCCTCGGTCAGTGGTAGCACAGAAGGTATAATCAAACCTGGGAAGAATTTTTGCGAAAGTTTCTACAAAGTTGGTATTTGGTTATTTCCACAGAATTAAGGAAAAAACAAAAGGTGAATTTGATGGACTAGTTACTAATAACTCTTGCAATTGAAATGACTGTTTACCTATATAACTTTCCCATAATCACTCGTTTGAATAACCCAAGAAAAAGTCTTAATCAGGTAGCTCATGTTGATAGTATAAGAGCTATAGTACGAGTACTTGGACACATAACATAACTTGTAATTTCGTGTGATTTAGAAGGCATGGGTTCAAGCATAGTATCAACCATTGAAGTTTGCGTCACAGACGTTTACATAAAACGGGACTCATTATGCAAGAAAATTTGTTTCAAACATAAGAATCAGCAAAAAATGTGTAGTAAAAGTTGCACGCTTTGTGCCAGATGTCTGATACCCCGCACCAAATCAAAAGAAAATCGGATGATAAAAATCGCAGTTTTGGCATTCTACTTTAAACATTTCAATCAGTACAAAGTAGCAAAACAGTATTTAACACTTTCTGATCTCTTTCGAGTTTCATTGACAGAAGATTGCTGACAATCAAGTGCTCTTAAAGTTGAAGGAAAGTTGACCACACACTTGGTTTTAAAATACAACAGAAAGAAGTAAGAGAAGTTCCACAGAAGTAATCACTCTAGCAGGTTTGCTTTAGACAACCCAGACAAGTGTACAGAGGGCTAGACTCAGATAAATATGCACAAAAATAAAGTATAAAGACTTGCAGAAACAAGGATCTAGATCTACATTGTTACCAGAAATAGATATTCCGACTCAAGCTTCCACTAAAACCATCGGTACAATAGTGACACTGCAACCGGGTGCTAATACGCCTTTGAACAAATGTACGCTAGAAACTTTCAGACAACGTTTTCGTTTAAAAACTTTCAGGCAACGGTTTTCCGTTACAAAACTCTTTCCAAAAGCAATCAAAACTCTACAGAAACAGACATAATGTAGAGAGAATATACAAAACTCGTTCCAAAAGCAATCAAAACTCTCTACAGAAATAAAACAGATATAAATTACTGCTTTTGCCATTTCTTCTTAGTCGTACAAAACTCATTCCAAAACAATCAAAACTCTCTACAAACAATCAAAACTCTCTACAAAAATAGACATAATCTAGAGAAGGTACAAAACTCGTTCCAAAAGCAATAAAAACTCCTACAGAAATCGTTTCTATCCAATCCATTTTTGGGGTCACAAAATTTGATACAATCTGGGTTAAATAAAGACAAAAATCTCTATAGAAAGTCGTTTCGATCCAATCCATTCTTGGGTCAAAATTCAATCCAATTCATTCTTGGGTCAAATAAAGACAAAAAAGATATGTAAGTGACCTAGCACGACAAAGCACTCTCCGAGGGCATGGAATGGCACATTTTTTGGTCAAAATATCCACAATAATGTCTTTGTTAAATTCTCTCCAAATAAAATTCTCCACTCTGTTAGATTCTCCGCTCGAAATAAGGAAAAGGTCAATTCAATTCTCGAATGTCTGTGTTAGATTCTCCGGTCGAAATAAGGGAAAGGTCAATTCAATTCTCGACGGAAACAGAACAGATATAATTCAGGATTGATTACTAAGGGAAAGGTCAATTCAGTTCTCGACGGAAACAGAACCAGAACAGATATAATTCAGGATTGATTACTAAGGGAAAGGTCAATTCAGTTCTCGACGGAAACAGAACAGATATAATTCAGGATTGATTACTACATGCAGCTATTATTCTTCAATTAACCCAGCCAGTTTCAATAAAATTAATGACTTAAAACCAATCAATAAAATTAATGACTTAAAATCAAATTTTAATATGTGGCTTTAAATATATACCCATAACAAAAATATTATTAATAATATAAAATTATTTTTTGGTCCGTATAAACTACTTTGTTTTAGGATAGTATTCTTAGAAGATGTTAAGCAATTACATTCACATATTAATATTATTATTTATAAAAAAAAAAAGACTAACTTTAATTAATTATAAGATGTTAGTCATTTATTTGCAACACATTCCATTGAATATTGTTGTAAAAACTTTATTTATTAATACGAAGATTTGAGTTGTTCAAATCAAATTTCGAAAATATTTTTGATAAAAGTAGATTTCTTTTCTTTTTATTTAAATTTTGTAACTTTTATTTTTTACAATCTTTAATATTATGTTAAGTAAAATTAAAATCATAAAATTCATATTAAATTTTTTGGGGCCTCAAAATTTTGGAAGCAAATGTTTTACTAGCCTCACCCTTGAGCCGGCCTGACAGAACTCCGTGTTACAGTATCAAAGAGAACCGAAGTTTATTTCCAATCGGCTACTAGCGTGTAGTAGCATATTGCTCATTTTGGCAACAATTTCTTTTATTTTTAGCTTTTTTGGGAACATATTGCATGAACCGGCATTAAATCTTAAAAAATAAGTATTTCAACCCCTGCAAGTAAGGACAGCACATACAATGTAAAAGGCTTGGGTTTGCATGGAAATACAAAGTAATATATACATTAAGTGTGATGATTGGCATAGCAAAGAATCTCAGTTCTGCTAATCAATGCTGAGCTCGAAGCTCAACCCACAATGCTAGAAGAGGCATAGCAAAAATAACACAAACGTGCCAGTACTCCTACTGGCATCAGCCCTGTTATGGATAATCTGAAGCACCTAAATGTGTTGCTGGAAAAAAACTCATAGGCAGCTCAGATGGTGCTTACTGCTTGCCCCCTGGATTTCCCATAGGCAGCTCAGATGGTGCTTACTGCTTGCCCCCTGGATTCCATTTTATACTGCAACCAATGCTAGTAGAAAGTAAAATAATAAAATTTAGTACACAACCTAAGAACATGAGTCCCTACCCACCCATTTCCATTAGGCTTATCACCAGAAGAAAACCAGAAAAAGAGGAATACAAATGCAAATAAATACCTGGGTTTTTGGGTTGATGGAATTAGCTGACCACTAAGTACCCGGTCTATCGCTAGGCTCAAGTCCCTATAGGATGTGTGATAACGACTACATTAGGAATTCACAATACAATAGATTCTTGAGGGAAAATTGAGAAGAGATGTAACTAACCTTCCAGTGACAGGCACATTGTTACTTGGCCTTGAATCATCAAATTGTCCATGATACACTAGCTCAAAGGGCCTTCTGCCATCCTGACGCAAAATGAAAATTTTCAAATCAGTAAATAATCCCAATATAAATTTTAAAAAGCAAGATTGCTTAAAACTCTGTTGTGAATCATTTTATAGAGGCTCCGAGAATATGTTAGTATTATCAACTTGGGATGAGACAAATAAGAGGAAACACTCAGTAAGAAATAGGATAGAAAGTCACTTGTGCTGATCAGATTCCAATCAAGGGGGCAAATACATCCATAAGGGGGATAACACATATATTTAGGGAAAGAAGCAAGGGGCAGAAAATCAAGCAAATTCCAAAGCGGAGGTGCAATGTGCCATGCTGAACCTGAAGCTTTCAGATATAACTCGAGCAGTCATTACCTTTTTGAACAGGAAAAATTCCGGTGTACAGACAGCCCCAAAATCTCTTGCAACTTCTTGTGACTACAAGAAAAACATGAAGCTGAAGAAGTTCGAACAAGTTCAGCAGAAATGGATTCTACAATATTTAAACTAAAATCCTAAGAACTAGACAGTATAATTACTACATACATGTCATGTAGTGTATTGGACACCTCACCTTTGTATAATCATGAGTATAAAATGTAATGCAATTTGAAAGATTTCTTACCAATCATAATGACTACACAACTGTACTTCCAAAACATAGTATACATAATTGCAGCCTCAAGCGAGAACAAGTAGTCCTCCGAGGTTTATCTAGCATTGAATCACTTGGTTCAACTGAATCCAACATTTTCACATGGAGCACACACACACACATATAAACACACAGACATATATATGTGTGTTTGTGTGTGTAAGGAATCACTAAAATTTCAACAGATTAAATTTTGATTGTTTTAGAAGTTTAAGGGTTCAATGTTAGAACCTAAAAATTTGATATGTTTAAGAGATCAAAAAAAAAAAAAAAAGAACCTAAATATTTGAAACCTTCAAATTCAAACCCTGCATACCCCTTTGGGTATGATTACTTTCTTAGAGTATTCATTGACATATAATTCATTATACTTCACACTATTTTTCCCTACACATAATATCTCTTGACTAGATTTAAATCCAACTAATTATGTCTCATGGTTACTTGAAAATTGAAATTTAGCACATACTAGAGTCTCAAGTATGAGTGCTTCTAATGTTAAAATTAACTAGTTAAACAAGTTGATAAAAGAATCATTTTTTATTGAAGAGCCAGAAACTATATGTTTTACTTTCATAAACATATCGTGAGTGTTGAACAATTTGATGTTAAGTTCGTACAGAAGTACTGATAAAGTTCCTTGCAATCTGTCCAAAGAAGGCAATCTCCCTCGTGTCTGAGGCTTAAACAGTTGATTTACATGCTTTTCCTTCTGCCAATCCTCAAGAGACAACAGCAAGTCTACAGCTGAATTAAACTGGATTTCTGCAAAGGCGTTTGTCAGTTTTTCTTCAGAACCTACCAATTTCATCTATTAGAATATAAAAGTTGATTTCTTTACTTTACATATGCATTGTCAGAACTAAATTTCCACCACCATTGTAAAGATATGGCACTTGGGTTTGACTCAACCCCAAAAGTCAGCTATAGATGGGGGATTGCCCAAGCCCATATAAGGAGACCATCCATCCCATTTTTATCCGACGTGGGACTCTTCAACTCCCCCACCTCACACCTAGGGATGGACATCTAGAGCGTGGACAATTTAATATGGGGGGCGAACATCGGGTAACAAGAATTGTAATGGGTCAGCTCAAATACCATGTAAAGATATGACACTTGGGTCTAACTCAATCCGTAAAACTTTTTCTAGAGGGGAAGATTAATCAAGACCATTTAAGGAAACCACTCGTTTTTTTTCATCTGATGTGGGACTCTTCAACAACCATTAAAAGCTTTTTCTTAACCCAAGAGCTGAAATTTGGTAGGCCCCAAGAAAGGTGACAAGCAATCATTCTAGATCTCCTGTTCTGTCATGGTTGCCCTAACTAAACTTCCAAAATGTGTATTTAAAACGGCAGTAGATTAAGCGGCTCAAGGTGAGATATACCTCAGCAGTAGATTCATTTATACTTTTTGCAGACGATGTATAAATGCTTTGGTGTATGCTTTTTGCAGACGATGTAGTTCTGATTGACGAGACTCGAGGGGGTGTGAATGACAAACTAGAGGTGTGGAGACAAACTCTTGAGTCTAAAGGGTTCAGGTTGAGCAGGAGCAAGACAGAGTATTTGGAATGCAAGTTTAATGAAGTGAGGCTGGAGAATGAGGTGGTAGTGAAGCTGGAATCACAGGAGGTATGCAAGAGGGATAGTTTCAAGTATCTCGGGTCCGTGATCCAGGTAACGGTGAGATTGACGAGGATGTCTCGCACCGTATTGGGGCGGGATGGATGAAGTGGAAGCTCGCGTCGGGGGTGTTGTGTGATAAAAAGGTGCCGCCCAAGCTTAAAGGCAAATTCTATAGGGTGGTAGTCCGTCCGGCTATGTTGTATGGTGCGGAGTGTTGGCCAGTTAAGAACTCCCACATCCAAAAAATGAAGGTGGCGGAAATACGGATGTTGCGCTGGATGTGTGGGCCGACTAGAGGGGATAGAGTCAGGAATGAGACTATCAGGGAGAAGGATGGTGTGACTCCAGTGGAGTGCAAGATGCGGGAAGTCCGATTGAGATGGTTCGGACACGTGAAGAGGAGGGGTATGGATGCCCCGGTTCGTAGGTGTGAGAGGCTAGCGTGGGATGGTTTTAGGCGGGGTAGGGGTAGGCCGAAAAAGTACTGGGGTGAGGTGATTAGGCGGGACATGGAGCAGTTACAGCTCACCGAGGACATGACCCTAGATAGGAAGGTATGGAGGTCGCGAATTAGGGCAGAAGACTAGGGCCAGTTTGGGTCGCTAGTGTAGGGAATTACTTGGTGGGGGTAATATTTCTTGCTATGATTCCGTGTTCCAGGTTTTATTACGAATCTGGGTGCTTGCCTCTGTTATCTATTACTTATGGGTGTCGTATTTATGTTATGTTATGAAATCCTGTTCTGTGCTTTACTATGTATTTGTGTGGTGTCTCGTGTCTTGACCCGGGGGTCTATCGGAAACAGCCTTTCTACTTCTTTAGAGGTAGAGGTATGGACTGCGTACATCTTACCCCCCCCCCCTCCAGACCCCACTAGGTGGGAATACACTGGGTTTGTTGTTGTTGTTATTACTCAATCCACTAAAAAATAATATAAGCCTCCGTTAAATAGTTATATATTTTTAGGCATTGCCTAACTCTCACCAAGGTGAGATATACCTCAGCAGCAGGTTTATTTATACTTTTTGTTATTACTCAATCCTCTAAAAAATAATATAAGCTTCTGTTAAATAGCTATATATTTTTGGGCATTGCCCTAACTCTCACCAAGGCACCTCATCTACATAGGAAACAGTAAGCTTCCAAAATCCCAGCATTTGCAATTAGGGCAGTGGAAGTAAAACCAGTAACAAAATTAGATAGATTTGTCATTGTTCTCGATGGAACGGGAGCAATCTTGTAGAAACAATACAATGGAGAAATAAGGGGTAACAGTGAACTGGTGACCATTTGGGTCAAGCCAGACACTGATATAAAGCAACCAAAATATTTTCATAGAAAATGAGAAAGGAAATGGGAAGAACAGTGGATGTGATGTATACAAAAATTAAGCTAAGAGTGAACAGCTTCACAAACAGAAAAATGCACCAGAAACGATACCACAGGCTACAACATAGTGCAAGAACAAATCAGAGAGTAATAAAATACAAGCAATTTAATTGAAAACTATCATCAAGAACTCATTATAGAAGCACACCTCATCATAAAGATACGGGAAAGGATATTTGAAGAGCGTAGCTTCTTGAGCCATGAATTCGGGTCCATCCTGTGAAAGATGGAGAAACTCACAAAATAATCGCACAATGGTCTCACAAAATCAAGAGATGATAAGTTATAAAGCATTTGAACCTGTGGATGTGTAACTACAGAGTTTGAAGATATTGCTACCACCGCAAGCCCTTTCTGCAGCAAAGATGAACTTCTTGATGTTATTCTGTTCTTTTCAACAACTGAGCTGACAGAAAGCAGAGAGAGCATGTAATACTTGAAATTAGAGAAGAAGGGAAACGGAATCAGCTTTCTACCTACCTTCATGTAGAAATTTGAGAGTTTAACAATTTCCTTCTTCAAATGTATGACAAATGGACAATGGTTGCAGATGAACATAACCTACAAATCAAACGATTAGAGATGAATCACAGCAAACGCCTGTTAATAAAGAAGTGGGAAAGAAAATTCACGATTCTTTGATTCTTTTTTCAACCCTCAGCTCATACACAAAAAAGCTTCGAATTTTCAGTTAAAACCTTGTGCAGGCATGAGTTTATATTTTAGGGCAAACAGAAATATTCATTTAGTTCTGGACAGAAATATTTTATGGCCTACAGAATTGTTTCATTGTACATGTTGACAACTATAAAAGACAAACACAAGAAACTAATGATGGCATGGACAAAGATAAAGGCGGTTCTAGGATTTGAAGCTTATGGGTTTGTGATTCTAGCCTTTTTGAATTACTTATGGGTTTTAAATTATACTATGTACATTTAAATATACAGAGTTTAGGTCAAAGCTATTGGGTGCAGCAGAACTTGTAGCCAACAATGGACATCTGTCCGTGGACGAAGGTCAAGAGACAAGCTCACCCAAATAGACATTAATAGTAGCGACAATTATTAGCCCGTATACTCCACACGAAGGAGGCTGGAGTAAACTCTTTATTGGGGATACTAGGAGCAGTGGTAAATCCAGGATTTCAAGAAGGACGGGTGCAACATTACTTTAAAGATGAGATTTAAAACTTTACAGTGACAATAAGTTGGCTTGCACAATATAATTAATTACATTATCACAAAAAAGAATATCACCAATTTACAATTGTACTAGATGAGACTTCATATTTTGAAAACGATCCATAATAGCAAATATTTTATGCTCTATCTTACAAGCTAAACAACCGTTCAAAAATTCTTCATCCATGCTATTATAATAGCAGATATCTTGCTATTATAATACTCTTTCCACACTTGCAGTAGCAATGGGCAAAATCAATGTCAGCTTCACAAGTAAACAAGAGACCAAGTTTGATCCAATTTTGTTTTTGTCATATAATAGAAAGATCCTTAATTCCCTTCAAGTTGAGAAACTTGCTATCACACTCTTGAGCATAGGCAATAAAACTATCAAGATGGTAACTGAGATCTCGAAGTTGTTCATCACCAAGCTCACTTTTGTAATACCCGGCCAACTTCATTATTCTATTCTTGTCAAAATTAGCAAATGAATCAACTGGATTCAATCTAGCCACCCAAAGAGTAAGTTACTAGTCACAACATGAAACGATTATTGAGCTCCTGGAGTTGCAAATCAATAACTGCATAAAATATTCCACACAAAAGTTATGGAAATAAACTTCGGACCCCTTGCGCTTCGACCTTGGATAGTCTTCATCCATTTTGAGAATTAAAATATAATGGTTGCCACAAAATGAATAACCCTCATCCATCAAAGACTCCAAACTGCCCTCACTCATTGGTTGCAATCTTCTCTTTGGAACGTTAAGCAACCCAATAACATTAACAATATCTTAATCTTTCTTTTGCAAAGCTTTATTCAATTCACTTGTAATAAGCAACATCTTGAACATCAAATGCAACATAAAGACATTCTTGAATTTTATCTAAAAGATTTCTTAATGCAAGTTTATCAAGATCATGTGGAGAATCTTCTTTCATATCTAAAAGCACATTAGTAATTGAAAAAAATATAATCATAAAATTTTCTAATCGTTGGAGGTCATGTTCCTGATTCAGTCCTTGCCCAGTAAGAGTTTTTCCATATTTAAGCAATTCTTCCAACTTCTTTACTTGGTGTTGTCAAAGTAAGTCCCTGCGTTTAAAGATGCTCCAATAGTACTCAATAAAAGGGCAGCCCGGTGCATTAAAGCTACCGCTATGCGCGGTGTCCGAGAAAGGTCCCCACCACAAGGGTGTAATAGTACTCAATACATTAGTGAAAACATAAAAGAAGTTTTTCACATTCGGGTGCTTTTTAGCAAAATATGCAAAATAGTGAATACACTATGCAGATGGAGAATTTTGTAAAATCAGAGCTTATAGGCCATTTTTTCCTCCTTGCATATTACTAGCACCATCATAACCTTATCCACGTAATCTGGACAGACACAGCGAGTGATCCAAAAGTAAAGAGTAAATTGTTTTCTGCACTAACCTTGCAGATGTATCACTCAAATGGACAATGTCCAAAAAACGCTCTATCAACTCTCCATTTTTGTGTATATGTCATAAGACTAGCAACTCTTTATGTGAGATGTCCTTTGATTCATCAACTAATATTCCAAAATAATCACTATCCAAGTCTTTGATGATAGCTTTGGTGTTTCTTTAGCACAAGCATCCACAATCTCCTTTTGAATTGTTGAACAAATCATCATATCATTTTTTGAAGCATGTTGCAATATTACCTTTCCTACCTCCAGATGGTTAACCCTATGAAATTCCAAAAGTTCAAGAAAAAGATCCTTTATAATAAGAAGCTTCACTCTCATCATGCCCACAAATAGTAATTCATTTTTTAGGAGAAACCTTATCATATCGATTGAGGCATTTAAGTGAATTCGATAATCATTTTTTTCTTTATCACTTTGCTTGTGAAAAGAAGATTCAATCGATTGATCTTGACTCTCAAAATCTAGCATCCTACTGAAACATTTGTTATTAATTCCGGAACATGGTTCCAACTTCTAAAACCATCTTGTATAAATGATTTCCCCGCATTGTCATGACTTTCAAATTCATTCTTGGACAAATAACAACACAAACAAAATGGAGCATCATCTTTATGCTATATTCTAACCATGCAGAATATGGAGGGTTAAACTATTGAGGATAAAATTGACGATCTTTGTTCACAAACTTAGATTTAGGAAATTCATGAAGTTCCGGTTGATAACGCCTCATCAGAATATTATGTCTCCTCACATCATGTTGAATATTAGAACTATATTGAGAAATGGAATTTTTTTTTTGGGATATCATTTAAAAGATCCTACCCCAAGAATATAAACATTTGAAGGGGGTGGAATAGTCTCTCTTTGAACTTCTGAAGCTACATGTGAACTAACAGATGAACGACTACTAGACCTTGGTTGCGCAATATAAAACTTAGTCATGCAGTCAAATTACTATTCAACTTAGTCGCAAATTTATCACCTGCAAATTCAAAATAAAAAAGAGAAATCTCACCCCTTTCACATTCAAAAATAAAGGAATCACACACTTGCCTAATTCATAATAAAATAGAGAAATCACACCCCTTTCACATTCAAAAATAAAATAATGGAATCACACTGTTGCGTAATTCAAAAATAAGGGAATCGCCCCACGACCGAGAGGTAAAATACCGACCCTCTAACAAGTGAACCATTTGTTCATTTTGAGCATGAGTACCTTTAACTAATACTTGATATATTTTTTAAGAACTATTCAATTTAGTCGGATGACCACAGGTTCACATGACCCTTTTTTTATACATAAATTTTCCCTTGACTAGGAGTAAACCTAGATGAAGCCCAAAACAGCTTTTCTTGTATTGACAATGAAAAAGGATGGAAAATACCATGTGAAGTAAGGCAAGGGTGTGATTCCTTTATTTTTGAATGTGAAAGGAGTGTGATTCCTCTTTTTATTATGACTTTATGGTTCTCTTGTTCTCGAAGACAGAAGAGGTGTGAGCCCTTTTTTATTATTATGAATTTGTGATTTCTTATTCTCGAATGTGAAAGAGGTGTGATTCCCCTACATTTTATAATTAATTTTCTAAGGTGTCATTCCTTATTTTTGAATGTGAAAGGGGTGTAATTCCTCTATTTTATTTTGAATTTACAAGGGTGTGATTCTCTTATTTTTCAATGTGAAAGGGTATGATTCCCCTATTTTATTTTGAATTTGCAAGTGATAAATTTGCGACTAAGTTGAATAGTAATTTGAATTTGTAGGAATATTTATCCTTGAACATCTAAATGGTTAAATACATGACTAAGTTATATCAGGCAACCAAGTTCTAGCAGTCTTCCATCTGTTAATTTACATGTAGCTCCAGAAGTTCAAAGAGAAACGATTCCAGCTCCTTCTTCAAATGTTGATTGTGTTCTTGGGGTGGGATCTCTTAAATGGGATCTCAAAGAAAGAAAACACATTTCTCAATACAAGTCCTAATATTCAACATGACCAGAGGAGACATTATATTCTGATGGAGCCTTACCGAAACTTCGTGAATATCCTAAAACTAAGTTTGGGAACAAAGATTGTCAATTTAATCTATAGTGGTTTAAACCTCCATATTCTACCTAATTGAAATATAGCATAAAAGATGATGTTGCATTTTGTTTGTGTTGTTATTTGTTCAAGAATGAATTTGAACGTCATGGTAATGCAGGAAAATCATTTATACAAAATGGATTTAAGAGTTGAAACCATGGTCCGAAAAAATTTCAATTGTATGTTGGTGAAGTAAATAGTATTCATAACAAATATTTCAATAGGATGCTAGATTTTGAGAATCAACGTCAATCAATTCAATCTTTTTTTCACAAGTAAAGTGATAAAGCAAAAAATAATTATTATTCACTTAAATGCCTCAATCAATGTGGTAAGGTTATTCCTAAGAAAGGAATTACTATTTCGAGGTCATGATGAGAGTGAAGATTCCGATTACAAAGGTCTTTTTCTCAAACTTTTGGAATTTCATGGTGTTAACCATCCAAATGTGAGAAAGGTAATATTACAACATGCTTTAAAAATGATATGGTGATTTGTTTGACAATTCAAAAGGAGATTGTAGATGCTTGTGCCAAAGAAACAATTAAAGCTATCATCAAAGACTTGGATGGTGATTGTTTTGGAATACTTGTTGATGAATCGAAGGACATCTCACATAAAGAGAGAGCTAGTCTTATGATATGTTAACAAAAATGGAGAGTTGATAGAGCGCTTTTTGGGCATTGTCCATGTGAGTGATACATCTGCAGGTTCATTACAAAAAGCAATTTACTCTTTATTTTTGCATCACTCGTTATGTCTATCTACCCCCAGACCCCACCAGGTGGGAATACACTGGGTTTGTTGTTGTTGTTGTTGTCGTTATGTCTATCTAGATCACGTGGACAAGGTTACAATGAAACTAGTAATAAGCAAGGAGAAAAAATGGACTAAAGTCTTTGATTTTGCAAGATGCTCATTTGCATATTATATTCATTTTTTGCTCATCGGTTGCAATTGACACTCCTGACTCTTTCTAAAAAGCAGCCGAATGTGAAAATTTATTTTATATTGTCACTAGTGTATTGAATACTATTGGAATATCTTTTAAACGAAGGGAATTACTTTGATAACACCAAGTAGAGAAGTTAAAAGAATCGCTTAAATATGGAGAAACTCTTACTGGGCAAGGATTGAAAAAAGAGTGTGGCCTCCAACGACCAGGTGATACTAATTGGGATCTCATTTTAAGACGTAAAATTTCATGCTTGTATTTTCTCCAATTGCTAATGTGCTCAAAGATATAAAAGAAGATTTTCCACATGATCTTGATAAACTTGCAGCAAGAAATCTTTTACTCCCTCTGTTTCAAAAGAATGACCCTCTGTTGAAATCCTGGATTCGCATTTGTGGACAACCCTACACGGGAGATGATCGACAAGGAAGACTTACAAAAGAGGAGATTATATGTAGCAAAAACCTTCTTTTTTCCTTAAAGGGGATGCGAAATCAGTTGGATTATTTCACTACACTATAAATACATTTTGCTGATATGGTGGGTGTTTTTAAGTATGTATGGTATACAACATGTCCAGTATATTCCCACAAAGTGGGGTATGGGGAGGGCAAGAGTTCGCAGTGCATATCACTACTCAGAGATGAGATAGAAAGGTTGTTTCCAATAGACCCTCGACTCAAGAAAAACTATCTAGAAAAGAAATAGTAAAGGAACAAGAAACAATAGGTATTAACACACCAAATAATAAAATAAACAAGACTATCACCAAGTAATATAACAAACGATAATACAATCTGAAACAAGACCAGCACTATGACTACTAGCACGGATAACAAAAAAAATCATCCTATCTACTAGCAAGGACACACTCCTTCCTACTAACTTTCTATCCTAATTTGTATCCTCCACACCTTCCTATTTAGGATCATGTCCTTGGTAAGTTGAAGCTGTTCCATGTCATGTCTAATTAAGGAAATTTAAAGCAAGGTGTGCCTAATTGGCAGGGCGGTAACTAAGGAGAAAGCAGAAACAAATCTGGAATACTATTCCTCTTTGTAGACTTTGGATAATATGGATAAAACAAAATCATAGGTGTTTCGAATGGAAAACATAAAATTTTTCTATTGATAACTTTAGATGCATTTGAAGTTGAAAATTTTGGTGCAACACTTGCTTTGTGGTTACATAGATATATCAGGATTTCTTGAACTCATTTCATACATACATAAGGAATCTGAGTATAGTGAATTGCACACCCAAGGGTGAGGCCTAGTGGTTCAATGAAGTTGGGTTGAGCACCATGAGGTCTCAAGTTCAATTCCCAACGGAGACAAACACTAGGTGATTTTTTCCCATCAGTTCTAACCTTGGTGGACAGATAACCACAGAGTTATCTGATACCTGGTGGAAGGTGGCAGGTATCCCATGAAATTAATCGAGGTGCACGCCGTCCGGACACCACGGTTATCAAAAAAAATCTGAGTATAGTGAATTTCTTTTGTGTACACACTGCAACTCATTGTTGCTGCAGCTTGGTGAGTAAAATTGCCCTTTACGCATCAAAAAGAAACTCTCTCACTTAGCAAACTAAATTCAAAATTCAAACTCTAACACATCTTTCTTTTGTGTACACACCTCTAGTTTTTTGTTCAAGAAATTCAAAATCTATATATGTACCTAAAAAATAAAAAATATTACTTTATAAACACGGTGTATGTTTTGTCAAGAGGCTTCAGGTGAACATCCTCCTACCTCCCTAAATCTGTTGTTGCTCTTAAGATCACTCCAAGGAAGGGTTCACAAAATGTTTCCCAACACTCACTCTCTTAAAAACTACTTATAGTTAACAAAGGAAGAGAAAAATCTACAAGACTACATTCTCACTTCTTGTTGGTGCATTTTTAAAGTGAGGTGTGACGAGTTGGCCTTTTATTGGAAACTAGGGCCAAGATCAGCCACATGCGACTTAATTTGCTTGAATAAGAATTAGCCAATAAAGCAAGGACAAAATAAAGTCACATCACAAATCTCCATCTTGGTCTTGTTTCGATTAATATTGTAAGCTATTACATGTTGTCTGATACTACCAATGCTAAATATATAGCCTTTGGTTGTTAGTGATCTTCTTTTATCAAAATCACCTGCATTATTAGAGTCTACAAAATCAATCAAAGTGTTAATATTTCTCCCAAACTTCAAACATGTATTTGAAGTACTTCGTAAGTATCTGATTGGATTCCACAACCTGCCAATATGTTTTCCAAGATAAGCCATATACCAACTTAGAACACAAAGCGCTTGTGAAATGATTGGACGTGTGCAAACCATTGCATACATTAAACTACTAACTACACTAGAATAAGGAACATGTGTCATGCACCTCTTTTTTCTCTAACTACAGGGATTGAGCAACTCATAACTTAAAATGAGCAGCAAGAGGAGTACTCACTTGTTTAGCATCTTTCATGTCAAATCTCTCCAAAACTTTCTCCAAATAATTCTTCTAGGTCAAGAAAAACCTATTAGCTCTTCGATCTCTTCTGACCTCCATGCCAAGAATTTTCTGTGTTGCTCCCAAATTCTTTATCTCAAAGTTCACCATTCAACTACTTTTTCAAACTATGAGTTCTTGTCGAATCCTTAGCAGCAATGAGCATGTTGTCAACATATAACATAATTAGTAAGCAAATGAACTATCATTCAATTTTCGAAAGTAAACACAACTATCATACATGTTTCTTAAATAACCTCTTATACCCATTTTCTTGTAAACAGCTTTAATCCTTACAAGAATTTCTTAAATAAGAAAACATGGTCTTTCTTCCTTTAATCTCGAATCTTTAGGTTTGATGAATGTATATTTGTTCCTCGAAATTGTTGTGTAATAAAGTTGTCTTAACATCAAGTTGTTTTTATTTCAAATTATACATGACAACTAAGGCAAGCAAGACATGAATTGAGCTATGTTTAAAAATGGTTAAGAAATATCATTAAAATCAATCCATTGTATATGACAAAATCCTTTGCAACTAATCGTACTTTATACCTTGCATCTTCAATCCCTAGAACTCCCTTTTTCTTGAAGACTCATTTACAACCAACAATTCTTTTCTTCTGATGGCGGCTTTGTTAGAAGAAGATTAAAATTTGAACTTTGAACTTTCAATTATGGTCTGTGTAACTACAAATTTGCATTGCTTATAACTTCCACAAAAAAATCGTTGCCACCCATTTTCAGTAACCACTCTTGTAGCTGCTCTTGATGTCCGAGCATTATAAGAGGACAACACTGGTTGGTACGCACGAGAAACCTTATCTAAACTCACACTATCTTCAGTGAGATATTCCAAGTGCTTAGAAAACTCATCGAAAGAGGAAAGCAAACGCCGACGACGCCAACACTCTGACGAACTCCAACAGTGGTTGGAGGTACATCGATCTATACTTTCATTGCGCTATGGCTCTGGGTTTTTAACAGGCTTCACAAGAGACCATGTACCACTCCAGTGGAGGGACTCAATTTCTTCATTCTTTACCAAGACCAGAAAAGTGTAGAAGTTATGTTGCATTTGATTTTTAGTTGCAAAGGCAACTAAAGAAATTGGATAATCATCAAAATATTTAGAAGCAATTTTTGGTGTTGATTCAACCAAGTGATTGATTGCAATGAATGAATAAATTGAGTCTCTCCACAAGAGTGGTACTTGATCTCTTGTGCAGCCACCATCAAAACAAAGAATTGTTGGTTGCAAATAGGTCTTCAAGAAAAATAAGGAATTGCAGGGGTTGAAGATGTAAAGTATAACACACGGTTAGTTACAAAGAGCTATAATGAGGTGCAAAGGGTTGATTTTGATGATATTTTCTCATCTGTTGTTAAACATAGCTTCATTCATGTCATGGTTGCTTTAGTTACCATATATGATTTGAAATTAGAAAAACATGATGTTAAGATAGCTTCCTTACATAGAGAATTTGGAGGAATATATATATGCATTAACATGAAGAATTAGAGAATAAAGGAAAGGGAGACCATGTTTGCTTGTTGAAAAAATCCTTGTACAAATTAACGTAGTCTCCAAAACAGTAGTACAAGAGGTTTGATTCCTTTATGTAGGGTCATGGTTATTCGAGGAGCATATACGATAGTTGTCTATACTTTTGAAAGTTGAATGATGGTTTATTTGTTTACTTATTGTTATATGTTGACGACATGTTCATTACTAAGGATTTGACAAAAAGGTTATTCCTCAACCAAAAGAATTATTTGTACAAAGTGTTAGAGAAATTTAGCATGAAAGATGCTAAACTAGTGAGTACCTAGCTTGATGCTCATTTTAAGTTATCAGTAGCCAAGTCACCACAATTAGAGTAAGAAAAAAGGTATATGGCACATGTTCATATTCTACTACAGTTGACGCTTTAATATAGGCAATGGTTTGCATACGTCCAGACATTTCAAAAGTGGTCAGTGTTGCAGATCGATATGTGGCTTATCGTAGGAAAACACATTGGCAGGTTGTAAAATATATTCTCAAATACTTGTTTGCGAAGGAATTCAAACACATGTTGGAGTTCAGGAGAAACACTAACACTTTAGATAATTTTATAAACCCTAATTATGTTGGTGATCTTGACAAAAGAAAATCTATGACAAGCTATATATTTTACATTGGCGGTTGTGCTATCAATTGAAAAGCAACATTACAACATATAGTGGCTTTATCTATTATTGAAGCCGAATGTATGATAGTGACCAAGGCAATCAAAGAAGCCTTGTGGTTGAAGTATTTATTTGTTAAACTCGCTTAATACCAAGGTGGTATTACCATTTTTTGTGATAGACAAATGTATCATGAGAGAACAAAAAATATTGATATCAAGTATCATTTTATTCAGGAAACCATTAGTAAAGGAATAGTCTTTGTCAAGAAGATCTACACTAGAGACAACCTTGCTAGCATGTTTATGAAACCTTTTCCTATTGTCAAGTTCAAGTTCTGCTTGAATATAATTGGCATGTATAAAAAATAGTTTTGCTCATTGAGGCTTTTGAGAACGTGGAGCAGGTTACCTATATCAGCCAAAATGTGGCCTCATTTTGTCCTTGCTTCAAAAGGCATTGTAGGTCAATTCTTATCATGTGGCTATTTCTTGGGCAAGTAATTTGGACTTGGTTGCTCCCTCACTTTACAAAATGTGCCAACAAGATTTGAGAATTCAATCTTGTATCTCTATATTATAGAAGAGTGTTGGAAAACACTTGTATGAACCCCTTTCTCGGAGTGTTCTTGTGAGGTTGTGAGGTTATTCTTTTCGGGTAGTTTGGGTTGACTAGAGTATCATCACTAATTTTGTACTCTCTTTTATATTGTTATTGGTATAGTGAAATTGCTCCTATCCACATGTGAATTAGGTTACATTGATCGAACCATTACATTTGTACCTCATTTATTTGCCTTACTTACTGCTACTATCAACTTGCATTGTCTTTGTTGTTGTCATTATAACACTCCTTAGCTACATTTCGCAGACTTGGAAGATTCAAATATCACTTCAATAATTTAAAATTTTATCAGTAAAGTCAAACTAATCCACTTAAAGCGGGACAAAAAAGAGTAGTCATATACAATAATAGGACAATTGAAAAAAATTTCAGGAAAAGGACGATAACAATATTGTTCTATTTACCAGCAATGCAGGATATGCTTCAAAATCCTCAAGCTTCCAAACTTTACCAGTGAGCGGCTCGGTAAGCTGAAACAATAAACCCATCAAAAATTAACAAAATTAGCAAGCAACCTTAATGGTGAAAAACACACCTAAAGTATCCCAGTTTTTTGAGTTTCATACCTAAACTAAAAGTTGTGTGAGTTCCTACATGAACTATCGACCAACTGTTTAGTAAAACACACCTAAACTATTAATTGTTCATTTTTACTACCTGGAAGTGCAGCTATGAAACTCAAAAAATTAATAGTTCAGGTGTGTTTTGCTAAATAGTTGGCTTCGGAAACTCAGACGTCTGATAATTCAGGTATGAAAACTCAAAAAAAGGGAATACTTTAGCATTTTTTGAGCATCAACTCAAAAAATATATGAAAAAAATGACCTCAAAATTAGGAGCTCTGAAACCAAGCGAAACGCCTTTGGATTCAGTTCTTGCAGCTCGTATAACAAGTTTCCTCGTCGCCGGCAGAATACTCCAGCGTCGCAGAGTATAATACCCCTTCTTCTTCAAGTAGCAGAGCGACGGAAGAGAAGAAGGCGCAGCTTTAGTAGCTGCAGCTAACGTGCGCGGAACCGATAGCAAACGTGCGCCGCTTGATAATCCGGTGACCGTTGGAATAACCGACATTTTTTCCGTTAAAAACGGAAAATTTCTGCTTCACACACAAGTTTATAAAAACAAAACCGTTATCCGATATTGTTTAGGAGAGTTAAATTTGGGCCTGGTATTGAATCTTAATGGGAGGGAAGATTTGCACAAACAGGATAGAAAATTTAACTAGGAGCCAATTTTAAATTTTGTCTTCGTTCAAAAAAAATTCAAATATAGTTTAGGCGAATAATTTGTCTTATTAGATTGGGAAATTTATTTTGTTTGCAAGTTATATATTTGATTAGACATAGCTTGGGAGGCGGGTTGCATAAACGGTCCTCCAAGATAATTGAGTAATAATATGTGTTTAGTGATGACATATGAGAATTTATTACTTATTGAGAATGGAGAATACAACGTAGAAGTTATTCTTTGCTAGTTATAAATCATGAAATTAACAAAGTAACTTTACGAATAATAGAAGGAAACGTAAGGTATATGGAAAAGCAAGTATCCAATGTCATCCCTTAGTCCTTTATTTGCAGTGATATTATCGTAAGCACCATCTATATTCAACTTAACAATATCATTAACAAGCAATTGACGTTTGACAAGAATGATGGTGGTACGGGAAGAAGAGATTATAATATTAACAAGAAATAGAAACCAGCAGCATGCATGATAATATAATTTACGAAAATTAAGGCTAGTATGTTGTTAGACTTAGTTTTATTTCTATTAATCCAAATATTCCAAGCAAATAAAAGAAGTGACTAGAGTTTTTGTTTTTTTGGCAATTAACTGTGAATATACCATACCAATAAACAAAAACAGCTATTACAACCTATAAAGGGATAAGAGAACTGATTACGTTATAAAAGGATAAGAGAACCGATTACGTAAGTGTAAGGGCCGCGTTCCTCATATGATTCGAAAGAAATGATTTACCACTACATTGATTGATTCTTAAAGTTTGAACCCTCAATGCTCTTATTGCCACATTGGATATGCATGGAAATACTTTTTTTTTTCTTTTATTGCTAATTGGAACTTCAGCTTACGTATAATATAATTGATGGACAATTCAATCCTTAAAATATGCTATAATCTCAGGTGGTTTAAAACTGACATTGAATGGAGCACGGGAAATTTAAAAGTAATGAACTCAAAGTTACTAGTTCAAATTCGTGTTTAAATAATTGAATTCCTTGTGTCACGAAAGACACGCAAAGCTAATTACAGTATTTGAATTCCTTTACATTTTTCAGTAACTGACCGAACACCTATGGGAAAAAAGAAAAAAAAAAAGAAATGAACACAAAAGGAGTGTCTAGCTAGTTGTGGTAGGGTAAAAACAAAAACAAAAATAAAAATAAAAAATAGAGAAGGAAATTGCAGTCAATAATCTTAGAAATTGGTGATCTCGAACATATATATATAGTATGCCTCTTTAATATCAGGATCAATATTTAGAAGATAATCAGTAATTGAAAACTGAATACGCGATTGATTTGTGTAGAAGGAGCATAAACAATAGTGACCAAATTGAAACATCAATCTATAATGCGTTTTGAAGAACAATTTACACGACAAAATTCTGGCGAATATACTCATAAAAGACTAAATAATACACAAGAAAAACTAATAAGAAGAAGAGGGATGGACAAGAAAAAGGGTAGCAACCGACATGTTTTTGCCAGAAGTTTGTCAACACTAGCTACTAGTTAAATACTATGAAAATTTGGATATAGCTTAAATAACAATTATATTCCATGATCTTATGAGTGGGTGGTCTTGAACTTTTAACCTTCACCTTGTCTCGTGAGCAAAACCTTCAAGGTCAAAAGTCAAAACCTGTTAATTAAACTTGAAGTTTTCTCGTAGAGAAAACAGATCAAAAAGTCAAGATAACACACCTCCATATCCATTCTCATAAATCTCCCAAAACAATTGGATTTTGGGTGCACTTCTTACTAATCAATCACATAATGAATCCATATAGTTCTTAGACTTTTAAATTGGCTTAAGCCCTTTCTAAACTTTCGATCCTCCGGTCTCTTCATACAATTCATCTCATTTTTGTTTCTCTGCCCCAATGATTTGATTTTGTGTGCTGATTTTGAAAGCATAAGCAAAAGGTTGATACACGAAAAGATATAGTTATTTGCAACAAATTTTTATAGTGACAAAAATAAATTGCAATCACGAATAAATATAAAGAAACATGATTTTTTATAGATAAACAATGTGGGTACAAATCTATTCCTTCCTTGATTCTTCTCTCTCAATTTTCTCCGTAATTCGAAGATCGTCAGTAGCGTATTCTCGAAAGAAGGTATATTTGGATTTGAAATGGATTTCTCCGTAATTTGAGGTTGTTAGTGGTGTATTTCTTGAACGTAGGTATATTTGCATTTGATATGGATTTCTCCGTAATTCAAGGGTTGTTAGTGCCGTATTTCTCGAAAGTTGAAATATTTGGATTTGATCTTATGACAGAAGGATTTGGAGGATTTGTAGATCTTCTTGATGTATTTGCTTTGCTTATTAAGAAAGGAAGATTTGTAGATCTTCTTGATGTATTTGCTTATCAAGAAGAGAGGATTTTGCCTATCAAGAATAGAGGGTTTCGATCTATTTATTGGGTTTTGCTTATCAAGAAGAGAGAGTTTTGATTTATTTATGAATATCCCATGAATTTTTTGAGATATTGAAGATACCTCTTTAAGGGATATTTTGCCCTTTAAATAGACATGATTTAAGGTTTAGGGTAAAGTAGCCTCCAAGAACTCCACTAAATTGCGATTCGTCTTGTAGAGTCATACAAAATTTTGATGTCTACAATAGTTTCTTTCACATTACATCACATTATGAACTTAGGGATGGTGGCTAGTACGAATTATGAAGGTTTTAATAATGCAGATCAGGTACTTGTTATGCGGGTATCAATTATGTAGGTATTAGCTATTTCATCTTCTACCTCCGCATAAGATACACCAATTTTTTCATAACTTATACATGTATTAGGTATACAGATTTCGAAATTGCAAAATAGACGTGTTAATTGTACTCATGAATAACTTATTTCCTAACTAGCTACCAAGCGTTGAATAACTTATACGAGAATTAGCACCTGAATAACTTACTTCTCTACTAACTACCAAACAACCCCTTAAAGTCTTGAATTAGACCATTTTCGTCTAAATCGGGCATTGAAATGTATATCTGCACTAAAGTTTAAAAAAGATTGATAATTCCCTCATAGAAAAATAAGATATTTAAGTTTCGAAAAAAGATTGATACACCTCTCATCATAGGCCTTTCGAGATAGCTTAGTTGGTTTTGAGGGTGGTTATCCATACAGATGATCCGAGATCGATCCCGCCCCCGCCCCCCCCCCCCCTAAAAAATCCTGAGTCAAGCCTGTCACACAGGATTTGCCTAGTGTGATTTACATCTCCTGTGTGGTTTATAGATTATTAAACAATGGGTGATTTACCCGGTATGCACAAAGTGCTCACCTGAAGGGTAGAGATTGTAGCGGCTGCCGGTTGTCCTAGGGTTCTAAAAGAAACTCTTATAATAAGAAATTGAAATAATTAAGTTGAAAAAGATATTGATAAACCCTTCATAGAAAAAAATGAGATATTTAATGTAGCTCTCCAACTTTAGGGAATTGAAATATTTAAGTTGAGAAGAGATTGGTAAACCCTTCTTAGAAAAAAATGAGATATTTACATCGGGCACTAAAGGGGAGACAAGCAGAGGTACCAACATCAATATTTACATCAATATTTGCCCCATGACACATAGAATATAAAGCTGCAAAACTAATTTGGCTAAACTATGTTAGCACATAAAAACATTAATAAAACATAAAGGGGTTCGACATCAGATCTAACTTGAAAGAACGGAGGTCAACCTTAGTTCAACATCTGAGTCAAGAGACAGATCTGGAAGTAAGAAACAAAGGTCGAGTGAGAGATGAACAAAAGAAAAGGAAGAGAGTGGAAATAAGAGACGTACAGAGGGAAGAACTGTGAATTCTAGATGTGTACCTCCTTCGACGACAACAACCCCAAACACCTGAAGACAAAAAGAGAAGTCAAGATTACCTACAAGTGCGCAAAGAGTAGAGGGGGGACAAGCTTAGATTACCTCGGAAAGATGAAAGCTCTTGTGCGACCAAGAGGATATCATCTCCATCGGTCACTAAATTTATGATCACCTAGAGGAGGAGGCAACGAAAATGGAGATTCAGTTAGAGCACTTTGGGGGAAGGCAAAATGTCCTGTGAAAAGTTGGAGCAATGAGTAGGGGTGGGCATGATATTGTATACACTAAATTATCATACCGAATTAAAATTTTTGATACCGTGATTTTTAGTATTATGATATTTGATATGGTATATGGTATACATTTAAAATTTTTTTGGTATATGGTATGGTATTCGATATTTATAAATGACATACCGAAATATCGAATACCATACTGAAGTATATATAGTTACATAAGTAACTTTATATATATATATATATATATATATATATATATATATATATATATATATATATATATATATATATAACAACAACAAATCCAGTGTATTCCCACCTGGTGGGGTTTGGGGGGTAAGATGTACGCAGTCCATACCTCTACCTCTAAAGAAGTAGAAAGGCTGTTTCCGATAAACCCCCAGCTCAAGACACAAGATACCACACAAATACAAAGTAAAACACCGAACAAGGTTACAAGGTTACATAACATAAATACGGCAACCATAAGTAAAAGAAAACAGAGGAAAGTACCCAGATTCGTACTAAAACAAGGAACACGGAATCATAACCAGGATACTACCCCCAGCAAGTAATTCCCTACACTAGCGACTCAAACTGGCCCTAGTCCTCTGCCCTAATTCGCGCCCTCCAGACCTTCCTATCTAGGGTCATGTCCTCGGTGAGCTGTAACTGCTCCATGTCCCGCCTAATCACCTCACCCCAGTACTTCTTCGGCCTACCCCTACCCCGCCTAAAACCATCCAACGCTAGCCTCTCACACCTACGAACCGGGGCATCCATGCCCCTCCTCTTCACGTGTCCGAACCAGCTCAATCGGACTTCCCGCATCTTGCACTTAGTATTAGTATAAAAATGTTTAGACATTGAAACTTTCGCTACTCTATTTTAATTGAAATGTCTTTACACCGATTGAAATGTCTTTTTGGTGTAATGGACTAATAAAAGAAATGGTTTGTACTTCTTTTTCAATATTTCTACATGTGTAATGTGTATTTATGATACAATTAAGACATATTTTTGAAAAGTCGAAGTAATAATACTCTAGTATACGAGTATATATTGTCAAAGTTAAACAAACTATGATTATCGATTATCATACCGCAAAATATCAAAATCAAGCATTAAAATATCGAACCATACCGAATTAATATGATATGATAATGATATAATATTTTAAAAAATTGAATACTAAAAATACCGTACCAAAATTTTAAATACATATCATACCATGCCCACCCCCTAACGATGAGAGTAGAGGAAGACATATATAAAAAGGAGCAGATCAGTTTTGTAGTGGGGCTTAACCCGATCATCATGTAATTGTTGCTATTTTTTGTTAAGTTTGGGCGTATGGCCGAACCAATTTAATTCTCTTGATTATTAATAAATAAAAATTATACAAATACATAACTTATATTTTTAATATTACAAAAAATTCCAGCTCCCTAAATATATTATAAGAATTTCAAGATATACATAAAATGCTATGTATATGCGAGCTATGTTATGTATATTAATAGGAATAGAAAGTAAAGTAATTAAAAAAGTGGGAGAGAGTGTAATTACTTTCAAAAAGGTTGGTATTTATATTATTTATACTATTAATAAAGAAAAAATTACAGAAAGTAGCATACTTCAGACTATAATTACAATATATCAACACTTTTATAAAATTACATTTATAGCAAGAGTAACATTATTTTACTCATTAACTATGCAAGTGCATGTTTTACTCTCACTACATTATATTTTTCTATTTTTACTCCACTATTTCACCTCCCTCAAATATAGCCATATCTTTTATTCTTTTTTTCATCTTATTTTTCTATCCTTTTATTTTTTTATTCTATTTTTATTTTTATTTTTTTATTTTCACTTTTTTTTCTCTCTTCTATTTCTCTTTTTTTTTCGTATTTCTTTTTTCTTTTTCATATTTGAAGATAATTATCTCCATGATTTTCAAGATTTCAATATAAAATATCATTACTGTCTTTCAATCTTTTATATGTCTACCTTTTTTTTCTTGTTAGTTTTTTTTCATCTTATTTTTTTATCATTTTATTTTTTATTTTGATTTCTTTTTATTTTTTATTTTTTTATTTTCATATTATTTTCTATCTTCTATTTCTCCTTTTTTTACTTTTCGTTTTCTTTTTTTTCCTTTCTCATATCTTTTTTTTTCTCTATTTTCATTTTGTTCTTCTTTTTTCTATTTTGTTTTGTTTCTTTTTTTCTTTTATATTTACACTTCTATTTCTCTTTCTTCCTTTTTTTTCTTTTTCACTTCTCTTTTTTTCATTTTTTTATTTTTATATTTTTGTTTTTTTTTTTCCTTTTTTTACTCTTCTATCTCTAACTTTCATTTTGAAAAAATAAATATGTATATCACATACACATATTCAAAAAAACATACAAAATACATAATCATACAGATTTGGATATGTATTTCAGTACAAACATACATATGTATTTACGAAATACATATCATATTCATAATAAATAGTAACAAACATAACTATGCTCTATATCTTCATATGTATTTGCGAAATACAAAGGTGACTCATATAAAATAAGAATATACATATGAATCATGTATGTATTCTGTAAATACATATGCAGAGCTATATGTATTTTATATGGTGTTGAATTTGTCTTTGGACTGTATATACTATGTCACTTTAGAGGGTAACATATGTACTTATTTGTTTTCTTTTACTGTTTAAGGTATGTATCATGTATTTTTTTATTACCTATATGTATATATATATCATTGTCATTTTTGTTATAGAGATTTTGTGTCTTATATGTTTATATATACATGTGAGTCAGATATGTATTTCTGTAAATACATATGCAAATTTATATGTATATTTTTTTACCGTAAATATATATACAAATTTGTATGTCTATTTATTTTGTATAGTTTTTTAATATGTATATATGATATAGATATCTGTCTTTTAAAATTTAAAGATGGAGATAGAAGAGTAAAAAAAAAAAGAAAAAAAGAAAAAAAATAGAAAAAACAAAAACGAAAAATAAAAATTCAAAAAGAAAAAAGAAGTGAAAAAGGAAAAAAAGAAGAAAGAGAAATAGAAACTAGAAATAGAAGTGTAAAAACAAAAGCGAAAGAAAATTACTCCCCCCGTTTAAAAAAGAAAGACCTACTTTCATTTTTAGTCTGTTTAAAAAATAATGATCCCTTTCCTTTTTTGGCAATACTTTAATTTCAACTTTCCACATGACATGTTTAGGACCACAAGATTAAAGGACATTTTGGTATATTTGACACAACTTTAATTTAAGGCCACAAGATTTAAAAGTTTTCTTTATTTTCTTAAACTTTGTGCCAAGTCAAAGTAAGTCATTCTTTTTTAAATGGAGGAGGTAAAAAAAAAGAGAAAACGAAAGAAAAAAAAGAAAACAAAAAAAGAAAAAGAATAAATAAAAAAAATGAAAAAGAAAAAAAAAAGAGAAGTAGAAGAGAAAAATAAAGTGGAAAGAAAAAAATGAAAAAGAAAAAAAAATTAAAATAAAAAAGATAAAAAAAATGAAAAACTAACAAGAAAAAATAGTTAAGAGGTACAAGAGAATGATATTTTGAAACTTAGAAGATCATGGGAATAATAATCTATATATTTGAGTTTGATTTGGAAAAAGACTCTACTAATTTAAATGAGAGTAATTTATGAGAATTTAATAAGATGAGATAATTATTCCTTATTTAACTCAACTAATTTGAGTAAAATAAGGGTAGTAAAATCTTGTTGTATATGTATTTGTATAGCAACAATTTACTTAAATACAAAATATAATTTGCTATTTTTCATAATTATGAAACTGTTGATATAAAAGTTACAATTAAGGCTCTATAGTTGCTATTTCTGAAATTTCCCAATAATAAAAGGGCCTGCCCAGTAGGGGTGGGCATAGTATGGTATATACCGAATACCAGACCGAAATAAAAAATTTTATACCGCGGTATGGATGTTATGGTATTTGGTAGGAATTTTAAATTATTTTGATTGTTAGTACGGTATTTGGTATTTATACAGTAAATACCGAAATACCGTATACCACACCGAAGTTTTTTAATAACATATAAAACCCATATATATATATATATATATATATATATATATTATATTTAAGATTATTAAATATATTTATATATCATCCATTAGCCAATTGAATACAAAAGTAGCTTTTATTCAGAAATAAATTTTTTGGGAAGCTTATTATTTAGGAGTACTATGCTTAAGTTTAGGTACTGTTGTTCAGAGTTTGCATCTCAGACTATTCAATCGTGATTGAAATGTTTATTTTGTGTAATTGATTAACAAAGATAGTTGTTAGCCTAACATGATTGAGACGTTTTTAAAATTTAAAGTTATAGTTTTTTTATATGAATATATGTAATTAGAAATCAAATAAAGTATGGTTATCGAATTACCATACCATAAAATACCGAATTTAAAAATACCGAACCATACCGAACTAATTTAGTATGGTAATGGTATTGTTCTTTTAGATACCGAAAACCAAAGTTACCGAACCAAATTTCAAAATATCGTACCGTACCGTACCATGCCCACCCCAACTGCCCAGGCCAACAAAAAATTGCTTAAAAAATTAGATGTTTGTCGAAAACAACACAATATTATTATACATATCGTACTTGATATTCCATTAAGAATGGTAAGCAAATCTATCAATTTTTCCTAAATTGATGATGCTCATGAATGGTGCATTTCACTTAAAAGAGTTCTAGCTCAAGATACATTTTCCTTTAACATCCTATGAACATTACTTGTGCTTTTACGAAGAAATGGTGCATTTGCACTCTTCTAAAAGTTAAGGGTTTAAGTAAATAATTTTCTTGAAAATAACACAAAATCCTAAGTTTTAAGTTCGTCCATGACTACTTGGGGTTGTTAGCGGAGTTGAAAAGTTTCGATTTTGATCTTTAGAAAGGAAAAATTTTCAATTAGGAAGGGTTTTATTCCCCTTAGTAGATCTATTGAATCAGTAAAATTCGAATACTAAATTTTTATGCAAAAAGGAAAAAAAATATCCAAGAATGCATTAATATTGAAAATGTGACAAAGTTTACAGGTCGTCCTCTAATACTCGAGGTTTTCTCAGACAACATAATCCCTATTGTTTGATCTCAACTTCTACTACATTCTTGTGATATCTCACTTAATTGAAAACATATCTTAAGTTTTTCAAACTTAACTAAAAACATCCCTATGTTAACTTTTTCATCTATATCTAGCGGGGCCTTCTTTTTCTCATGTGCACTGCTTGTTCTTATTATTCAATAAATTTTTCCATAAGCTCTTCAAAGAGTAAAAATACTCCATAACTGATTAATTGGATGAATGAATCCAACACTTCAAAATTGTCTTCTTTTTTCATTATTGCTCAAGTGCTCACAGATTCTCTATTAATGCCATTAGATTCTTCATATGTAAATCATGAGAGAGAGGAGTAAAAAATTGTAGGGAGAGAACAAGAAATATCACAGGGGATAATAAAGTAGGACAAATAATTAAAATAAGTAGTCATACTGAATAACTGGTTTGTTGAATGCATAGTTCAAAGGTAACCATTACTATAATTTAGATCAGTCACACTCTCTCCTACCTAATTTATGTAATGATGTTTCACTACGCATGTAGTTTAAAATAGAAATGGTCTAAAATAAAGTCGTTCTATGTCGAGGTTCTATTAGAAACTTCTCTACCTTTTTAAGAATGAGATAATGTCTGTATGCTCACGATCCTCTCCAAATCTCTCTTATAGAATTACAACGGATTTATTGTTGTTGTTGCTATTGGTCTAAAATAAAGTCATAGATATTTGAGAGGTTATAAATCTTCTTGTTAAAGGTATAATGGATGTTTCAAAGTTAAATTATACTAAATATAAAAATGTGTCATTCTTTTTGAAATTGATTAAAAAGAAAGAGTTACATAAATTAAGGTGGAGGGAGTACATAGTTGAGAAAATTAAGTGTGAGGAGACAAATAAGTTTTAAAATTAAAATTGGTGACAACTTTGACCAACTCAAGTCAAATTCTTTTTAATTAGTGATTAAAGTAAATTGGGGTGTAAAATATAATTTTTTAAACTTTTTAAAAGTCCTCAAATTCCAAATTTCAAATTTCAAATTTCAAATTTTTTCCCTTTTCTTATCTTTCAATCCCTTTTTTTTCCTTTCTCTCTCCAAATTTCTTTCTTCCCATCTTCTTCTTCTTCTTCTTCTTTTTTTCTTTCTCTAGATTTTCCTCTTCTTCCATCTTCTCTTCTTTTTTTTCTTTCTCTTTTCATTTTGTTCTTCCTTTTTTAATCTTCATGAACTATTTTTTTTAAAAAAATTGAGAAGTTTGAAAAGAAAATTTTTGATTTCTTTTAAAAATGAATGAAGAAATAATTCAGCAATTACGAAAGTTGCTTCAGCAACTACCATAGTTGCTACAATAGTTACGGTAATTGCTGCAACAACTACTATTAGTTGTTATGTTACAACAACTGTCAAAGTTGTTGTAGCAACTTCGATACTTAATTTCTGAAAAAAGATGTGGTTGGAGGAGGAACCCCCGAAAAAGTGATATTTATGGTTAAAAGGGGAGGTGGTGGTGCTGGTGGTGACGCCGACTGAGAAGATGACATTTGTTCTGGTGTGATAGCAATGGTGGTGAAAGAGAAAGAAGAAAATAAATGATAGTTATGTAGAGGGAGGAAATAATGATGAATCTAGAAGAGGTGGAAATGATCATGATAGTGATAGTGAAAGAAGAGGAGGAGGCGTGGCGGCAACAAAAAGGTTGTGGAGGAGGAATGGTGGTGATGGTGTAGGGATCTTTGTGTAAATATGGTGTAGGAATAATTGCGTAAATAATAAAACTTGAGGGTTTTAAAATTAGTGTCATTAATACTAATCTTAAAATTGCCACTTCTACTCAATATTTAAGACTTGTATCACTCTTTTTTAGTTTTAAAACTTTTTTGTCTCCTTTAATTAAGTTACCCAATAAAAATGCCTTAAGTATATTACGACAGATATCTCAAGGTTGAGCCAAAAAGTTGAATCTCATATGACCATCATTAAATAGCTTGAGCAATAATTTAGGCAAATGTTTGCCACACTGAACCAATATTAATCGAGCACTCTTTTGAGCAACACCATCTAAGATCTAAGGAATGATAGCCATTGCCTGACCATTACTAATCGGGTTAGTAAGACTACTACTGATTCACCTATCTCGATGGTTGATGAAAAGAGGGATGACCCCATGATCATTGATGATGTGGATGAGAACGAAACAGAGAATTTAGTGGTGAATGAGGATATATCCAAAAAGCCTCTAGTTGCTGAAAAAGAGGCTAAGTTTGATAAAGAAAAGCATAAGGAGGTCACATCAGTATTGAATCCCATTCCACAATCTCATCATTTTCCCCAAAGATTGAAAAAAAGCTGAAAAAGGAAAATATCAAAAGTTTATTTTGATGCTGAAAGAGTTATCGATGAACTTCCCTTTTGTGGAGGCTCTAGAGCAAATGTCGGGCAATGTAAAATTTATTAAGGACTTAGTGACAGAAGTGGACAGTGATTTTTGAACTAGTGGACAATGTTCAGCATTGTAGTGCAATTTTTTCTTGCTCTCTAGTTGTGTAGAAGAAAGATTTGGGAGATTTCACGACTCCTTGCACTATTGGGTCTTTGATTTTGCAATGGAATTATATGACTTGGGTGCTAGTATTAACCTAATGTCGTAAGTCATTTACAGGTATTTGGGATTGGGATCGCGTAAATCGATCTCTTTGAGACTCCTAATAGCAGATTATACTTTGAAAAAGCCAGTGGGAATCTTATATGACATATTGGTGAAGGTAGCATCCTATATATTTATAATTAACTTTATGATTCTTGACTGTGAGGTTGATTTTGAGGTGCCCATTATTTTGGAAAGGCCTTTTCTCACAACAAGACGAACATTGGTTGATAAGAAAAAATGATAGATAAAGTTTAAATTGAATGTCGAGTAGGTTACTTTTAACGTATTCTAGTCCATAAAGTATCAAAATGATAGACACAATAGTTGAGGATGAGTTGGTAGTTCCTATTGAGGAAAGACTCGGTTTGATGTACTTACAGTAATAACAATGAATTTTAATAATAATGGTATTGAAGAGTATGATGAGATGGTGAGCGCACTTGTTGGTATGGGTTCATACACTTATGCACAAAAGAAGCTCGATTTTGATACGAAGAATAGAGTGACTCCGCCAACTAAACCATCTATTGAGGAGCCTCCCATTTTGGAGCTCAAGGACCTCTCATCTGTGCTATGTAATTTTGGGTAACAATAATACCTTTTCAGTCATAATTACAGATAATTTATTAGAGTGGTAGGTTGAGACTTTAGTGTCTATTTTGCGGAGGTTCAAAAGGACCATAGGATGGTCCGTTGCTGACATTATTAAAATTTCACTTGGAATTTATACTCATAAAATCTATCTTGAGTCAAATTGTACACCTAGTATTTAGAACCAACATAGATTAAATCCACTCATGCAAAAGATTGAGAAGAAAAAGATCATTAAGTGGTTAGATGCAGGCACAATTTATTTGATTGCTGACAACAAATGAGTGTGCCCCATCCAATATGTTCCAAAAAAAGGGTTTAATCACTATGGTTCCCAATGAAAAGAATAAGATGATTCCTATGAGGCCAAACACTAAATGGTATGTTTGCATAGACTATAGGAAACTGAATTCATAGACTGTGAAGGATCACTTTCCTATATCTTTCATAGACTAGATATTAGGCTGTCTTGCCGGCAGAGGATGATGTTATTTCTAGGTGGTTATTCAGAGTATAATCAGATTTCTATCACCCCCTAAGACCAAGAAACCACTTTTACTTGTATATATAAGACATTTTTATTTAAGAGGATGCTCTTTGGTCTATGTAATGCTCTTGCTACTTTATAGTGTTATGCGGTGTCCATCTTTTTTAACATGATGGAGGACACTATTGAGGTTTTATGGGTGACTTTTTAGTTGTGGGTAACTCATTTGATAATTGTTTGGCACATCTTGCCAATGTTCTGAGGAGATGTGAAGAATGCAACCTAGTGCTATATTAGGAGAAGTGCCACTTCATGGTTAAAAAAGAAATTGTGCTTGGTTATACGATTTGTAAGAAGGGGATTGAGTTCAATAAGGAAAAGATTGAGGTGATTGAGAAATTTCCTCTGCCAATTTCTATGAAGGGCATTCATATATCTTTGGGGCATGCAGTTTTCTATCAATGATTCATCAAAGACTTCTGTAAAATTGTGAATCCATTGTGTAAGTTATTGAAGAAGGATGGAAACTTTGTGTTAGACAAAACGTGTCTAAAGACATTCGGGTGTCTAAAATAGAGGTTAATTTTAACCCCCATCATTGTATATTTGGATTAGAGTTTGCCGTTAGAGGTTATGTGGGATACAAGTGGCATGTAGATATGTGTAGTCCTAGACCAAATACGAGAGAAAATCTTACATCCCATAGATTATGTAAGAAAAAACTTAAGACCACTCTGAAGAATTACACTATGACTAAACAAGAGTTGCTTGTTGTTGTGTTTGCATTCTGAAAGTTTTAGTTGTACTTGATTGGCTCAAAAGTGATTGTACATACTGGCCATGCAACTCTTAAATACCTTATTGCAAAGAAATATACAAGTGCAAATTTTATTATATTGTTCTTTTTGTAGGAATTTGACTTTGAGGTCATAGATTGAAAAAAGACTAAGAATCAAGTGGTTGGCTAGTTATGACACCCTGGAGAAGAGGCAATGCTGAAACTATGGGATGAGCTTGAAATTGATGATACTTTTCCAGACGAGCAGGTGTTGGCAACATTACAAGACTTGATTCCCTGGTTTATAAACTTTGCCAATTATTTGAAAAGTGATCTAGTTTCAAAGATATGTTATTTCAACAACAAAATAGGTTCTTGCATGAGGAGAGGAAGTTTTTTTGGGATGAACCATACTTGTTTTGAGTTTGTGCAGATGGTGTAATGCTGAGATGTGTTCCTAAGGTTGAGAAAATGAATATATCTTAAGGAAATGTCATTCATCACTAGTTGGGGGGTCATCATGGAGATGCACGGACCGCACATAAAATCTTACAATTTGGTTTCTAATGGCCCACCATGTATAAGGATGTACATGACTATTCTTAGACTTGTGACCAATGTCAAAGGAAAGGGAAATTCTCGTGTATATATGAACTTTGAATGACGACTATTCTTGAGCTCAAGTTGTTTGATGTTTGAGGCATTAACTTTATGGTCCCCTTTGTAAGCTCACATGGAATAAAATACATCTTGGTGGCTGTTGACTATGTTTCCAAATAGGCAAAGAAAATTTTAATTCTGAACAATGAAGTTAATAGTGTCACAACCTTTTTTAAAAAGAACATCTTCTCTAAATTTTGTACACCTTGAGCTATCATTAGTAATGGGGGCTTAGATTTTTGCAATCGCCTTTTCAAAACCTTGAATACACAATAAAGTGTTACACATAAGGTGGTAATACCTTACCATTCTTACACAAGTGGGAAAGTTGAGTTCTCAAATCGAGAGATCAAATTAATCTTGGTGAAGACTATAAATGCTAATAGGACAAACTGCGCCTGAAGGTTGGATGATGAATTTTGGGCCTATCAGACAACATTTAAGACTCCTATAGGTGCTTCCCCATAACAACTGGTGTATGGAAAAATGTAACGCCTCGGGTTTTTGGTCCTTAAAATTTTTTAAAATTTTATCCTCACTGCCTTGACTACGACTTACCCTATGAGTGGTAGGAAGTCTTAAAGAGCCTTTGGACTTAAATTGTAACCTAAATAGTAAGTATGTGACTAAGTTTTGATCTAAGTACGAGTGTCTCACTAAGAGTTGTAAGGACTCATTATGATTCGTTGGGTGAAAATCGTAGGATATCCAGTGCTTACCTCAAATGGGTTCTGTGTTGACTACGACTGGACTCTACGAGTCGTAGAGTACCTTAACGAGTCATAGCAGTTGATTCAGAGGGCCAACAGTGTGTGGGTTCCCTGGAAACTATCTTGGTTATGACTCACAGTAACGTGTCGTAATGATACCTTATGAGTCGTATAGTGACCCGTAGTCACTGACGACTAAATTTCAGCTTTTAAATTAAGCGAACTTTGGACAATTCTCTCCTTACCTAATTAAAACCCCGCATTCATAAAACACTTAAGAGGAGTTATTTCCCATTCATATCATAATCAAACATATCAAAAAACTCTCTCGAGTCTCTCAAGCAACCATACTTAGGGTTTTTAAGAAATAGGTCATCCAAGATCTCAAGGGTGGAATTCTCTCCATAAACTTGGATATTTTAGGCATGTTAATCTTCCCTAATTGCTAATTTGTTGAAAATATATGTTTTAAAGTGTTGTTCGTATGGTATTGATAATGGTTTTGAAACATGGGTAGAGGGTTTTGAATAACTGTTGTCTATGTGATGATTCATGTTTGTCCCTGTATGGTTTTTGTTTAAAGGGTGGTTTTAAAACCAATTTGATGCATGGGTATGGTAAATAAATTAAGGGATTGTAATTTTCCCAAACTTGTGACTTTTGAAGTGGTTATGACCTTAGCCTTATATTGTGAAATTGGTTTTTGAATATGAAAAGTATGCATATTGAACTACTCTTGACCTATTGTATAAAGTGAAAAGTAAATGAAGCGTAATGGTTTTTAAATTGAACCATAAGTGGTTGTGTAATTCACCAAGTTAATGTATAATTATACCAAGGGGGTTATTGATGTTGGGTGTATTTATGCATTCTAGCATCCCTATTCTAGCCTTTTTAGCCTTTTTTTGAGGATTATTCTAAGATATAATGGTTGATAATGATATAAATATGTTAAAACATGTGTTTATAAGGTTTCAGTTTAAGTCTAAGTGAGTTTGTACTTAAAAGAGTCAATTAGAGTTCAATAGAGAAAACTAGTCTTCCTATCTTGAGCTAGTTTCTTGTCTAGTCTATCTTGTTGGATTCTATTGTGTTCTATGTGTTACTTATGGTTTTAAATGTGTTATAATATATGGAACAAGTTGTTAGGAGTGTACAAAGTTCATATGAGTCAAAGAAAGAGTGGAAACTTAAAGTGAAAGATCATGAAACCAACCTAGTCTAAGCTCTTGTTTTTGATTCATCGAAATAGGTTTAGTGTTATTTGTACTTCTAATTCGTTTGGGGTGATGATTTAGTGTAATACCCTGCATGTTTCTAAGCTAGGATACGAACCATTTTTCCTATATATGAAATCTCTTATCCTGTGATTCATACTTGAGTACATGACTTACAATGAGTATCCTAGCGATAAGATAACTTATGATGCGTTAAGCATGTTCATATGAGTCACTTAAGGTAATACAAGCTAAGAGTTTTTGAATCCATCAAGTTTTAGTGTTAGATTTCATAAGGGTCATACTTGAATGAGTATAACTCGATGTTAATGTGGTATTTCTGCATATTTCTACCCACCAAATTATAGAGAATCGAATTAGCTTTCCAACGATATCAATTTCATCAAAACCCGACACCCGAGCTAAGAGTTATGGCTTTGCGAAGTAGAGTGCGTCACCTAACCAATCGCACATGGCCACTGGAAAACATATGCGGAGCCTATGGAAATATAGGCGATAACATATGTGGCACCTATGTAAATTAGGCGATAGCATATGTGGCGCCTATGTAGATATAGGCGATAGCATATACGGTGCCTATGCAAATATAG
Organism: Capsicum baccatum var. pendulum; assembly: GCA_030864225.1. Lineage (NCBI taxonomy): Eukaryota > Viridiplantae > Streptophyta > Magnoliopsida > Solanales > Solanaceae > Capsicum > Capsicum baccatum. Next base: position 68,332,116 of record CM061553.1, read on the forward strand.
GCGATAGCATATGCGCCGCCTATGTAGATATATGCGATATCATATGTGGCGCATATCTTATGGTTTCAAGTGACTTAAACACTCCGTTTTGAGTTATTTTGAGGGTAATTAGGTTTTTTAACACTCCTTACACGTCCCTAAATTTAACCCTACGAAATATATAGCTCCTAATTACATTACAACCCTACTAACATTTTAAGTTCATGATCCAAGAGCACTAAAAGAGAAAAATAACTAGGGTTGCATAATTAAGCTTGAAGATCCAATTTCAAGGAAATTCCTCCGTCAATCATCAAGAATCTTCCTTCTAAAGTATGCGTGAGTTGATTCATGGACTCCTTTCATCCATGAATCTCAAGAACCATCTTCTATATTATGTATTATGATGTTTATGTTGTTGTTGGTTGATGTTCATGTGGTTAGAGTTTGATGATGCCTAAGATGGGATCTTTGTATGTTTTGTGTGAGGATATGGTGGTATTTAATGTATAAATATGTGAAAATGGTGGTTGAATATTTGTAATCTTGATGAATCCACCTATGCCTAAGATGTGCATGTAAGGTGTTTGTGAAAATACCTAAGGGAATAGAAATCATGCTTTTATGACATAATAAGTCCTAAATGACTATTTCATGTTCTAAGTTTATGTCCAACGTGATACCTATGCTATTGTCTTGAATTGAAGATGTTGTATGAGTTGATCATGATATTGTTGTGATATGGAATGACCATGTTATTGAAGCCATGCAAGTATATACATGTTGTGTGCATTCCCGATCATGTGATAGTTTGTTGAGAATCATTCTTATTATGAAATCCTTACTTACGATATTGTGAATTGTGGACTCTACTCTTATGATCAAGTCAGTCATGTGTATCAGTTTCCTTCCATCGAGTGCTGGGGGTACTTGTACCCGAAAACTATAGCTGTGTGCCTAGAGCTAGTGTCATGTTTCAAGACATCCTCAGTCAAGCTATGTTCCATAGATTTCAGTTAGTCACGTGACTCAGAAAAACTCAGAAATCTCAGTAGTTTAATAGTCCCAGTAATTTCAGTACTCTAGTCAGACCTCAGATCTCAAGTAGCTTTTCTCTCAGTCAACGGAACTCAGTGAATTCAGCTTAGTTTAGCGAAGAAAATATTATCAGCTCAGTTAATCAATTTATAAATCAGTTCAGTTCAATTAGTTAGTTCAGAGCAATTAATATTTTTAGAGTCTTTCAGTTGGGAGTAGGGACTAGCACCGAATGAGTGCAGGGAAGGCGGTTTTTCCCATTATAAAGGCAGAGCCGTTAGCAGCAATCCCTATACTCCAGAACTGCGTAGCTAGCACAGGACAGGATTCACCCATCAGATTAAGGCTATACTTGACTGTTATATTGTCTTAGGCTTGATTTCCTGTTCAGGGTCACCCGTCAGAGAGGCTTGACCATAGTAGAGGTCTCTACCCGTGGCACGGTATTGACACCCTTCTAATCAGGGCAAAGATTAGACCCCACTAGTACAGTATCAAGGCATATCGGTTAGGTTACTACCTCCCACAGTCACAGTTACAGTTTTAGTATCAATCTTCAGAGTAGAAATCAGGAATCAGGACTGTCAGATAGAAATCAGGAATCAGGACTGTCAGATACAGTCATCGATCTTAGTAAGGAACTCAGATAGTTTCATTAATTCCTGGACCATCCCGTCAGATAGGCTTGGTCCCATATTCAGATGCTTATTATTAGATCTAAAGGTCACCCGGCAAATAGGCTTGATCTCAATCTCAGATTCAGTTGAGTATTCTCATTATCAGTTTCAGAGATCACTCGTTAGCTAGAACTGATCTCAGGCTTAGATGTTCAAATACAGTTTGGAACTCAGATAGTTTTTCCCAGAATTAGGACTGTTAGATATAGTCATCCATGTTGTCAGTCATTCAGTATCTCAGTATCACGAAACTCATGTTGTCAGAGTTCAAACTCAAGTAGTCAGTATCTCTACGAGTTCAGTAGCAGTTACGTATAAATGTATGTATGTATGTATGTATTCTCACGTTTATATTAGTCAGCATGTTCATGCATATAAACACCATGCATTTAGCCTACCCCCATGTATACTCAGTACTTTAGTTGTACTAACGCATTTGCATTATGGTGCTTTCTTCTTATGTTACACCATAGGTTCTGAGGTGCAGATTCTAGATCTTCAGTAGCAGTTCAGTAAGCAGTGAGTCCTCATATTTCGAGGACATGATTGTTACATTTATTATCCAGTATTTCAGTTTATTTTTAGTTTAGGGAGTTAGTTGGAGATATGTTCCTTCAACTCCTTATTTAGATAGTTTAAGGCTTTCAGATGATTATAGAGTTTTCAGATTTAGACTTTAGTATTTTCAGTTTTGTTTTGGTACTGTGATACCACCTTATTTCAGATATTTTATTATTCAAGATTGAACCTTACACCCTCTTTATTCATGTTTCCGTATTTTATATGTATATTATGCAGTTACAGGTACAGATATTAGTCATGGGTTAGCTTGTGGTCCTTCGGGGTCATGAGCACCGTGTAACATTCCGGTTCTAAAAATCGAGGCATTACAAACTTGGTATCAGAGCTTAAGGTTCAATAGAGTCTTAGGAAGTCTGAAAGCAAAATCTAGTAGTGTCTTGTACATGGGTGTGTTGTGCGCCACATTTATGTACAGGAGGCTAAAAGATGTTTTAGGAGCAGTTTCCCTTCTTTCAGTACTCATATCGTGCCAGTGAGCAAAAGCTCAAGTTGAACTCTCAGTTTAATCCTTGTTCCTCTTCTGTTTGCAGAATATGCCTCCTAAGAAGAGAACAAGGAATCAATCAGCCCCGTAGCCCGCAGATCCTTTGAATGAGAATGTGTCATGCAGAATTTCAGGCAGCTTTTCAGGCGCTAGCCCAGGCTGTGACCACTAGTGTTCAGGGCAACCGATAGACTGCAGCCCCACCCCAGTAATATGGGGATTCAGCTGCAGCCAGAATTAGAAATTTTATGAGAATGAACCCTCTAGAATTCTTTGGATTAGTAACATGTGAGGACCCACAACTATATCTAGAAGAGGTAAAGAAGATCACCCAAATCATGCATGTGTCAGAGGAGGAGAGTGTGGAATTAGCATCCTATAGGCTGAAAGATATTACTCATGATTGGGTAGTGTTGTGGAAGAAGTGTAGAGGGGAAGATGCAACTCCCATGACTTGGCAGATATTTCAGGATGCCTTCTTAGATAAGTTTGTCCTATTAGAGATGAGAGAATCTAAGGTAGAAGAGTTTATGAACCTGAGACAAGGCTCCATAACAGTGAGTGAGTATTGTCTTAAGTTCAACCAGTTAGTTAAGTATGATCCTGACTTGATAGCTGACCCCAGAGCGAGTATGAGTAAGTTTGTGACTGGTGTGTCCGGGTTAGTATTGAAAGAGTGTAAAATAGCCATGCTTAATAGGGACATGGACCTTGCTAGGTTAATGATACATGCTCAGCAGATAGAGGCAGATAAGTCTAAAAAGAGGGAGAGATCTAATAAGAGATTCAGAACAGGTAGTTACAACCTTTCTCTAGCTGGGTCACAGGGTGGTAATCGTTCTCACCATAGTCAAAAAAATTCTGCCCCTGTTCCATCTTCAACTAGTGTGACCACACCTAATTTTGGAGATGTTAGTCATGGTGGGGCGCCAGGCTCCAAAGCCCAGAGTAGTGTTATATGTGAGCGTACTTATCCGCTTTGTGAAGAGTGTGGCAAGAATCATCTAGGTGAATACAAAGCTAATAGTCCGGTATGTTTTGGGTGCGGTAAGCAAGGCTACAGAATATGGGAGTGTAGAGTGTTAGATCAGAAAGGTAGAGATTCACGTGAGCAGGCCGCAAATCCAAGCACCAATAGTGGTCAGCATCAGAATCGACTCTATTCACTCCAGACTCACCATGATCCAGAAAGTTTCCCCAACGTTGATTCGAGTATGATACAAGTTTTTCATGATCATTGTATGCATTGTTAGATATCTTGCGCTCGTTTGAGCTTATGTTTCCACATGAGTTAGTCAGTAATATTAGAAGGTCTATTTCAATTCATGCATCATGCATTAGTTTCAGCTCTCCAATGTTTAGTTATAATCTAGTTCGTAGATGCCCTGTGTATCACCCCAGTATCTCAGCAAGGTAAATATTCCTAGAGGGACATAGTATCCCAAAGGGGAGATACCCTACCTTTTCTTAATTCTTTTATATTCCCGTTATAAATTAGTTATCAAGCGCCATGGAATAATCAGTCAAGCTTTCAAGAGTCAGTGCAGTCAGATATTCAGGCATTAGATATACCTGTTCAGTAGAGAAAATACTATTTATCAGTATCTTCACTCATACATTTACATATCATGGCAGTCCTGTAATCATGCATCAGATATGTATGGATTCAGCCTTTCAGTTGTGCATCAGATATGCATTCTCATTTTGAGAAAACTCACTTTAGTAGAATCCTCAGTCTTATATTCATGAATCAGCATCCCATGCATCAGATATGCATGTTCATTATGTTGTGCTCAGCTTTTAGTCATGTCAGTCATGAACCCATGTTTCAGTAGTGTATGTCTTGTATGTACTTTATCTTATTATCTCTCCCGCCTCAGTTAATTTTCATTCGAGGACGAATGATCTCAAAGGAGAGATATTGTAATACCCCGCATGTTTCATACTTTATTACATGACTTACAATGAGTATCCTAGCAATAATATAGCTTATGATGCGTTAAGCATGTTTATATGAGTCACTTAAGGTAATACAAGCTAAGAGTTTTTGAATCCATCAAGTTTTAGTGTTCGATTTCGTAAGGGTCATATTTGAACAAGTATAACTCGATGTTAATATGGTATTTCTTCATATTTATGCCCACCAAATTATAAAGAATTGAATTAGCTTTTCAACGATACCAATTTCATCAAAACCCGACACCTGAGCTAGGAGTTATGGCTTTGCGAAGTAGAGTGCGTCGCCTAACCAATCGCACATGGCCACTAGAAAGCATATGCGATAGCATATACGGCGCCTATGTAAATATAGGCGATAGTATATGCGGAGCCTATGTAGATATAGGCGATAGCATATGTGGCACCTATGTAAATATAGGCGATAACATATACAACGCCTATGTAGATATACGTGATATCATATGCGGTGCATATCTTATGGTTTCAAGTGACTTAAACACTCTATTTTGAGTTATTTTGAGGGTAATTATGTCTTTTAACACTCCTTACACGTCCCTAAACCTAACCCTATGAAATATATAGCTCCTAATTACATTATACTCCTACTAACATTTTAAGTTCATCATCTTAGAGCACTAAAAGAGAAAAACAACTAGGGTTGCATAATTAAGCTTGAAGATCTAATTTCAAGGAAATTCCTCCGTCAATCATCAAGAATCTTTCTTCTAAGGTATGCGTGAGTTGATTGATGGACTCCTTTCATCCATGAAGCTCAAGAACCATCTTCTAAATTATGTATTATGATATTTATGTTGGTGGTGGTTGATGTTCATGTGGTTGGAGTTTGATGATGCCTAAGATGGGATCTTTGTATGTTTTGTGTGAGGATATGGTGGTATTTAATGTATAAATATGTAAAATTGATGGTTAAATATTTGTAATCTTGATGAATCCACCTATGTCTAAGATGTGCATGTAAGGTGTTTGTGAAAATACCTAAGGGAATAGAAATCATGCTTTTATGATATAATAAGTCCTAAATGACTATTCCATGTTCTAAGTATATGTTCAACGTGATTCCCATGCTATTGTCTTGAATTGAAGATGTTGTGTGAGAAGCTCATGATATTTTTGTGATATAGAATGACCATGTTATTGAAGCCATGCAAGTATATACATGTTGTGTGCATTCCCGATCATGTGATAGTTTGTTGAGAATCATTCTCATTATGAAATCCTTACTTATGATATTGTGAATTGTGGAATCTTCTCTTATGATCAAGTAAGTCATGTGTGTCAGTTTCCTTCCATCGAGTCCTGGGGGTACTTGTACCCAAAAACTATAGCTGTGTACCTAGAGCTAGTGTCATGTTTCAAGACATCCTCAGTCAAGATATGATCCATAGATTTCAGTTAGTCACGTGACTAAAAAAAACTCAGAAATCTCAGTAGTTCAGTAGTCCCAGTAGTTTCAGTACTCTAGTTAGACCTCAGATCTCAAGTAGCTTTTCCGTCAGTCAACGAAACTCAGTGACTTTAGCTTAGTTCAGCGAAGAAAATATTATCAGCTAAGTTAATCAATTTATAAATCAGTTCAGTTCAATTAGTCAGTTCAGCACAGTCAATATTTTTAGAGTCTTTCAGTTGGGAGTAGGGACTAGCACCGAGTGAGTGTAGAAAATGGCAATTTTTCCCGTTATAAAGGCAGAGCCGTTAGCAGTAATCCTTGTACTCCAGAATTGCATAGCCAGCGTAGGACATGAGTCACCCGTCAGATTAAGGCTATACTTGATTGTTATATTGCCTTAGGCTTGATCTTCTGTTCAGGGTCACCCGTCAGAGAGGTTTGACCATAGTAGAGGTCTCTACTCGTGGCACGGTATTGACACCCTTCCAATTAGGGCAAAGATTGGACACCCACCAGTACAGTATCGGGGCATATCGGTTAGGTTACTACCTCCCATAGTCACAGTTACAGTTACAGTTTCAGTCTCAATCTTCAGAGTAGAAATCAAGAATCAGGACTGTCAGATACAGTCATCGCTCTCAGTAAAGAATATAGTTCCATTGATTCCTGGACCATCCCGTCATATAGGGTTGGTCCCATATTCAGATGCTTATTATTAGATCTAGAGGTCACCCGGTAGACAGGCTTGATCTCAATCTCAGATTCAGTCGAGTATTCTTATTATCAATTTCAGAGATCATTCGTTAGCTAGGATTGATCTCAGGCTTAGATGTTCAGATACAGTTTGGAACTTAGATAGTTTTCCCCAGAATTAGGACTATTAGATACAGTCATCCAGGTTATCAGTCATTCAGTATCTCAGTATCACAAAACTCATGTTGTCAGAGTTCAAACTCAAGTAGTCAGTATCTCCACGAGTTCAGTAGCAGTTACGTATGTATGTATGTATGTATGTATGTATTCTCACGTTCATATTAGTCAGCATGTTCATGCATATAAACCTCACTCATTTAGCCTACCCCCACGTATACTCAGTACTTTAGTTGTACTGACGCATTTGCGCTATGTTGCTTTCTTTTTATGTTACACCATAGGTTCTGAGGTACAAATTCTAGATCTTCAGTAGAAGTTCAGTAAGCAGTGAGTCCTCATCTTTCGAGGACATGATCATTACATTTATTATTCTAGTATTTCAGTTTATTTTCAGTTTAGGGAGTTAGTTGGAGATATGTTCCTTCAACTCCTTATTCAGATAGTTTAGAGGCTTTTAGACGATTATAGAGTTTTCAGATTTAGACTGTAGTATTTTCAGTTTTGTTTTGGTACTTTGATACCACCTTATTTCATATATTTTACTATTCAAGATTGAACCTTACTCCCTCTTTGTTCATGTTTCTACATTTTATATATATATTATGCATTTATAGGTACAAATATCAGTCATGGGTTAGCTTGTGGTCCTTCGGGGTCATGAGCACCGTGTAGCGTTCTAATTCAGAAAATCAGGGTGTTACATTTAGAATGATTTTGGATATGAATATGATGATATTTTGATGTTAAGGAGGCTTGGAAATCAATGGAAATACATCATAAGACAAGGGATGAAAGGAGGAAGGGCCAACACTTAACAAAAATTTAGAGGACAAATTCCAGAGAGTGCATGCATTTAGCATGCATCGCATGCTCCACTCCTGTGTAATATAGGGTATAGAGAATGCCCTATTCCATAAATATAGAGGGTGCGACACACACTTCACTCCATACCTGGGCGTTTTAAGGTAATTTGACTCCTACACGGACTTGGCTTACCCTTTTGCTATATATACATGTTGTATCATTTTTTTACATATCTTTTGACATATTTTGGAGATCAAGAGGCTAATAAAACTTTATTATTAGGTTTTTATTAATTTTATTTAGTTCATACATATTTTTTGTCGCTAATTACAACATTGTTATTGTGATTATGACTATGCGTGGCTAAACGCCCTCTTTCTGTGGTTGAAGCCAAGAACATGATTATTATTGCTATGAATTAAGTTCATTTAATTTGCTTATCAATATTTTTTTTTCTTATTATAACTATTTTAAGGATTTGCAACCCTTAGAATATAACCATTGTCAACTTTGTGAACTCGGGAGAGGGAATAGGGCGATCGAACATGGAAATAAGCAGAGAATGGTTCTTGATTCTTTATAAAATAAGAAACTTGAATTAGTATCTAGGACAGGGATGTACTTAGATACCTTACTTGATTCATTTGTAGGATGATTTTTGTCAAGAACTTAAGTAAATTATTACATCCCCGCTCAATGATGTAAGTGTAAGGTTCAACTTGGGTAATAGTTTAGAGGTTGGGAAACCATAATTGTGCATTTAACCCTATGAATCAACAACCAAGATTATAAACTTAACGAATGAAATCCAAAAGCATAATATGATTGTTCAGAGTTCTTCAACCCTGGATTTTCTCTTATTGATTGTCTTAAGATCTTTACTTTTCGTATTGTTTAGTTTTAATTTACAATTTTCAAACTCCTTTTTTGGTTAATCTCGCATCAATTAAATCTAAAGTGTGAACTGAAATCAAAATCGTTGCCAAATCTAGTCTCCGTGGGATCGATAGCTCGACTTTCTTGAAGGCCACTATATTACTTGGTAGACTACGTACACTTGTATGTGTGATTGGGTGCTATCTATTATCAATTCCCTTAAGTGATGTAACTGGTTTGACATATTGATATTACCTTGTAAGTGTGATCGGTATGATGATACCAATAATATTTGCCTTAATGTGTAATGTGGTTCAATGAATGAAAATGTATGATACTTGTTTTAATTGGGCTTTACTAAGGGTTCTGTAGCTGAGTCGTGAAAGTAGAGGTCCCAAGGTACCAACGCTGGAGACCGTAGTTGTCGAAGCGGGGGTCTATATGAATGGATGGTTTGAGTCACCTTATTATTATCATATGATTGAGGGTATTTGAGTCCCCTATTTTATATTACATGATTTGGTGCTTGTGTCACCTTGATATGTTGGGAGGTTCAAATCTTCCATAGTGCATATGTATACCCTCTAATTCGTACACCCACATATCCTGGGCCTTACTAGCTAAGGGAGATATGAGACCATATAGCCCATGAATGCCTTCTTATGTTATGATGACTGAGCTACACAATCTAGGAGAATGTTTAAAAGTGCATGTAAGGCTTGTTCCCAATCTTGGCATGTGATATATATACATATATATATATATATATCTGCATTTGATTATGTGCATTGGTTTTGAATTATTTTGAACTATTGATCACGGTATTATGTTATCCTTATCCACAAGTTACATTCTAGTGTTCACCCCACTAGCCATCCTTAAATGCTGTAACCCCACGCGATGCAGGCACCAAAAATGCTTCTATTTTTTCTGCACAGAGTTAGGTAGATCATCTTGGTTCAGCAATTTATTGTGGCAAAGTGGTAAGCCTCTATTCTCTAAAAATCTTAGACATTTCATCAGTTCTTATCATAGATTAGAATTGAAAGTTTTTATTATCATTAACGTTACCATTTTCATTATTATTTGTCAGATTTGGGATATTTCCCAACCAGGATTGGTTTTTGTTCTTTTGTTAGAAGGATTATTAGAATATTATGGACTTGGGTGATATTGGTCGGTTGTGCCTAGTTACTGGTTATCAGTCATAAACTATCTTTTATTCTATAATCTTACTTTGTGTTATCTTGTTATATGATCGAAATTCATCCAATATTGGGGATGTTGTGTTCATTTGGTTTGGTGCAGCGGGTGGTCTCTGATCCATGTGGGACTTGAGATGCCCCTCACGGTCAACCCTGATTTAAGGCATGATAAAGATGGTATCAGAGCCTAGATTTGGTGTCATTGGGTGTCCAACAAAGCCATGTCAAGTAAAGTCACTTTTATGTATGTAGCGTGCCAAACTTATAAGGGAGAGGCTACGAGGCATTTAGGAATATTTTCTTTCTTATTATTTTATTTTGAGCTATACAGTCTAAGGCATTGAATCTCCCTAATTCTTGAATGTTTGCTTTTCAGATCATACCTCCCAAAAGATCTGATGCTTAGGGAAACTCTTCTATCCCATTTGAGGACAATGTGGATAGATGTCATCCTATTCTAAGAGTTCAGACCCGATCTAGGGTCACTGCTTCTAATTTTCCTGATAGAGCTCCACCAATTCCTTCTATTCCTCCTCAAACACCTCAAGCTGACATGTCTGATATTGAGTTTTACCAGTCGATTCATATGATTACCTAGTGGGTGGCCTCCCATACTAAGCGTGTTGCTTATGTTTCTCCATCCTCTGAGGTCAATAGAGTTGGCCAATTTATGAGGTTGAGTCCTTTTATTTTCACCGCTTCTAAATTTTATTGATAAGATGGAAACAATCTTCTATGTGATCCTTGCTACTAATATGGAGGGTGTAGAATTTGTTGCTTATCAATTGAAGGATGCAACATTCCAATGGTTTGAAGAGTTGGAGGAGCTTAGGGGCGAGGATGATGAGTTTGATTTATAGGACGATATCTCTTATGCTTTCCTTGATCGCTTATTTTCTCTGGAGTTGAGAGAGGCAAATACTAAGGAATTCATAAATTTAAAGCTAGTCAAGTGACAATAAAAGAGTATGCCTTGAAGTTTCATCAGTTGTCACGTTATGCTCTTGATTTTGTGTGTAGCATGAGGGCTAGAATGAGGAAGTTTGCTTTCGAGTTATCCTGTAAGTTGATTTTGAAGAGCAAGGCTGCTTTGTTGAACAAGGATATGACCATCTCTAGACTTATGGTATATATGCAATAAGTGGAAGAGGAGAATAAAAATCAAGCAAAGATGAGTGAAAGGCAGAGTAAGAGGTTTCAATATTCAAATTAGGGTGGAGGCCAGCAGCTGAGTGGTAGAGATGGTTGAAAATAAACTAAGAAGAAGTGGGATAATTCTGGTTCATACTCTATGGCTAGTGCTCATTATTAGAAGCCATAGGTGATCGTCGTTCTTAGTATGATAGTGGTTCAAAGCGCAAGTAACCCAACCTCAGACAAGTGGGGCTCAGTCAGCTCCGTTATATCCTCATTGTAGATTTTATGGCTAGGTGCATCATGGTGTTTGTAAAGAGAGAAGGAAAAATATTTTAAATATGGATAGATTAGTCATATCTAGAGGGATTGTCTTTCTAAGGTCACTTCTAGGGAAAATAAGATTCCTATTGCTACTTCACCAGCTCTTACACCAAAAGGTGTTACTTCTTATTCTTGTTTATGCACTGGTCAGAACTATTTGTTTGTTCTTTCCACTCTCTAAAATTCTGAGGCATCTCTCAATATTGTTACTAGTACACTCACAATTCTCTCATAATGTATATTGTCTACTTGATCCCAGGTCTTCCCTCTCTTATATAACCCCTTATGGGGCTATCTATTTGGTTTTGACTTGAGTGTATTCCTTACCCTTTTCTATTTCCACCTCAGTGGGTGACTCTATTATGTCTATAAGGGTTTATTGGGGTTGTGTGATGTTGGTATATGGTAGGGAGAACTTGGTGGATTTGATAGTATTGGACATTGGACTTTGATGTGATTTTGGTGATGGACTGTGGCATTCATGATATGCGTCTCCTGTCTATTAGAACTAAAGGGTCAGTTTTCGTTTCCCGAATGAGTCACCGATTGAATGGTAAAGTAGTTCCCTAGTACCTAAGGGAAGGTTTATTTCACATCTTAGAGCTTGGAAATTGGTTTCTAAAGGGTACCTCTATTACCTAGTGCAGGTTAAAGATTCTAGATCGACAGGTCCTTCTTTCCAGACTATTCTTGTGGTCTGTGAATTTCCCAAGGTATTCCTTGATGATCTTCTTAGCATTCCTCCCCATAGGCAAATTGATTTTGGGATTGATCTTCTTCCAAACACTCGTTCTATTTTTAACCCTCCTTATAGAATGGCTCGATCGAGTTGAAAGAACTTAAGATATGTTTAAAGATCTTGTGGATAAGGGTTTTATTTGCCCTAGTGTGTCTCCGTGGGGCATTCTTATTTTTTTCATGCATTGGAAGGATGGGTCACTTTGGATGTATATTGATTACCGCCAGTTGAATAGGGTGACCGTGAAGAATAAGTATCCCCTTTTGAGGATTGATGATTTGTTTGGTCATCTTCAGGGTGCTAAGTTCTTTTTCTAAGATTGTCCTTTGACCGGGCTATCATTAGTTGAAGATTAGGGAGGTGGATATCCCTAAGACTACTTTTTGAATTCGGTATGGTCATTTTAAGGTTTTGGTGGTGTCTTTTAGTTTGACAAATGCCCCGACAACATTTATAGATCTTATGAATTGGGCTCTCCGTTAGTTTCTGGACTTGTTTATCATTGTCTTTATCAAGGATATTTTGGCGTATTCTAGGAGCGAGGCAGATCATTTTGATCACCTCTGTTTGGTGTTACATACCCTTAAGAAGAAATGGTTGTACACTAAATTCTCTAAGTGTGAGTTCTGGTTGAATGTTGTGACTTATTTAGGTCATGTGGTTTCTAGTGAAGGGATCATGGTAGATCCACAAAAGGTGTCGGTGGTTAAGAGGTGGACTAGACCCACGACTCCAACCAAAATTTGGAGCTTCTTGGGTTTATCTGGTTATTATAGAAGGTTTGTGGAATATTTTTCTTCTATTGCTACCCCATTGACTAAGTTGACTCAAAAAAAGGTAAAGTTCTTATGGTCTGATGCTTGTGAGGGTAGTTTCAAGAAGTTGAAGTATAAGTTAACCTCGGCTCTGATCTTGACTCTGCCTGAGGGAACTAATGGTTTGTCGTCTATTGCGATGCATCTTGAGTGGGATTTGGTTGTGTGTTGATTCAATATGGAAAAGTGGTTGCTTATGCCTCTACACAGTTGAAAGTTCATGAGAAGAATTACCCAAGTCATGATTTAGAATTATTGGCTGTGGTGTTTGCATTGAAGATCTGGCGACATTATTTGTATGAGGTCCATGTTGATATTTATTCTGACCACACGAGCCTGCAATATGTGTTAACTCAAAAATAGCTAAATCTCAGGCAAATGAGATGGCTTGAGTTGCTCAAGGACTATGACATGAGTCTTCACTATCATCTAGGTAAAGCTAACATGGTTGTTAATTCTCTTAGCAGGTTGCCCATGGGAAGCTTATTTCAGGTGGATGGGGAGAAGTGGGATTTAGTAAACGATATTCACCATTTAGGTAATCGTGGAGTCCGTCTCTTGTATTCCGAGGATAGTGGTGTGATTGTTCAAGAGGTGGCAAAGTCTTATCTTGGTGCTGCGGTGAAAGAGAAACAAGTGTTAGACCCTATCTTGATGCAAATAAAAAATGATGTTGGTAGGAAAAAAATGATGGTTTTAAAGATTTGTAGTGATGGTATCTTGAGATACCAAGGTAGATTATGTGTTCCCAATGTTGATGGGTTGCGGGAAAGAATTTTGGTGGAGTCTCATGAGTTGCATTATACGGTTCATCCTACTTTGACGAAAATGTATCATGATCTTAAGGAGATTTATTGGTGGAATAATATGAAGTGAGATGTGTCCAATTTTGTGGCAACGTGCATAGTGTGTCAATAAGTAAAGGTGGAGCACTTGAGGCTCGGCGGGTTGACTCAAGAGATTGATCGAGCTGTCGGTATGGAAATTAGAAATAATTAATATGGATTTTGTTACCTTTTTTCTGTGGTCTCACGAAAAATTTGATTCGATTTGGGTCATTGTAGATAGGATGACTAAGTTTGCTCACTTCTTGCCAGTAATAGCTGATTTATCTTCTGCGGAGTGTGCCAAGTTGTTCATTGAGAAAATCGTGAAGTTACATGGTGCTCTATTTTCCATCATATCTGATCAAGGTACTCAGTTCTCGTCTTACTTTTTGTGATCCTTTCATAGATGTTTGGGGATAAGAGTGATCTTTAGTACCACTTTCCACCTGCATATGGATGGACAAGAAAAAAGGACGATTCGAGCTTTGAAAGATATGCTTAGGTCTTGTGTAATTTATTTTGGTGGTAGTTGGGTTGACCACTTAGCTCTCATAGAATTTTCCTATACCAACAATTACCACTCTAGCATTGGTATGGCTGCATTTGAGGCCTTAAATGGTAGAAGGCATAGATCTCCTATTGGATGGTTTGAGGTTGGTGAAAATAAGTTATTTGGTCCTGATTTGGTTCACCAAGCCATGGAGAAGGTGAAGGTGATTTGAGATAGACATAAGGCCTCCCAAAGCCGCCAAAAGTCCTACATGGATGTGAGGCGAAGGAAGTTGTAGTTCAGTGTTGATGATTTTGTGTTCTTGAAGGTATTCCCCATAAAGGGAGTGATACAGTTTGGTAAGAATGGGAAACTAAATCCCCATTTGTTGGTACGTACGTGGTTTTGAAGAGAGTTGGTAATGTTGCTTATTAATTAGAGCTGCATTCTAGTTTGAGCTCCACTTTTTCGGTGTTTCATGTTTCGATGTTGAGAAAGTGCGTAGGTGACCATTCATGGTTGTTTCTTAGGATGAGGTGTGTATTTTAGATTCCTTGTCCTATGAGGAAGTCTGGATTGAGATTTTGGATCGACAAGTCTATTGGTTATGGACCAAGGATGTGGATTCGGTAAAGGTTCTTTGGAGGAACCAAAAGATCGAGAAAGCTACGTGGGAAGCCAAGGAGGACATAAAGTCCAAGTGTCCATTCTTGTTCCTATTTTGGAAAATCGTGCTCGAGGTATGTGTATTCTTTAACATTTTGTTTTCTAACTTTGTTAAAGGAAATTGTGATTTTCTTGGTATCTTTGTTTTTTGTCTTTGTTAAAGGTAAGTAGGGGAGGCAAATGGGCAGATTGAATTAGATTTGGACGGGTTAAATATGGATCAAGCAAAAATGGCTTGGATTGCAATCTGCCCATATAAATATGGGTAAATATGAATTTGATGAAATATGAATTGGGTAAAAATGGTTCCAACCCACTTTAACCCCTAAAGTCAAAAACTTAAAATTTCGATATCATATCAACTTGATTTTTTTTTCGTTCTTTTTTTAGTTTTTTGCTTTTTAGTTTTTTTCTTTCTCTCTTCTATATGTAGCCTCTAGTTTTATGTTTTATTTTTTTATTGTTTTATTTCTTTTTTTTTTCTCTTCTATCTCTGACCCTTTGCTTCTTTTTCTTTTTACTTTTTTTTTCTTTTCCTTTTTAGTCTCCTTTTTTTCTATTTTTTATTTTGTTTTATTCTTACTTTTTTCTCATTTTTTTTTCTTTTTTGATTGTATTTTATGTTTTATATTTTTTTATTTTTGAAGAATATGATTAAGTTGAACACAAATTATGGATGATGACTAAAATATCACAACTACTCAGTATATTTGTATTTATCATCATTTTTTTATTTTTTCTTTTCTCCTTTTTCATTATTTTTTTCTTTTTGATTTTTTTGCTTTTTTCTTCAATTCTTTCTTTACGCTTTTTTCTCTCTCTCTTCCATCTCTAACTTCTACCTCTCTTTCTTCTTCTTTTTTTCTTTTTTGGTTTTTATTTTTTATTTTTTTATGATAATGAAATTACCCTAAGTACATATTGATTTATATTCACCCAAGATTTATAATTTGTGTAAGTACACTCAAGTGGACTCCACCTAATTGATGAAATAGAAGAAAGAAAAAAAGTGTAAGAAACGAGTAAAAAATAAGTGAAAAAAAATAAAAAAATGAAAAATAAAAAAAGTAAATTGAAGGAAAAAGAAAGAAAAAATAGTAAATTAAAGAAAAAAGAAAGAATAAAACAAAAAAAAAAACTGGAAAAAAGAAAAAAAAAGAAAGAGAAATAAGAGATAGAAAAAAAAATAATTAAGGAGTGAGACTATTGATTATATTTAATTGATAAGAGATTCTATAAATTGTATAGGCTAAATGAAATAATTAGAAGCTTAAATTAATTAACTCATGTAGGTCTCAAGCGAATATGAATGATCAAATAAGAAGGAGAAAGGGGAAAACGAAAAAAAATACAAAGAAAAAAGAAAAAAATAGATGAAAAAATGAGAAAGGAAAAAAAGAAATTATGAGAAACGATTAAAAAAATGAAGAAAATAAAAAATTAAAAAAGTAAATTAAAGGAAAAAATAAAGAAAAAAAAACTAAAATTTTAAGCATGGGTGAGTGATCTTTGTGTTTAAATGGGTACCCATATTTTACCCATTTTGTCCATATTTGTATGAGCTTTTAAAATGAGTTGAAGTCCATATTTATCCATTTGAAATATGAGTGATCTAATTCAATAAATATGGATTAAATGGACTCTTTTCACAAATATGGGCTGAAATTGCCAGCCCTAAAGGTAAGTGTGGTTGTGTTTGGAGTCAAATCGTGCCAATAAATGCCTTGTATTTTTATTCGAGGAAGAATTATCCTAAGGGTGGAGTATGTAACACCCCGGGTTTTTGGTCCTTAAAAATTTCCTAATTTTTATCCTCACTGCCTTGTCTATGACTTACTATGAGTTTTAGGAAGTCTTGATGAGTTGTTGGACTCAAATTGTAACCTAAATAGTAAGTGTGTGACTATGTTCTGCTCTAAGTACGAGTGTCTCACTAAGAGTCATAAGGACTCGTTATGAGTCATTGGGTGCAAATAGTAAGATATCCATTGTTTACCCCAAATGGGTTCTGTGTTGACTACGACTGAACCCTACATGTTGTAAAGCCCCATTACGAATCATAGCTGTTGAGTCATGGGGTCAATAGTGTGTGGGTTCCCTAGAAACTATTTTGGCTACGACTCATAGTAACGCGTCATAATGAGACCTTATGAGTCGTATAGTGACCCGTAGTCACTGACAACTAAATTTCATCTTTTAAATTGAGGGAACTTTGGACAAATCCCTTCTTACCCAATTAAAACCCCATGTTCATAAAAACACTTAAGAAGGGTTATTTCCCATTCTTAGCATAATCAAACACATCAAAAAACTCTTTCAAGTCTCTTAAGCAACCATACTTAGGGTTTCCAAGAAGTAGGTCATGCAAGAGCTTAAGGTTAGAATTCTCTCCACAAACTTGGATATTTCAGGCATGTTACTCTCCCCTAATTGCTATTTTGTTAAAAACATATGTTTTAAAGTGTTGTTCGTATGGTATTAATGATGGTTTTGAAATATCGGTTGAGGGTTTTGCAGAACTATTTTCTATGTGATGATTCATGTTTGTCTTTGCATGTTTTATGTTTAAATGGTGGTTTTAAAATCAATTTGATGCATGGATATTATAAATTAATTAAGGGATTGTGATTTCCCCAAACTTGTGATTTTGAAGTGGTTGTGTCCTTAGTCCCATATTGTGAAATTATTTTTAAATATGAAAAGTATGCATATTGAACTACTCTTGAACGATTGCATAAAGTGAAAAGTAAATAAAGCATAATGGTTTTTAAATTGAACCTTAAGTCATTGTGTAATTCCCTAAGTTAATGTATAATTGAACCAAGGGGTTGTCAATTCCCCCAAGTGATGTAACTGGTTTGACATGTTGATATTGCCTTGTAAGTATAGTTAGTATGGCGATACCAACAATGTATGCCTTAATATGTAATATGGTTCAATGAATGGGAATGCGTGATACATATTTTAATTCATCTTTAATAAGGGTTGTGTAGATGAGTCATGAAAGTGGAGGTCCCAAGGGACCAACACTGAAAACCACAGTTGTCGACGTAGGGGTCTATATGTCTGGATGGTTCGACTCCTCCTTATTATTATCATATGATTGGGAGGTTCGAGTCCTCCACATTATATTACATGATTTGGTTCTTGTGCCAACTTGATATGCCAGGAGGTTCAAGTCCTCCATAGTGTATATGTATACCCTATGGTTTGTTCGGCCACACGCATTGGGGCCCTACCAGCTGGGGGAGAGCTGGGACCATATAGCCCTAGGTTCTTTCTTATGTTATGATGGTTGTGCTACACAATCTAGGCTAAAGTTTTAAAGTTCATATTAAGCCTTGTTTCCTATCTTAGCATGTGATATATATATATATATATATGTTTTTGATTATATGCATTGGTTTTGAATGATTTTGAATTGTTGACCACGACATTATGTTATCCTTATCTTTGAGTTACATGCTAGTGTTCACCCCACTAACCGTCCCCGAACGTTGTTTCCTCCTGTGATATAGGCACCGATGATACTTCTATTTTTCCTACGCAGAGTTAGGTGGATCGATTTGGTTCGTCGGTTCATTCTGGTGAAGTGGTGAGTCTCCATTCTCTGGAAGGCTTAGACATTTCATCAGTTCTTATCATAGATTAGAATTGAGAGTTTTCACTATCATTAGCATTATCATTTTCATTGTCATCCGTCAGAGTCGGGGACATGTCCCGATCAAGACTAGTTTTGGTTCTTCTTTTATAATGCTTGTTAGATTAATGTGGACTTGGGTGATGTTGTTCGGTTGTTTGGTTGGTTACTGGCTATCGATCATAGACTATCTTTTATTATTTTGTCTTACCTTGTGTTATCTTGTTATATGTTCAAAATTCACCCGATGTTGGGGATGTTGTGTTCACTTGGTTAGGTGCAGGGGTGGTCTCTAGTCCATGTGGAACTTGAGATTCTTGTCACAGCTAGACTCTAGTTCGGGTCGTGACACAAAACATGCCACTTACTTGTCAAACTTGAACATAAGGCATTGTGGTCATTTAAAAAGCTGAATCTGAAATGGTGTGATATGGCAAAATTGAGATTAGAATAGATGAATTAGATGGATGAATTTTACCTCCACACCTATGACTTCTCAACCTTATACAAAGAAAATATGATATTGTACCACTACCAGAAGATTGCACGAAGAGAATTCCACTTAGCAGACTTGGTCTTGCTTTTATAATTTGAGACTTCGCTGATTTACTAGCAACATGAGGTCTAAATGGTCTGGACTATTCATTGTGGTGATATTATTACCACATGGTGTGATTAAACTAAATACGAATGAGGGTGTAACATTTAAGGTAAATTGTCAGCGTGTTAAGCACTATGTGGGGACTATAGAAGAGATGAGGACATATAAGAAATTAAACCTTGATAAAGTCAGAGTAATCAAGGTAGTTGGGTCGTGTCGCGATGTTAAATCAGACGCTTTATAAAAGTTAACCCATGTTCTAGTTGGTGAAGTTTAAGTAACCAACTTAGCCACATTGTGTTGCTACGTTAAATCAAGCACTTCTTAGGCGGTAACCCATGTTTTGTACTTTATAGTTTATAAGACAATGTTTGCTATTGGTGCAAGGATTGTGCAGAAAAATATGTTAAACTGGATTCAAGGTTGAATCCACGAGAGAATTGTACGATTATGGGAAGATACCATAATCGTGGGTTCAGTAGTCCGATAATAATTGATCTAAGTTCTACAGGATTAAAGGTTGGGAGTCATCATGCGATTACTCATCATAATCGGATGTAGATGGAAAGATCGTGGTTTCAATCGTTTGATCACTCTATTACAACCTATGAAACAAGGCATAAACCTACAATTGTAAGGAACTATTGTACTTACATAACATGATCGTCCTTAAGGATCTTAGGTTCCCATGTAAGTATAATTCAACCTTCCTAGACTAGGAGAAGTCACGATCATAGTTTGATTCCATGATCATATGTTCAAGTCATATATTAGGTCAAGTTGTTTTAATGAAACTTAAATCCGATTTGACCACCCAAAGTTAAACCCTATATATGATCGTTGGTTGGGTCATTATGGGGTCCCAATTAAAATCTTGGAAGTGCTCATTATAGAAGCATATCCCATGATTGTCCTATCTAGGTACGACCGTGGTATATACTTGTCCAGGGTGACATAAACCCCAGTACTTTAGTGATGTTTCTATGATTTGAAGGTAAGATTTATAACACCCAAACTACAACTTCCATAGAAGATAAAGAGGCCGCAGCAAAATATGGTAACCCAACTCAAGTTGGGGTGGAACCCACAGGGAATACGTGAACTATGTCTCAAGTTTGCTGATGTCACCAGCGGTACTGAATAGTAAATAAGGGGCTTTGTTGTTGCAATCTACAAATTATAACAAGATATGGAATGTTTTGGTTGTACTCAATCAGAAATAAAGACTAGGACTGTGTTCTATCTGACTTCTCAACACTATAGGTTTATCGTACTTTGTTGAACCAGCTCAATATTTTGCCCGCAAAATCTAATAAGTTATGTATCCCCAATTTTCTTGTGGACTCATTGGTGAATTCCACATTTTACCTTTTGAGTCTCAGAGTGTCACTCTACTAACCCTTATCCCAGATCCCAGATTAACTATTACCTTTTGCATCTCTAGTTAATTAGAAAAAGATAACTATCTTAAATTGATGATGGTGATTATCTTATTTCTACAATTAACTCCAAATTACTGTTGTGATTTTTTTCCTACTTTCTACCTCTCTTGTGAAGAAATTAATGAATATAGGAGGGATCCTAACGTTTGCAGCCGGTAAGAAATCTATTAAACTGAAGATGATCACAATACATGCAAGAATATCAATTTAGAACAACTTTGCACTTCCCCTACTCCGTTATTCTGCCAGGGTTCCCACAACCCTAGATAAGGCGATTAGCCTCTCATCATTGTGAAACACTCACTAGAATTCATAATTGAAGGCATTAAATTAATCTCACAAGAATCAATGACTAAAATCCAAAGTATCAAATTGAATAATTAGCCAAAAATAAGAACAAAGTGATCCCAAGATCAAAATCGAATCTCGGAATCAAATACTTGTTTGTAAGTAATAAGAGTTCGTAAACTAACTAAAACATGTAAAAAAGGTATTTATAGAATACAAGGAAACCCTAGGAATCAAGTCCTAAACAAAAAAAGAAAAATCAACATTTGTGACCACGTATGGGGCGTAAGTGGCACCTACGGGGCGTAGGTGGCACCTACAAGGAGTAGGTGGTCCCATGTAGGTGACCAGAGCCTAAAACTTCTGAGAAATTTTTTGAACTTGCTAATTTCTATCACCTAAGAGTTGTAGGTACTATCTACGGCCTGTAGGTGACCTGGCATTTATGACAATGATTTTCTTCAGCTTCTGAATCTCTGATCTTCAACTTTCTGGTACTTACTCTGACACCTACTCCACATAGGTAGTACCTATGGAGCTTAGCTACCCATGTAGGTAGTCTAAAATCATCAATTTTCTTATGTTTTCTCCTTTTAAGCTCCAAAACTTGATTTCCTGCAAAACACAATACAAAACACATCATATCCAACAAGAAGTCCCAAGTAATTTGTATCTTTTCATCATTTTAAGAATCGAAAGTGCTATGAAATCATAGCACATCAACACCCTCAATTTAGAACGTTTTCATGTCCTCAGGAAACACAACACAACAAACAAAACAATGATGCTTAACTAGGAGAAACCTAAGCTATCTACGAGAGTTAATCATCAACTTTAAGCTCAAAACATTACCCCTCTCCTATTATAACACTTCAAAACCAACTGTGTACATCAGTGAAGCACAACAATGTGATACAAGAGAATCAAGATATGGCATTATATTAGAAACAAACAACCATGCATATGTACAAGTTACACTTCCCATACAAGTAAGTAGCTACAACACAACCCATGTTCCCTCATATCAAAGAAGTCATACAAGTAAACAGCTAGAAACACAACCCATGTGCCCTCATATCAAAGAATTCATACAAGTAAGCAGCTAGAAACACAACCCATGTGCCCTCACATCAAAGAAGTCCCAATCACTCATATGGAATCATGTATGTCAATGCATGTACGTGTCAAGAGACACTCACACTCAAAAGGAAGTTCCAATCAATGTGCATCAAATACCACAGGCTTGCCCTTATTTTCTTTACCTTAGCTTTTGGAAAGTCGGGTTAGGTCACTATAGGACTTTACTCGACTTGTAATGTCGGCTTGGGGGCTGGTGTGGTACATATAGACATTTTTTGTGACTAAGCCCCCTTGGTACTACACTTAATTTGAGGGTCTACTAATCAGCCAATTTCTTTTATTCCACCTTATTTCTCCCTTTTTATTTTTTGAATACACATTCAGGTTGGGTGTGGCTTCTTTTATTTATTTTTTTGTTTCAAAATTTTCTATTCTTTTGCTTATTCTACCATGCCCACCCTACTTTCTTTTACTTTTATTTTCCCTTCTTTGTACACACTTTACACTGCATGCCCCTATTATAACCACCCTCAACTTAGGCAATTTGTTTGAGTTGAGGTGCACAATATCCAAGAAGGACCAGGGCCAAAATAGGTTCATTGTAATACAAATTGGAAAGTGAAAGGTGCAACAAGAAAAACAGTCTATAGAAGCTCAAAAATCGAGATCAAAGGATACTTATTCATATTTGTAAGGTCATTTAAGCTAAAAGTAGACGAACTTCAAGAATGTCCTATGATCCTTTCCTAATCAACTATCCTACAACCTAGGCAAGACTAACCGGGCAAGTTCTGGATTCAACCCACAAAGAGAACAAAGTAGTATCTCATATAAACACAGCACAGGGTTGTATCACAAGCTACTACCTATCTGATTTATGCACAAGTTAGATATGATTATTTTGTCCCTAATTCAACTGCCATAACGAGATTCACAATGGTCACGCATATAGACATCACATAGTTCTAAAACAATTTTTTTGAGAGGTATCATTTTTTTCTCAAAAATAAAAAACAAAGTACATCAACTGCCGTAGATACTCAAAAAACTCCTAATTACATAAAAACACAATACAATATGAAACAAACACAGTACGATACCAAATTAACCTAGATATATTGATTCTACAACCATATCACGGCTAACAGGAAAAGAAGCACAACTACAAAAACCTGTGGCGGCAATGGTATATCCCATCCCCAACTAAAAGACAATGCACTGTCCCCAGTATGTGTAAATAATACAAATCAAGTAAATGTCACACACTAATTTATCAGGTCATGATGACACCTACTATGACCCACCAGTAGGTAAGGCAAATCCGTAGTCTAGAATGACTAGTAACGGACTACTCAATAGAATAAGGAAAGTATGCAGAATAAGTATAACAAAAGTGAAAATACATGAATGAATCCCAAAAACTAGTGGTATCAGTACAAGATCATCTAATATAATAAGAGTACAAAGTGGAATATCAAGGGAAATACACTAATACAACTTATCTTTGAGTATAACATAGAGACTAGTCTAATATATAAGAGGGAGGAAAGTAATACCCCAAATGTTTGGAGCACACTCTGTATCTCCAAATCAGGGCTTTCCGCACAATGCACACATCAACGATGATGACCCATTCTATGATCTGCAGGCTGCAGAAGTGTAGTATGAGTACCAAATGAATGGTACTCAGTAGGCAACTGCCAACTAAGCTCTGACAATAAGGCAGATATATACAACATATAAACAGAATGAAAACTACTCCGAAGGGTCCAGAAATCATATAACAAGAAGATGAGATAATAAGGAACAACTATCTTGTTCATGTCCAATAGACCAACATAATAAGCCTAAGTAAGTAATAAGAGTGAACTATCATATTCAAGCCATACTAAGGAATATCAACACTATACCATATATCCTTAGACAATATACAAATAAAGAGCGAAAGAAGAATATATATACTAATATACAATACCCAGGAATGAATATACAATATGAACAAATAAAGAAAGGGATATACGGTAGTACCATAGCTATATATATATGTGTGTGTGTATGGTTATGAGGTCAACTCAAAGTATAACCTAATCATCATGTGTTTATTTTAAGACCTTATTATGATCCTATCAGGATTTAGTACTATCATACTCAGGGTTTCGAATCCACATGGCTAGACATGAAATAATCACGCATAATAATGCAATCATAAGATAAAAGAGGCTGAAAACATACCTCAAAGATAGATACCTAATCAATGACCAATCTGTCATAAACTAGTTATAATAATGATCATAACAATGATGATAACAATATCAACAATAACAAGAATAACCAGCTATTTTGGATAACCCAATACCTTTCGAGACTATGCGTACCCCCACTACCCAAGGCTTTAAAGGTTCTATCAACACACAATACCACAAGGCATATTCATCACCCAAATCTATACAATCGTCCAATACTAGCTGATAGACATAGGTGCATACTGGTGATAGGTGATGTGCAAGCAAGAATGAATGCAAGGTATACAATCAACATCACAATCTCATCATCATAACCATCTCCATCATCATAATCAACCTTTGACTTAATGGTGATCAATATATCATCATAACAGCATCCTCTGGCCTTGTCGGGTATCAATATTATCATAACAGTATCCTCCAACCTTGTCGGGTATCAATATCATCATAACAACATCCTTCAGTCTTGCTGGATATCTCAATATCATTATAACAGTATCCTCCAACCTTGTCAGATATCAATATCATTATAACAATATTCTCCGGCCTTGCCGGGTATCATTATCATCATATCCATCAATACATATATATAGATATATAATAGGTGCATGGACTCAAATTGTGGCTAAAAGAGTGTAAATACTTAAGTCTGTTGTATGAAATGATCTTTGAGACTAAATCATTGTAAAAATATAGCAAGAGTTGGAATATCTCACTACTGGAGTAAATAATAGTGTCAAGTCATGGACCAAAATCTGTCTCAGTCAAATCTTTAAAATAATATTTTTAACCTCTTTTATATGTATAAAATACCATTTAGTTAGGGAATTATTATAGTGAAGAAATCCATTGTTAATGTGAAAAGTGGGTTTTAACCCTTATTTAGGAAAAACCGCGATAAGGTTGTATTTTAGCTAGGATCACATTAATATCGAAGAACAATCGTGAATGTACCAAATCTATGAATGCCATCACCGGTATTCAGTCAATGAAATCATAAGCAATATAAACAAATATGTATTCATATTCTACAGCTAAATCCTTTATAAGGATAAATACTAACCAGATATCCTACTAATATTATAATATATCCCTTGGTCCAATAATATGTTTAGAATAATCACGATATCATAATCATAGCCTTAGGCCCATATACATATCTGAAACTTATATTGATAATCATATTTATAAGCCGTAGCATATCTATAATCATCTCACATCGAGGAGGCATAACATCAATAAGCATACCACCTCTATTAGACATCTCATATATATATAGGTCATACATCATGACCAAGAGAAAATGCATCTCTATGAGCCAAATATCATAACTAAGAGAAAAATGCATCTCTATGGACCAAATATCATAACTAAGAGGAAAATACATCTCTATATGCCAAATATCAGAACTAAGAGGAAAATGATCTCTATAGGCTAAATATCATAACTAAGAGGAAACTACATCTCTATGGGCCAAATGTCATAACTAAGAGAAAAATGCATCTCTATGGGCCAAATATCATAACTAAGAGAAAAATGCATCTCTATATCATAATTAAGAGGAAAATGCATCTCTATAGGCCAAATATCATAATTAAGAGGAAATAACATCTCTTAAGGCCCAATATCACATCTAAGGGAAATTAACATCTCTATAGTCCATTAATCATAATCCAACAAAAATCATCACAATTTATCAATTCACCAAATAAATCTCATAAATAAGGCTCATTAGTCTCAACTAGGCCTACTATCCATAACTAAACCCATAAGAGCTAACACAAGTCTTGGCCTAAGTGAGCTAGATGATCCCACTTCTAATCGTCAATCTCCATATTTAGGCAAACTATGCCCAAAATTAGGCTAAGGAATCTAGTTCAACTTCTAGTTGTCAAGTAAGCCATAACCAAGCCTAAAATAGGAAATTCATTTAGAAACATGGGCAGTTATGCCAACTCTACCCCAAATACAACTTCAAGATCACTAGACTAGCCCAACTAAGGTCAATCACACTAACCATGATTCTAACACTTGGATCATATCCCAAATATAGCATCATAACATTTTTATACTATAAACTAATTCAATCTAGGAAAAAGGCAATAAGATTCTAAAAGGGTCATAAACGTACTACATTACGGGTCCAAAACCCTCATACAATTCCCCAAACATCAATAATCAATACTAGGCTATTTATTCAATCTTAAAATTCATATTCATATGCCATATATAACACACATCATCTTTGAATAAGAGTAGGTAGAAGCCTACCTCAAGACCGAATCGTAAAACCTGACATCATGCACCACATGCTCGTCTTTACTTCACAATTCCCAAAATACCAACATGCTATCAAAAATATACTTTACTCTTCAATACAAGTCTAACAATAACCATATTGTACTATTATGATTTGGGTCCAAAAACGACACCAAAACCCCCAAGTGGGTCCCATGTATGGAAATCGCATTTCCAAGGTCAACCCAATGCTCATACATCACCAAGAAAATCATAACCCTTAATTAATGGGTTCAAACAAACCAAATTTGGGGCTAAATCAAGCCCTAAGCTAAATTGAGGTTTTGGGTCAAGAACTAAGAAATTCACTGATAAAGTGATGAAATCTTATCTTAATCCGAATGATAATTATGATAAAAGATGTTTACCAAGCTCCCTAGAGACCCACAAGACTATATGTTTAGTTATCATACTAATTTAGGATTTTAGGCCCTTAAAGATGAAGGATTTTAGGCCTTTAAAGATGAAGGTAAATGCCTAAATTTGCGACCTTGGGGTCTATTTATAGACCCTCTCGACGAAGCATTGCGTATCCCCGTGACAGCAAAGTCAAAAACTTGTTTTGGACCCTCGAAACTCATTAGGAACTCAAATAACATGATACAATAGTGATAATTGAGTGTAAACCAAATTTCAAGTCCATTGGAATCATCAAAACTTTCATCCAAGATCGTTTATAAAAAAGTGGGGCCTACACCTATAGTTCCACTTTTCATAAAATCCGATCAATGGCTCAAAATAAATTTGAAAACCTTGGGACCTGAACCAAGGGTCCCCCAGCCTAAAATTGACGTTTTAAACGTGATGGAGAAGTCAATTTTTTAATCCAAGGTTGTTTTGATCAAATATGGGGCCTACACCCATATTCTTAATTTTCTAACTTTTCGACTAATAGGTCAAAATAAGCTTGGGTGCATTGGAACCCAAACCAAAGGTCTACCTAGACTAAAATCGATATTACGGGTCTACTGGCATAGTTGAAATTTGCATCTAAGATTGTTTCATTGAAGTTTTCACCCGGTGCCATTTGAAACCAGCAAAGACATTAAAATCGAGAATTGACTCTAAAAATAAATGAACCAGCTATGGAGAAGGTCAAACGGCAAAGATAAACCAAAGTATAAAAAATGATCAAAAGGGTCATTGAAGTAAATGAGGACATACCCGGGATGCACTAGGCATCCATTTTATGTTCGGCCCCCTTAGAGAGGTATATTAACTGGCGAAGTCAGTGGTGGTGGTGGTGCACTACTAGATGATGCACCCGAAGATATCTCAATAAGCATATACCTATCTATAACTGTAGACTCCTTCAAATTATGATTGCCCTTTTTAGCCCTGATCATAAGGCAAGTCAGGATCATGTAACTCTTTCTTTCTCACTCTCTTGGTCCTAACTACGGGGATTGACTCCTCATCAAACAAAGCCAAACTCCTAGGTTGGAATGGTGGCAATAGCTGGGCAAATGAGGGAATCTCAAAAGGAATGTCTAGAATATAACTCTCAGTAAGAGTATCTGATGGACAATGTATTTACATATTCCATAATCCTAGATACATGAATAGAACTATGCAACTCAACCTTTATCTCCACCATCTCAGCCCTCTCAGTAACCCAAATATGAGTCTCTAAACTCTCCAAAGTCATCCAAACCCAAAATCTATAGCCTTGGATTAATCATCTACCCCCATCAACCTTTCCCAGTCTAAAAAGAAAACACAAAGTACCCAATAAGATGGGGTAAGAAGGGAGATGATCAGAGTTTCTCGGAGGATGAGTACAACCTTGAATGCTCCAAGGATGTTATGGTTACCCCACCTAAAAGAGGCATAGATCTGAGATATTAAATTGTCCTAAACTCTAGGGATTATTACATTGATAGTGTCTCATTAACAAGATAGAAAAATAGAGCCTCGAATATTATTAGTCCCATAAAAGATTCTAGACTTGGTACAAGGTTTTGAGAGGTATGAGATGGGGTGGATGATATGGCCCTTATGGAATTATGTGCCAGAGTTGCTGTATGAATTTTATGCCAGCTATGCACTTATGGAAGGAGAAGGATATCAAAATACAGTCCAAACATGACACCATTCAAGTTTGGGACACTGAGGTTAATATCCCAATCAAGGCTATGTTAAAAGCCTTACTTAGAGAAGCGTTTGAGCCTACTAAGGAGACCCTAGAGTACGACTTCTAGATGAATGATCTGAAGAGGTTAAAAAAACTATGTATTAAAGGTAAGGAGATGCACTACAGGTGGTTAGTGGGCCATATTACTGAAGCTGGCGAGAATGTTTTATGGGTCAATAGGGCGATAATTTATAAGACCACTCTGAGGTTTATTTCCAAAGCTTGGTGGTTAATTATCAAGCACCAGATCATACCCACAAACAATGATAACACATTAGGTGCAACTAATGCCTATTTAGTTACTGCACTTATTTTAGGGGTAGATCTGAACGCCTAGCAGATCATCACAGAAGATATTCGAGACAACGTGAACTAGTTCAGTACTACACTATATTTCCCTTATCTCATCACATAGTTTATGCAAAGTGATAATGTCCTAACTATTGATATGATGGATAGAGTTATTCAGTGATGAATATTATAGATATGGCATTGATAAAAGACATGAGAAACTCGACTGCTTTAGCTAGAGGGTTAGATATTATAGATGTAGTTGAGGGTGCCCTAGCTAGTGACATGCTAGTGTCTAATGTCAGTGCCTCTTCATTCTCTGTACTACTGGCCTATGTATACAACTGACCACTAGTTTCAGCTAGATACGTTTTGGTTCAAACTTTATAATTGTAAGATATTATGCAGAGTCTACTTTTACATGATTCTAGGATTAAAAAAATAGAGGTTGAGTTAAGATCTATATGAGTGATGAGATTCGGGTTGTGGTCATGATAGTACAGACCCAAGAAGATAGATTTTAGAGATGGATAATGTAGCGCCTCGAGTCTGCACCCCAGATGTCACACGGTGCTCATAATCCCGAAGGACCATAAGCTAACCCATGACTGGTACCTACTAAAATAACTGAGTAATAATACTATAATAATATGAAAATTAGGGTTAAACTACCATAAGGTACATAACTAAAGTCAAATACTGAAAGCCAAGCATCTATCTAAAATAATCTAGTTTGAAACCCTCTAATTATCTGAAGGTGCAGTTGATGGGACAAGCCCCCAACTAAATCCGACCACAGAAAATATACTATAATAACAACTCATCCCTCAAACTATGAGGACTCACCACTAAGTTACTACTAACAAGTTAAGCTGCTAAGTACGATCAGGAGCCTGTACATCTGAACCTATGATATAAGATATCATAGTATAAAAGAATGGTATACATCAGTACTTTGAATGTACTGGTATACTAAGTGAGGTAAGGATGAATGCATGGGTTCATATGCATGAACAATACTAGTTGAGTAACATGAATATAATTGAATGAGAGTACATATATATGTGAAACTGCTGTAAATACTGATTGTACTATACTATGCACATAACTACGTATATTATAGCTGAGATCATATTGAAACTGGGTACTGAATCCTGATAACTGAAATACTGATATCTAAGTTCACTAATAACTATATTACTGTTAGCTGGGTGATTGCTTCTAACAGTCCTAATTCTATAGAATTGAACTGAGTTCTATACTGAAATAGGTGGTTATTTCTGACAGTCCTGGTGCTGTAGAACTTAACTGAGTTATATACTGAGACTAAAATTGAAACTATGAGAGGTAATCATCTAACTGACATGCCCCTCTTTGAACTGATTGGGGTCCAACCTGTAACCCCAGTTGGAAGGGTTTTAGTAATGCATTGGTAAATACAAGTTGTTGAGTCACCCTCATCTGGTAGGTGCTCTGAATGAGAATAGTGGTCCCCTCAACTGGCAGGTAAGACACCTCATCAACCCTCAACTAGCAGGTTGATGTCTTAACCTACACTAGCTATGTAGTTCTGGAATACAAGGACTACTTCTACGGATTACACCCTCTACTGGAAGGTGAGTTCCCATCCTTGGGTTCACTCGATGCTGAATTTTACTCCCAACTGATTAGACACTGAACTGATTGCTAAATTATACTAGGCTGGATTGAACTATTAATGATCGTGCAAACTGATTGAACTAAACTGAATACACTGAGTTTGACTGAATACACCGAGTTCTGTAACTGACTGAGTACTACTGTATGTGACATTATTGAGACTATTCTGTAGCTACTGAAATTCTAAGTAATAGCTAGATTTTGGGTATTGAATACCCCCATGACTTGATATCATTAAAATTAAAATATAGCACAATCTTGAAACCAAGATAACTAGCCACTTTGTCACAATTCATCCATTGAGGCATTTTATCAAACATACATAGTATAAACTTATATACATGCTAACATGTTATGATTTCTCTATTCAACCCACAAAAATATTTTATCAAACACCTGGGGAGCATAATTCATGCATATAATGATAATAAATATGTAAGCATCATGATTTCCATCCAAACTCACTATCTCAAGAGTTTTTAACATGAAACCATATAACAACACACACATGCTATTTATTTCTCATGAAAATTGTAATTAACATGGATTATAAACCCAACTAACATCATAATCATGAATATGATTTAATTCAATATGGAATTCATGAAAGCAATCATCTTAAAATTTTAAAAGAAGTTCTTGAACTCCAAGGGTGGAAGGTAACCCAAGGATGAACACCTAACATACCTTGATTGTTAATTTCATGGAGATTGGGGTGAGTTGTTGAGGCTTGATTTTTGAACTCGATGAATCTAGGGCTTGTTCTTGAGAGGATTTTGTGAAAAAGTTAAGCAATTATGCTATTTGGGGCTTTAATCCCATGTTATGGAGCTATTAGGTGAAGGAAAAATGATCCATTTGCCCTTAAAAATGCGAAACAAAACTGCAAAATTTACCCAAATCAGATTGGCCAAGGCGCTGCGGGCTCTAAAGCACCGCTTTGGGTAGGGCGCCACAGACTCTGAAGTGCCACTATGGGTAGGTCACCTCGGGCTTTGTAGCGTTCCTCTGGGTAGGGCACTGCGGGATTATCATCTTGAGCCTCTGTTTTGGAGCTTCAAACCCACCCTTATGCTTTTCCAAAACTTCCAAAACTCACTCGAGATGTACTATTGACTTCCCCGATCATGAATCAAATCAAAACTAACTTTCTAAGGTCAGGAAGGTCATAAATAAATTCGTCAAAGTTTGAGGGCTTTAGAAATGACTAAGTCCTAACACTTAGCTGAAATTTTCCAAGTCTAGGACCTCTTTTAGCATGTTTAAAGGACTTAAATAATTAGGATTCTATGGGGTCTTACAAATAATGTATAGGATTGACACAGTTTAGGCACCCAATTCGACATATTTTAGGGTAGACCTGACTAAGTTTAAGAAAGAAATCAGGGGTTTAATTGAGAGGATTAATGCTTCACATCCTCCACTACCACTTGTGTCTTTATTGGCAGCTCTTACAGTGGACGTGGACTCATTGGTTATTGATTTTTATACTCCATCCTCAAAGATTGATGAGACAAATATTATGGAGACGAGCAAAGATTTAGAGCCTTAGAAAAGAAGAAATATGATGAGATAGATACAAATAGTATAAAGATACCAGATAAGAAGAAGAATGAAAAAAGAAAAAGGGAGAAGACAATCAAGTAGACCACCGATGTGGTAATTCTGGTGGGAGGAGGGATACCACCACCATAGAGGTGGTTGAGACTTTTGGAAGAAGTGCAGAGATTTCCCTTAGATTAAGTACCTTGAGTGCACCGACCTATACTGGTGCCAGCTTATCTTAGAGAGCCATGGCCATGAAAGAGGCCACCAGAGTGGAACAAACTATTAAGGATCCACCTATGTCCCCACATGATCAGAGAGCCACTGGCTCCCAGAGCGCTAAAGTTATGTCCTTTACCATAGTTTTAGATTTTGATAATTTTGTGCAATAGGAACATTACATGATTTCTAAGTTAAGGGTGGGGTGCACAAAAATTGAGGGTTTTTATTATCGTTTTTTTTTCTCGATTATGCTATCATAGTTAGAACTGGATGTTTAGGTGTTCTTGTTGATTTTCTGTGTTTTTCTATTGTTTTATGTATAACTTAGGGTAAAATAAAAAACTTAGGGCAGTCCAGCACATTTAGCAACAAACCTGTTTTGAATGTTAAAAAATAATACCCCTCCAAATTTTTTGTTTTATTTAGGGTGTTGTAACCAATGTTAGGATCTATATATAGCATTATGAGTGTTAGTGGGATAACCTTACTGACCTTGCATGAATTGAGTAGGTAGTAACTTAGACAAAAGGTTTGAGTTGTGGTTGAGTAATGTTTATACCTAGTCAATATGTGTACGCAATCTAGAACTTATCTAGTTAGTCTCGCTGAAGTTGTAGGATAGGAGGTTAGGGAAGGATCATAGGCCATTTTTGAAATAGTCCACTATAGCCTAAAAAGTCCCCCAAATGAAGGTAATATCCCTTGAACCCAAACTTGAGCCAATATAGACCTTTTCTTCTGAACTACTCTATTTACTTTACTAATTTTTACAATGTACCTGTTTTGGCCCTGGTCTCTCCTTGAACATTTTTCACCTTAAATCAAGCAACTTGTCTAAGTTTAGGGTGGATAGCTTAGGGGTACGTAAAAGATTGTGTATGAATAAACTATAGTGAAAAATAAAAACAAGTACAAGTGCGATATGATAAAAGTGAAAAGAGATGTTTTTGAAAGAAAAAGAAAAGAGAGAGAGAGAGAAAAAAAATAGTTAAGAAACAAAAGAACCACACCTGAGATCCGTAAAAAGTGAAAAAGGAAAAAGGAATAGAAGAAGGTAGACAACGTAGATGTTGAAAATAGTGTAGTGTAAATGAGGGTTAGTTACTATATCCATAAGTACTATACCTTTCCCCGAGCCTACATTACAAGCCAATAAAAATCTTATAGTGATCCTAATTTGACTATCTAAAACTAAGACATATAAAATAATGGCAAGCCTATGGTACCAAATGCACAAAACTTTATTTCTTTGTGAGAGTGAGGGATTTTATTCAATCTCAGTTAATAGATTTCTTTGCGTATACAGAGTGATTGGAGATGTCTTTGATGTGAGGGCAAAGGGGTTGTATTCAATTTGTTGCTTTTTTGGGTAGTGTATTGGTATAAGTGTTAGGTTGTCTATTTATAATGTAATTCCATGTCCTGATCCTATTATGTTAGGGTACTTGTCTTGCATACATAGTACATTGGTTAATTTGAAACTTGAAGGATGCTAAAAATACTTATGTTGTTTGCATGTGTGAAAATTGGTCTTACAAATATGATTGTCTTAGTAATCTTGGTTTTGATCAAAGTTAGGCATCTTAGTGAGTCTAGTTTATTTTGTTTGCATGAGGACCTGGAAATATTCTATGATGAGGATATCGATATGTCATAGATTTACGGCACTTACGATACTTACAACTATAAATATTTCCAAGTACAAATATATATTGATGTATATAATATGAGTTTTTGAGTGTTTGAAGGATAAATAGGCTCGAATAAGGAAAGTACTTAATATTGGACAAAAGGGCATTAGAAGATCAAAGCTACGATCGTGAAATCTGACGACGGTCGTGCCAAGACTATCATAACATAGTTTAGAGGATGAGTCTCACGTGTAATTTGGATGACATCAGTTCTTACCTATAATAATCCTTCTTCATCATTACAGGTGAGTTATACATGCAAAATTTTGGGTTAAGTTTTCCCTTAAAATAATAGTAAGAAATTTCAGGCTAGGCTAGTTTCAAATTAAATTAGAGTGAAGTGTGATCTAGGGAAATTCATAAATTAATTGGGTAAGTATAATAAAGTTTAGCTTGATTTTATGTTAGAAAATTTGATAAGGAAACCACAGATTTTTTGAAAGCGAATTCAGATGAGTAGAACTCCCAATTTCGAACTTGACGCAAAAGGATTAGTCTAGGATATCATGGTTTAAGGGTGTGTTGAAAAAAGGAAAAACTTGAAGGATTTATGAATTCTTGCCTTTCCACTCCCACTATAGCGGTTGACATGTTGTTATAGTGACTCCCGCTTTAATGAAAGTCAACACCGGTTAATCCGGCTATAGCGAGCAATGCCACTATAGTGAGATTAGGCCACTATAGCGGGGTAAATCATTGTAAATGTAGAATTTTTTTTTAAAATATTTTATTATTCTAAACTTATTTTTGGGGAAGGTCATGGGAAATTTGGGTGATTTTCATCAATTTTTCATAAATTTTCAATGTAGAGGTAGGTCTTTCATCATCAATTTTCCATAAATTTGGTGTAAACCTTGGGTTTTACTTAGTAATCATTAATTTACTCTTGTATGTTAATAATTCACTAACGTAACTATAAAATTGGTATGTTTAAGGTGAATTATGATAAAAAAAAACCTTAGACGGGGGGGGGGGGGGGGGAGGGATAATTATGAAGTTAGCCTTGGATGTTAGAGATTAGGTTTTAATCCTTGACATAACAGGTTATTTGGTTGATTATTGTTATGTTCATTTTTTAGACCACAACCCAAAAAAATTACACAAAAAGGCAAGGCTAAAGCTTAATTGGGTGGTGTAAGCTTGGACTGAGGTAGGTGATATTTTTAATGTAGATAGAACTCAATGTGTGTTATATGTACATGATAACTAATTTTTATTATTGCTTGTACAATTCATGTTCTAGGAAAGTGAATGATTGTTTGATATCCTAAATGTTAATTGTATACAATGAAATTAGATGAAGCTTATTGGATTTTACAAGTGTTGTTCCTTATCATTGTGGTTGTGATTGTTGTGATATCTATCATTAGTGTGAAATGTACTAGCATTTGGACATATCCAAGGAATTGGTGATATATGTTTGTCACGTACTTGATGTCTGGGATTGGGTACATGGATAAGGACTTGTCCTTGTAGAGCATGACTAGTGGGTACGCACATAAGACCCTTAGCATGTGTACAAGGTACAGGTGAGTGTGATGGTTCCTTGAGTGAACCGGGGATTATATTTTTCTAATTTCTTTAGTTCTATTAGCAAAGTAGGTTTTTATACTTAATTGCTAAGGTGACCCTTACATAAATTGGGATGCATACTATTGCTTTGGTTATTGTTATCAAGGATCCTTCAGTAGTTTGCATTGCTTGTAAGTTGTGACATGTCCTTATGTTATCTATTACTTGTATAAATATGATAAGGTGGTGTTATTATAGTTGTATCATGGTTGTTGACTTGGAGTCTCATTATTGGTCTTAGTTGACTTGATAAGTTATCCATGTTGACTCTATTTGATTAAATTTTATGTTGTACTTGGTTACAAAGTTTAAGTATTATACACTTGAGATATAGTTGCATGATATCGTTCATGGTTGTCTTATTTTACTATGCTTTGGTTATGTGTCCATATTTCTCATTTTGGGTTAGCCGATGACCCTACTAGCACACCATTGTTTCTTGTGTTGATACTATACGTGAACTTTTTTGTGGAGTGCAGAGCATATTCCAATAACTATTTTGAGACCTCAGCTGTGACTTAGATCATATTCAAACTAAAGGGTGAGATGCATCTTTCTGGCTACCATGGGTTCTTCTATTATATTTTGATCCCTTTGGTTCATACATTTCATTAGTTGTTGGGGTTGGTATCAGAGTCTTGGGTTTATTGATCTCGTCATACAAAAATGGGTTGAGTAGAGTCTTGAAAAATAGTATGGAGACCTCTGTACTTTTCTTTGAGAGGTTATAGGACCTTAGGAAACTATCCTTTATTTCTTCTTTAATGCTATAACTTGTAACACCCCAGAAATACACCTTAGACGTCATATGGTGCTCAAGACTATAAGGAGTCCCAAGCTAACCCATGAAGCCTTCTAACAACTTTGGAACTCATAATAAAGATAAACTTGACATAAGAAATTTTGAGATACTGAATTAATGTCTTAACTATAAGTCTTAAACATAGAAATCTTGAAATCAAACACTATGAATCTCAAACAGGAAACAACCAGACAAGACTCTACTTCTAACTAGATAGCCACTAGGACAAGCCCTAGCTGAACCAACTCAAACTAACATCAAATAACTAGAATACTTCATCAATAGAAAATTTGGTAGGATGGGACCTCGAACTATGAGGACTCATAAAGAGCAGGAATATAGGTGAAGATGCTTGAAATCAATCACGCTGCTGGAATTAACCATGACCTACATTATAAGACAATGTAGCACATAAACATATATGTGGATCAGTACTTCTAGAATGTACTGAGTATACGGGGGTGAGTGCATAAGTAAAACAATAACTCAATATTCATTTAAAATTTTAAATGATGCATGCTAAGTGTAAATGACTTACCCTGAGCTTGAATAACTGAAATCTGAAAATCATAAATCATAGATAATAAAGCATACTAAATAAACTTTGTGAGACATAACACTTAGTTATGAAAGCTATACTACTATCTCTTTTGGGAGGTTGTTGATGATAGGCGAATTTACACGCCTATATCAATATATTTTGCCCATATTTTAGCCTAGTTTTGAGAACAAATTATATATTTCATGCACTTTTAGTCCTTTTTCCTGTAAATGAGCTAACGAACATGATTAGGAAAGTTTCAGGTATAAATGATGCAAAATACAGCATTTTATGGCTTACTTGACGCAAAAGAAAGCTCACAAAGGAAGGGAAGGAAGTCTACACGCCTAAGGACCAAAACTGCTACATGGAAAATCTGTCCCGGGCTAAAACAACATTTTTGAAGACTTTGGGGACTTACAGATACAAAGGTGAATTTTGACAATGATACATTAACCTAGTACAATTGGGTTATGTATTTCATTAGTTTATTTGGATTAGGAGAATGTTACATTAACCTAGTACAAATGGGTTAAGTATGTCCTTAGTTTAGTAGGATTTGGTTATTTATTTCATTAGCATAGTAGGAGTAGGATAGGAGTATTATAAATACCCTATCATGCTAGAAATTTTTAATTAAGTCCTCCCTTAGTGGAGAGATACATTCAACAATTAATCCTCTTCCATCCCTCTCT
Organism: Capsicum baccatum var. pendulum; assembly: GCA_030864225.1. NCBI lineage: Eukaryota > Viridiplantae > Streptophyta > Magnoliopsida > Solanales > Solanaceae > Capsicum > Capsicum baccatum. Next base: position 68,369,740 of record CM061553.1, read on the forward strand.
TCTTCCACCACAACAATTCTACAACTCTTCTAATCTTTCCATTAGTCTTATTTTCTTCTATTCATCTATTCTTATTTACTGCAACAAGAGAATTGTTACTTGCTAAGGAATCACACTACACGCCTATCACCTAATCCACACGCCATTACTCAACACTAACAATGCAAATCGTGATCTCCTTCGCACTCATGGGTAACTAAACTTCTCTGATTGGGGTTATGGAAGCCGAATGAGATACCATCTATTGCTGTGAGTTTGTGAGTTCGAGACACGTATATTGCTTATATCATTATTCTCTTCATCTTAATGCAAATTCTTGTGGCTGCAGACGCATAGAATAACGCCAGTCTAACATTTAACTTGTTCGAGAGAAAGGTTATTTGTCTGGAAAAGAGATAATGTCAAGGTAGTAGGACACCCTTTCCTATTAAAAAGCTAGTGTCGTAACTGGAATAACCTCTTGGAGAATTCGTACCGTTAGACACGCTTTAAGCTCGAGAGAGTTAAAGTGAAATAGTCCTTGTTCAGGTCGAGAGACGCTTGGATTTACCATCGACTACAATTCTCTATAAGCAATTGCATGTCAAGACTCTACACACTCATAGCCAATAGAGACGTATACCTCAGAAGGTGGCCCTAACCCCAACGCTTCAATTCTCATTGTTTACAACTTACGTAATAATCTCTCTCTTTTTACTTTATTATTTTCAGCCTTTGTTTACATTACTTGCAAGACAAGAATCCCCCCTTTTACGAGACTTACACCAAAAGTTTAGTAATTTTACTTACTTGTTGGCCAAGCTATTCCCTGTGGGATCGACACCCAACCCAGGTTGGGTTCTATATTTGCTAACGACCGTTTTACACTCCCACGAGAGCTGTAGATTGAGCGTTATCAAAAATTGGCGCCGTTGCCGGGGAATACGAGTGTCAATCAAGTTCGTGATAATTACTAGACCCTTTGGTCAAAGATTCTCGTACTTTTATTTTTAGTTGTTGTTGTTTTTTTTTTTTTTTTTTAGGATTATTTAGTGCATCAATGGAGGCACAACGTGAAATTGAAAGGATGGTTGCTCAAGTGCATCAACAGAATATTGATAACCGTAGGCGAGCAACAAATCCTGACGATGAGGATCTGGGCGATGAAGAGCTACTAAACCCACGGCATACTGCTGAAATGGCGGCACCCATGCAAAGGAGAGATCGTCAAGCGCGATTTAGGCCCGAACGCCGAGCTGTGCACATACCGTTTGATGATGATGATGATGATCTTGATGGAGCTGGTGCCACAGGAGCCATTATTATTCCACCCTTGGCACCTGGAGCAAAGTTCAATATCACTAGCGCCATGATTCAGCTTTTGCAACTCAAGGGATTATTTGGTGGACTTGCAGGCGATGATCCGAATATGCATCTGATCAACTTTATTTCTACATGCAAGTCATTCGACAATCCTAGCGTTGGACAGAATGCAATTCGACTACGCTTATTTCCATTGTCTCTGTCTGGGGAGGCAACTCTATGGTTGAATGGGCTGACTCCTGATTCGATTACAAATTGGAGGCAATTGAAAGATGCTTTCCTAGAAAGATTCTTTCCGCCATCCAAAAGCACAGTTGAGAGATGAGATCACCAATTTTCGACAGCTTCCAACTGAAGCTCTCCACGTTACATGGGAGAGGTTCAAGACGAAGCTAATGCAGTGCCCAAACCATCATATGACCAATGTCCACTTGATGGAGATATTATACAGAGCTTTGAATTTGGGGACTAAGCCAGTGGTTGATAATGCGGCTGGAGGATCATTTATGGACCTCACCTTTGTTCAGGCAAGCAATATGCTAGACCGGATGACAAAACAAAGTAGAGCTTGGCATACCAGGGATTCTGAGGTAGCAAGCCCCACTTTATCTATTGGCATGTCTGCAGACCAAAGAAGAAGAGAAGAAGAACGTGAGAAAGACATGGCGCACATGAAAACACAATTGGATCTTCTGACAAAGCACTTATTATCAAGGAAGACCGAAAAAGTGAAAGCTGTGGCGCTGAAAGGAAGAGACGAATCTGATTCGGAAGAGGAGGCCAACTACTTGAACAATCAGGGGGGTTTCCGAGGGAATACCCAAGGAAACCAAGGTCGGAACTATTATGATAAATCTGGAAACAAAGACCAAGGTAGTTGGAAGAACAAGAATGAAAAGAGTGGTTTGTACGTTCCCCCTGGTAGACGTGATACCACCACATCTAATTCTGGGAGTATGGAAGACATGATGGCTAAGTTATTGAAAGGAGTGGAAGCAACGAGCGCAGGAGTTAAGGAGGTGATTGATGATTTGTCCTCCATGAAGCAACTAGTTGATTCTCATTCCACTTCTATCAGGCAAATAGAGCAGCAATTGAGCCAACTTTCAGCAGCATTCAATCAAAGAAAGGCTAGCACCTTACCAAGCGATACTGTGCAAAACCCAAAGAATGATGGGTCATGCATGGCCATCACTACCAGAAGTGGTAAGGTGCTGGAAACTTCAGCAAAAGGCAAGCAAGTGGTTGACGAAGTTGCGGACATGGACATTACACCTAGTGACGTTACAAAAGGAGAAGAAGCCGCAACAACTACTCCCAACGTCAGGGACGTTTCACCTAGTGACGTGCAACCTGAAAAAGTGGAAAAACAGAAGCAAGAGGAGAAAAAACCCGTGGAGAGAACACTTCCATACCCACCACCACCTTTTCCCCAAAGATTGAAGAAGGTGGCGGATGACACAAAGTTCAGCAAATTCATGAATATGTTAAAGCAGCTCACCATTAATGTTCCATTGGTGGAGGCACTTGAACAAATGCTTGGGTATGCGAAATTTATGAAGGATCTCTTGACAAAGAAGTGGGAAGCAAGTTATGACTTGGCGGATAATGTTCATCATTGTAGTGCAATCGCTACAAGATTGCTAGTTCAAAAGAAGGCAGATCCTGGAGCTTTCACTATTCCTTGCACAATTGGATCGTTGGATTTTGCTAAGGCATTGTGCAATTTGGGAGCTAGCATCAATTTGATGCCACTATCTATCTACAGAAAGTTGGGGTTGGGAGACCCTACACCAACCAATATGAGACTCGTGATGGCTGATAGGTCGGTAAAACGACCTGTGGGTATCTTGAATGATGTGTTGGTGAAGGTTTCTTCATTCATCTTTCCTGCCAACTTTGTTATTCTGGATTGTAAGGAGGATTCTGAAGTTCCCATAATCTTGGGACGTCCTTTCCTTGCTACTGGAAGTGTGCTTATTGACATGAAAGATATGAGCTTTTGTTTCGAATTAATGACGAAGTGGTACGGTTTGATATATGCAAAACAATGAAGCAGCCCAGCGATATGAATGAGTTATATGTTCATCATGAGTATACGAAAGAATTATCTATAGAGAAACAGCCTACTGTTGAGCCATTGTCTGTTGTGCCACTGAAAGTTGAGCATGAAGATAATGAAGGTTATGAAGAACTTATGAGTGCTCTAACAGAAATAGAGCCTTATACTCCTAAGCAACCATATTGTGATCTCAAGAATCAACCAACAGCGAAAACTCCCATTGACGAGCCACCAATGCTAGAATCACAAGAGCTTCCCGATTATCTATGGTATGTGTTCTTGGAAAGTAGAAATATACTTCCGGAGAGTACAGATGATTTAAGTGAACAGCACGTAGAAGCTCTCATCTCTGCTCTGATGAGGTACAAGAGAGCTATGGGTTGGACTATTGATGATATAATTGGTGACTCTCCGGAGAAACGTAGGAGCCATCTCGAAAAAGATCGCATGCCCACAGGTAAGCCTCATTGTTGTCTAAATCCTTTCAGAAAACGATCCATCACTTACCTCGACGAAGTCTGAGTACTCGAGGTAACCATGTCGTGCCACGATAATAAATAAGGCGCTAGATGGGAGGCAACCCATTGTTTATCGTTTTTCATTTATCGTTTATCGTTTTCTTTCATTCTAGTACTTGTCTTGTTTTTAATTAATGAAAATCCAAAAATAAGAGTCGTGCCACGACCAAAACTAAGGCGCTTGGTGGGAGGCAAACCATCGTACTAATCGTTTTTATTGTTTTGAGCAAATATAGGTGCAAGAGGTATTCAACGAGGAGATTGGTTTCAAATGACGATTTGGATGTATTGAATGGTAAAGGTGGTAAGTTAGGTATAAGGATGCATAAGGGTATGGATTGAGCATTACTCATGCTTAAATAGGCATCGAGGAAGGCTAGGACTAGGTAAAACTAGGCCACGAACAATGCAGAACCTATCCTATAGCCTAAGGTCTCAGAATCTAGTGTGCTATACACTATGCGCTGCCCATTCCTAAGTGTGCTTTTGACTATGCGCCGCCTATGCTATAGCATTAGGTCTCAGGATCTCATATGCCATAGACTATGCGGCGCATATGTCTCTAAATGCCATAGACAATGCGCCGCATAGTGTATGGCATTCTTAAATAAATGCATGGCATAGTGTATGGCATTCTTAAATAAATGCATGGCATATGCTATGGCATTCTGCTCAACTAGGCAAAGCATTAGGCACCACCTATGGTCACTTTTGGTCTCCAAATCCGATTTTAATGGGTCAAAACTCAACCCAACCTTTTCTTACAAATATGAGACTTAATCTTGAACCAAAAACACATGGGAAACCTAGCTCATGCACCACCTATAGTCTCCAAATCCTATCAAAAAGTTTCCTTTTGCTCTTTTTCTTCACAAGAACATCATCCAAAGGCTTCAACCAAGTAAGTACTACTTTGTTCTTCATTTAAATTTTGTAAGTACTACTTTACTACACCTATTATGAATTGCTAAATCTTGAAAAAGTATTGGTGATGTGAACGTGTTTGAATTGTTGATACAAAACCAAGTGAGTGAACATGTACGTTAGGATGCTCTTAACTTATTTCCGACTTGAATTTGATTTTGATGCATTGTTATACTACTTGCGGAATTGCTATAGTAATGAACATTGCATAATCTTGTCACTTGAATACTTACATGTTAGAATATCCCGTTCATCGGAATAAGACTTATAACTACCTACCGACATAGGAGGTTGAGTTTATTGATAGAAACTATACCATGTGGTTACCCCTATGTAGTAGTGTTGTTATATCTACCATGAAAGTAGTCCAATGGCTTCAAGTAAGTGATGCATTGCTGAGTTTCTTGTCAGAATATAATCCTAAAACGTATGTCGATGAAGTCTAAGTAATCGACCACTTTCACTTCACTGATTTGTATCAACAAAACTAAGTGTGGGGTGGTACCCCTACTGCTTGTGTATAGATTGTAACCATTGAGATTGTGCTACCATTAACACTATTTCTAGTCTCAGGTACAATGGCACCCAAAGCAAGACAAGGCAAAGAAAAGGCTACCACTTCAAAAAAAGGCAAGAAAAGAGGCCAAAGAGAGCAAGGAGAACCCTCCTTGATGCAAACACCTCAACTCACTCTTGGAATTAAGTGGGATACTTATGAGGAACTTCTAAGGATGATGACTCTGATGATAATTTCGATGCAAGGGGTATGACCCCAGACATAGAGAATGAGTCCGACTAACCAGGTTCTTCTTATTTATTTTCCACTGAGGACAGTGTGCCCCGTCTAAGTGTGGGGTGGCAGAATCGCATGCTATACTTCTTTGTTTGCACCTATGTTTGTATGTTTGTATGTTTGTATGTTTGTTTGTTTACTTTATTTTTTTTAGCCCATTTTTTTTGTTGTTTTTCGTTTGACGTTTTTTTTAGTTTTTTTTAGGAGTTAAATTTTTCTAGCTTCGCATGAAATTATTTTGATAGGCAGCATGAGATTATAACAAGAGTATGTGCTACAATTGTGACTATTGAGACATTTAGGCTCTAGTTGTGACTCATTATGTGATATTGAGTGGTTCAATTCTTTCACTTGTTGGGTCGAGAGTCTATATTACTTCCAATCAAGTCAACCATATGCCTTGTGTGTGTGAGGTAACAGTATATTCTATGTTTGTGGATGATGCTAGAACTTGCCTGGTATGTATGCAAAGCGAAAATAAGGAGTGTAATTTTAGGAGATGATTTAGGCATTTGTTTGGCAACCTATACATGTTTACCTTTGTTTTACCTACCCATGGACATCATCCTAGTTAAACCCTTTTGAGCCTTTAGCCTATTTCTTTGACAACCTTGTATGTAAGCCTAATCCATTTTTTTTCAAGATCATAATTTGATCCAAATTCCTAAGTGCTTTAAAGTGAAAAAGTCATGCGACAACATAAGAGGAAATTGGGTGAGTATGATGCTTTAAATTGTAATGGTGCTTGAATGTGTGATGAAAAAGAAAGTGCTATCATAAGAGGTATGTTGTGAAAAGAAAAAGGAAAAGAAAGCTGAAAAGTGAGTTGTGCTTAAAATTGAAAAACAAAAGATGAGAACAAGGGTGGAAGAGTAAAATAAAGAAAGGTTGAAAGAAAAAAGTGTCAATGATACAATGTGATGTATTAAAGTGCTTAGGAACTTAGTCACTATTTCTGGCCAAAATAGCTGATCCTACCCGTCCCTTAGCCTACATTACAACCATCAAAAGACCTACTTGATCCTAAGCTTAGCATTCTGACATTTAGTAGAGTACTACATTAAGGGCAAGCCTATGGTCATCAGTTGCTACATATGAATTCTTTGTGAGAGTGAGAGCAAGGACATTTTGATACCCATGTTTGAAAAATATGCTATATTTGTGAGTAATTATGGGTACTATATTGTGAGACACACATGGTTGATGAGCTTTGGATAGTTGTATATGATTCTATGTACCTTAACATTTGCATGCGAGTTGATCACCATCACTAGTCTACGCTAGAGGTTAAACTGTTTCTACTTATAATCGGGAAGCTACTCTTTGTTGATAATTTTTGTGCTTGTCTTGAAGAATGTTTTGTGTTGTTGCTGTAAAAACCCTAAGTTGATGCTTAGAAGGACATGATATTTTGTTCGAGGACGAACAAAGCTGCAAGTGTGGGGTGTTGATGATAGGCGAATTTACACGCCTATATCAATATATTTTGCCCATATTTTAGCCTAGTTTTGAGAACAAATTATATATTTCATGCACTTTTAGTCCTTTTTCCTGTAAATGAGCTAACGAACATGATTAGGAAAGTTTCAGGTATAAATGATGCAAAATACAGCATTTTATGGCTTACTTGACGCAAAAGAAAGATCACAAAGGAAGGGAAGGAAGTATACACGCCTAAGGACCAAAACTGCTGCATGGAAAATCTGTCCCGGGCTAAAACAACATTTCTGAAGACTTTGGGGACTTACAGATACAAAGCTGAATTTTGACAATGATACATTAACCTAGTACAATTGGGTTATGTATTTCATTAGTTTATTTGGATTAGGAGAATGTTACATTAACCTAGTACAAATGGGTTAAGTATTTCCTTAGTTTAGTAGGATTTGGTTATTTATTTCATTAGCAAAGTAGGAGTAGGATAGGAGTATTATAAATACCCTATCATGCTAGAAATTTTTAATTAAGTCCTCCCTTAGTGGAGAGATACATTCAACAATTAATCTTCTTCCATCCCTCTCTTCTTCCACCACAACAATTCTACAACTCCTCTAATCTTTCCATTAATCTTATTTTCTTCTATTCATCTATTCTTATTTACCGCAACAAGAGAATTGTTACTTGCTAAGGAATCACACTACACGCCTATCACCTAATCCACACGCCATTACTCAACAATAACAATGCAAATCGTGATCTCCTTCGCACTCATGGGTAACTAAACTTCTCTGATTGGGGTTATGGAAGCCGAATGAGATACTATCTATTGCTGTGAGTTTGTGAGTTCGAGACACGTATATTGCTTATATAATTATTCTCTTCATCTTAATGCATATTCTTGTGGCTGCAGACGCATAGAATAACGCCAGTCTAACATTTAACTTGTTCGAGAGAAAGGTTATTTGTCTAGAAAAGAGATAATGTCAAGGTAGTAGGACACCCTTTCCTATTAAAAAACTAGTGCCGTAACTGGACTAAACTCTTGGAGAATTCGTACCGTTAGACACGCTTTAAGCTCGAGAGAGTTAAAGTGAAATAGTCCTTGTTCAGGTCGAGAGACGCTTGGATTTACCATCGACTACAATTATCTATAAGCAATTGCATGTCAAGACTCTACACACTCATAGCCAATAGAGACGTATACCTCAGAAGGTGGACATAACCCCAACGCTTCAATTCTCATTGTTTACAACTTACGTAACAATCTCTCTCTTTTTACTTTATTATTTTCAGCCTTTGTTTACATTACTTGCAAGACAAGAATCCCCCCTTTTACGAGACTTGCACCAAAAGTTTAGTAATTTTACTTACTTGTTGGCCAAGCTATTCCCTGTGGGATCGACACCCAACCCAGGTTGGGTTCTATATTTACTAACGACCGCTTTACACTCCCACGAGAGCTGTAGATTAAGCGTTATCAGTTGTTCTAACCGACATAAATCATGTGAACTATCATGGAGTCCTATCTCTTACCCACACTAGGGAGAGCTATTCTACCCTTGCCATCAGAATAGAACCTAAGCTAGAGTGATCACTATACTAAACCCACTATGGGTATTAAAACCTATGGTGGCATATAGTTCTGGGGCATGTGACCTTGGAATCATACCCAACTCGATGCTAAATACTACTCCCATATTACATATATGCTTGTTGTTTAAGATATCCACCTTAAAAATTTAAAACTAGTTATGCTTCTCTTTGCTTTAAACTATAATCAAGATAAATAAATGTGGATTCCATCTTTTAGTTGAGGATCACAAGATCAATTCTTACTTTAAATCTTCAAAATAGAATGCTTAAAAGCATAATATTCTGGAAATCTCAACACTTAAACTAAGGGCTTAAAATTCATGCTTTAAACTCATGTCAGTTCATACCAAAACTTCATGCTCAATAACAATCTTGAAATACTTCAGCAATATCAAGTCAAGATAGTGTAATCTCATGCATAATATAAGTCTTATAAGGTAAAACATATACATAAGTAACTCTTGATATACTCAAAGCTTTAAATCTCATTATAATCACATACTTCAAGAATATATATACTTAGGTATGAACACTACTTCAAGACAATTAAATAAAATCTTAAAATTCATGCAATTTGGGAACAAGGGTGTAAGGATACCCTTGTTCATAACCCCACATACCTAATTAGGCTTTATTTGATATAGAAGCTTGATTTTGAACTCTTGGAGATGTTCTTGAACGTTTTTTCTTAAAGTTATTAGATTAGGAGCCTTAAATTCTTGATTATCTTAAAGAGAAAGTAATGGAGTTTTGGTTAACTTGAGAGGAGGTTAGGGTTTCTTGGAGAGAAAATTAATGGAGAATGGGTGTATAATGCTTAAACTAACATTCAATCTTATATTTTTACGATTTAGGGTGATGGTTAATGACATAATTGCCCATCATAAGATTAAACTCATGACTGGAATGCCATTTTAAAGGCCACCATGACGCGATGACATGCCCATCGCTATACCCAGCGTGACGCAACACAATCACGTTGAGTTGCTGGAATCAAATTCCAAACATGACCCATAGCTCATCCAAAAATTCCAAAAATTCCTCGAGACATGTTTCTTACACCCCTGAACATGAATCAACTCAAAAACCATCATCTCAAGGCCTGAAAGGTCAACTTAAAAATCCTCCAAGTTAAGAGGTTAAAATAAGGCTAAGTCTTCTATACTTAGTTAAATTTCCAGGCTTTAAGCCTCTTATGCAAGCAATAGGGGCTGAACTAAACCAAGTTTAATACGGGGTATTAAAATATCTCCCCTTTGGGAACAGTCATCCTCAAATGAGACAACTCATTCAAAAATTCCAAAACTTCCCTGATACATGCTCCTTATACCCCTGAACATGAATCAATTCAAAAACCATTGTCTCTGATCTCGGAAGGTCAAGTTAAAAATCCTCAAAGTTAAGAGGTCAAAATAAGGCTAAGTCTTCCACACTTAGTTAAATTTCCAGGATTTAAGCCACTTATGAAATCACTAGGAGTTGAACTAAACTAATTCTAATACGGGGTATTACATAACTTAATTTCTATAAGTTTCTGATGATCCAAATTGGTATCTAACCCTTTTCATTCTTTATTTGGAGATTGTGAACTCTAGGTTGAATAAAGCGAGAGAAGCATCCATGTTCTAATAACTCCAACTGTGGACCCAACTATGTGAAGACAAGGACAAGGTAGGAAAAAGGGATGGGGGAGAGCACACCCATTAGGGGTAGATCTCAGGCAGTAGCTAATAAGCTTATCAAAGTTTGGTATCACCTCCCATATCTTAGGGTCATTTTTAGAAAGCTGATGCAGTGGATAAGAATATTTTTGGAGCATAGATAGCAGCATTGACTGGACGTGCAATCATTCCTCCATTATCTTTAGAGGTTGTTCATAAGGTTTTGGATTTTCTAAATGGGTTAGCTAGTACAAGAGCTACCTCAACTATCCTAACTTTTTAGGTTCTGGGTGCTCATCCCACTACCACTTTAGCTTCCAAAATAGATGAGGCTTCAGGTACTGATGAATTTCCCCATCCTGTATTAGTGTCCCTATCATAATTGGGACTAAGCATGAGTTATTGACCAAGTTTCTAAAAATAAAGCCTTCTTCATTTCATGGTACTAATATGGAGGATGCATTTGAGTTTATTAGTAATTGCTATGAGCGGCTTAATAAGTTAGAGATTGTGCAATAACATGGTGTTGAGTTTGTGACTCTCTAGTTGTAAGAGGATGCTGAGCAGTTGTGGAGAGCCTATTTTAAGTGTTTGTTACTAGTTTTGCCTCCATTGACTTAGGCCTAATTTCATGCCCTATTTTTGGAGAAGTATGTGACTCGCACCTTTTGTGACCATAGGTAAGATGAATTCTTAGCCCTTGAATTGGGTAGTATGTCAGTTGCATCCTATAAATCTAAGTACCATGCTTTGTCTTACTATGTTACTTAGTTTTTTAGCACTATAGAGAAGAGGATTCAGTGATATGTTAAAGGTTCGAACACTAATATTTAAGTTTTTTAAGTTGATTTAACTTCTACAGGGGAAAGCTTTAATGATATATCTGACTATGTGAAAAATCATAAGAGAGTTTAGCAGGCTGATTAGGTTAATGCATTAGCTAAGAAGTCCCAGAATATGGGTAATTTTAGTTGTTCATATTCTAGGAGTCACTGCCAGTAGGTTCATTCTACTCACCCATTCAGTCAGCTTTGTTGGCCTTGACAGGTGGTCTTTCGAGAGCTACTCAGTACACTTTTGTTGCCAAGGACCAAGGTGCCTCTTATTCATCAGTGAAAAGGCCTTTTATTGAGTGAGGTAGTTATTATGATGGTGTTGCAGGACACTTTAAGAGGGAATAAACTTTGAGTATGGCAGGTAATCAAGCATAGTAAATAACCAAGGTTGTGGTTCCAATAGGTAGAGGTAAGGTGGTAATGATAAGGGTTGTCCATAAGGTAGATGGGGTAATAATGAGGGAGGTCATGATGGAATTAGAGGTAATAATAATTATAAAAGGGTAAAGTACAGTAGTTAGAGAGGTTGGCCAACTTGATGATAGCACTCACCATTAAGCCATCCCTGGCAAGACCGAGGTTGTGGCGTCTGACATTGTTATAATAGGTATTGTTCTTTTCTATGACCAAATAGCTTATGTTTTGTTTGATTTAGGTTCCATTTATTCTTATGTATCTATTAGATTTACTTTGGGTCTGAATTTGTTCTGCGATGTACTTAAATCTCTTATGTATACTTCTACTCTAGTTGGAGATTCTGTGATGGTAACCCATATGTATTATGCATGTTTTATCATATTTTTGTGTTTTTAGACTTAGGTAGACTTGATCATTTTGGACAAGCTTGATTTTCACATTATTTTAGGTATGACTTGGTTATCTCTATATTTTTTGAATTATAATACTAAGATAGTGACTCTAAGAATGTTGAGGATGGGTAAACTGGAGTGGGAGAGGTGTATAAGTCTAAGTTGGTGAAAATTATTTTTTATTCAGCTAGAAAGCTAGTGAAAAAGGAGTGTTCAGCCTCCTGGATCATCATTAGGATAGTGGTGCAAAGTATCCTTCTATTGAGTTTATTCTTAAGGTTTTTGAGTTTCAGAAGGTATTTCTTACAGATTTGCCTGGTATGCCTTTGGATAGGGATATTGATTTTTGTATTTAATTAGAGATGGGAAGTCACCCAATTTTTATTCCTCCATATCACATGGCTCCGATAGAATTGAAGGAGCTTAAAACTTAGTTACAGAAATTCCTTGAAAAAAGATCTATTCATCCTAGTGCTTCACCTTAGGGTGCTCCAGTGTTATTCATTAAAAAAAGATGGTAGCATAAGGATATGCATTGATTACAGGCTACTAAACAAGGTTATTAACAGGAATAAGTATTTCTTGCCTCATATTGATGATCTCTTTGACTAGTTACAAGGTTCTTCTATATTTTCAAAGATTGACTTGAGGTCGAGTTACCATCAACTAAAAATTTGTCCTAAGGATATACCCAGGACAACCTTTAGGGTTTGATATGGGTATTATGAGTTACTAGTGATGTCTTTTGGGTTGATCAATGTGTCAGCAACATTCATGAGCTTGGTGAATGATAATTTCAAGTATTTCTTAGATTCTTTTGTAATGGTTTTTATGGATAATAATTTGATTTACTCCAAGATCAAGGAAGAGCATGTAGGTTATCTTCACATTGTCTTGAAAATTTTAAAGAGAAGCATTTGTATGAAAAATTCTCAAAATGTGAATTATGGCTGTCTTTAATTTTTCTCTTAGGAAATGTGGTCTTAAAAAGGGGTGATGGTAGTTCCCCAAAATATTGAGGTAGTTAAAAGTATGGATCGTCTTAGCTCTATCACTAAGGTTAGGAGCTTCATGGGTCTTGCTAGTTACTATTGCCGATTTATCAAGAATTTTACTTCTATTGCTATTCATATGACAAGGTTGACTCCGAAGGTGGTTCTACTTTTATGGTCAGATAATTGTGAAGAGAGAGCTTCCAAAATCTTAAGATACTTTTTAATATATCTGTGTACTTTCATTACCTGTTGAAGGTAAGGATTTTATTATATTGTATGATGTTCACTTTTGGGTTTGGGTGTTGTGTTGATGCGGGACAGGAATGTCATTGCTTATGTTTTGAGGAAGTTGAATCCTAATGAAAGGAATTACCAAACTCATGACTTGGATTTGGCAGCGGTGGTGTTTACAGATAGAGTTGTCAAAATACGCTAGCCCAACCTAACCCAGCCCAAGCCTCATGGGCCAAAGAGATTGATGGGCTAGGATGGGTCGGCCCTTCACTTTAAAGGGCCTTAAAATGTATTGCCCAACCAAGACCTCAAAGGATCGTGGGTTGGGGTGGACTAACCCTTCATTTTTATCCATTTTTGGTTAGATTTTCTTTTTCAATCTATATTTGAACTAATAGGAATAGCAATCCATTCATACTTCTATCGTATTATTATATAATGTACATAATTCTATGATGATTTATACTATTTTTAACATCAATACATTATTTTAAACATTAACACATCGTCAACCATATTTGAATTCGTTGATTAGATTATCTTAATTAACATCACCTTCATCTAAATTCATATGGAAATTTAATAAGTTAAACAATATCAAAAAGTTATATATCAAAAATTAATAATATTTAAAATTCACTTTGAAATATTATTGCTTTGAATTAAGATGCCCATCACGGCTATGCCCTAGTTTGGGTCATGACAAAGGTTGTATCAGAGCCTAGGTTCATGGCCTATTAGGTTTTACAAAGTCGTGTCAAGTAGAGTCTCTTTTATAGGTTTGTAGCATGCCACACTTATAAGGGAGAGGCTACGAGGCATCTAGGAATGTTTCCCCTTTTTTATTGTCTTATTTTTGGGCTATAGAATCTAAGGTCTTAGATTTCTCTAACTTCTATTTTTCTCCTTTTAGATCATGACTCCTAGATGATCTGAAGCACTTGGAAACTAATCTATCCCACCTTAGGATAATGTGGGCGTATCCTACCTATAGGTTAAAGACCTGGTCTATGGCTGCTGCTTTCGATTATTCTAGTGGAGTTCCACCCGTCTTCACTGATCCTCCTTTAGTTGGTGACACTCATACTCAGTCACCTCATGGAGATATTACGAATGCCGAGTTTTGCTAATCTATTCATCTGTTGACCTAGTTGGTGACATCTCAGTCATGTCAAATGAGTTCTACTGGTATGTTAGGAGTTCATCTCAGGACACTAAAGTTGGCTAGCTTAGGAGGCTGGGCCCTCCAAATTTCACTGGTACTAAGGTTGAGGAAGATCCTCAAGGTTTTATAGATAATATGGAGAAGATCTTTTGGGTAATGTATGCCACTAAGATAGAAGGTATGGAATTCGCTGCTTAGCATTTAAAGAATAGAGCGTACTAATGGTATGAAGAGTGGGAGGGGCTCAGCAATGATTATGCTGAGTTTGCTTTATGGGATGATTTCTCTACTGAGTTTCTTGATCGCTTCTTTCTTCAGGAGTTGAGAGACGTAAAAACTGAAAAGTTTGTGAATTTGAAGCAAGGTAGGATGATGGTAAAGGAATATGCCTTAAAATTTAACTAGTTGACGTGATATGACCCTGATCTAGTAAATTGCTTAAGGGATAGAATGAGGAAATTCGATTCTATTTTGTCTCATAAATTAATTTTGGAGAGCAAGGCTACCTTGTTGAACAAATATATGGATATCTCTCGACTGGTGGTATCTATACAGCAGGTTGAGGAGGAAAACAAAAAGCAAGCAAAGGTAGAGGAGAGACAAAGTAAGAAGTTTTAGTTTATAGAACAGGGTGAGGGTTAGTAACAGAATGATAGAGATAGTAGGAGGTGGTCTAAGAAGAAGTAGGGCAACTCTGGCTCCTATTCGACGGTTAGTGCACCTTATTCGAAGCTATTCACAAATTATTATTTCTAGAGTAATGATATTTATAGGACATAGGGTGCCCAATATCAGGCTAATGGGGCAAGTCAGCTCTATCATAACCTCCTTGCAGACTTTGTGGTCATTTTTATCAGGGTTCTTATAATAAAGGAAGGAACCGATATTTCAATTATGGCTAATCGGGACACATGCTGAAGGATTGCCCTGGGGGCAAGGTTTCTATGGGGGATAACAAGATTCTGCTTGCCAGGTCATCAGCTCCTGCACCAAGGGGTGCCAGTTTGAGTATTGACACCAGTAGGAATTACCTGTAACACTCTTACTACCCGTCAAGAGTCTGAGGCATCTCCTAATAACGTCACTGGTATGTTAAGACTCTTCTCTTGTGACGTGTACTATTTACTTAACCGAAAGTCTACTCTTTTTTATGTGACCTTATTTATGGATGTGCATTTTAGTTTTGGTCTAGAGTATATTTTTGAACTTTTTTTAATTTCTACCCCAGTAGGTGACTCGGTGGTTGCTAGAAAGGTCTATAGGGGTTGTGTGGTATCTGTTGGTGGTAGGAAAACTTTGGTGGATCTGTTTGAATTAGACATGCTAGATTTTGATGTCATTTTAGGGATAGATTGGTTGCATTTGTGCTACGCCTCTTTAGACTGTCATACCCATAAGGTTATTTTCAAATTCCCTGATGAGATAGTTATTGAGTGGGAATTGAGTTCCTTAGTACCTAAGGGAAGGTTGATATCTTATCTTAGAGCCCATAAATTGATTTCCAAGGGGTGTTTTATCATCTGGTCTGGGTTAAAGATTTTAACTCGAAGGGTCCTTCTTTACAATCCATTTCTGTGGTTAGCGAATTTCCTGAGGTATTCCCTGATGATCTTTTGAGTGTCCATCCTGATAGGAAAATTAAGTTTGGGATTGATCTTCTTATGGAGACTTGTCCTATCTCTATCCCTTTTTATAGAATGGCTCCGGCTGATTTAAAGAAACTTAAGAAATAGTTAAAAGATCTTCTTGACAAGGGTTTAATCTGCCCTAGTGTGTCTCCGCAGGGTGCAACTATTTTATTCGTCCGTAAGAAGGATGGTTCTTTTCGGATGTGTATTGATTACTATTAGTTGAATAAAGTGACAGTGAAAAATAAGTACCCTCTTTCAGGATTGATGATCTGTTTGACCAACTTTAGGGTGCTAAGTATTTCTCTAAGATTAACCTTCAGTTGGGTTATCATTAGTTAAGAAGTAGGGATAAATATATTCCTAAGACTGCCTTCCATACCTGGCATGGACATTTTGAGTTCTTGGTCATGTATTTTGGGTTAACCAATGCCCCAAACAGTATTTATAGATCTTATAAATTGGATATTCCATCAGTGTTTGAACTTATTTGTGATTGTGTTTATAGATGATATTTTGGTATATTTGAAAAGTGAGATGGATCATGACAATCATCTCCGTATTGTGTTACAGACCCTAAAAGATCAACAATTGTATGGTAAGTTTTCAAAGTGTGAATTTTGGTTGAATGTTGTTATTTTTCTAGGTCATATTGTTTCTAGTAAAGGGATCATGGTGGATCCATAGAAAGTAACGGTGGTTAAGAAGTGGCCTAGACCCACGACTTCGATTTATATTCGGAGATTCTTGGGTTTAGCTAGTTATTATAGGAGGTTTGTGAAAAGTTTCTCATCGTTTGCTGCACCTTTGACTATGTTGACTCAGAAAAAGGTGAACTTTCTATGGCCCAATGCTTGTGAGGGGAGTTTTGAGAAGCTAAAAGATAACTATACTTCTACTTTGGTTTTGACCCTGCTCGAGGGTAGTTATGGCTTCTTGGTTTATTATGATGCATCCCGTGTAGGACTTGGTTGTGTATTAACACAGCGTGGCAAAGTGGTAGCGTATGATTTTAAGAAGTTGAAAGTTCATGAGAGGAATTATCCAACTCATGATTTAGAGTTGTTGATTGTGGTGTTCACATTGAATATTTGGTGGAATTATCCATACTATGTTGACATCTATTCAAACCATAAGAGCCTATAATATATATTTACCCAGAAAGAGTTTAATCTCAAGTAAACAAGATGGATTAAGTTGCTTAAGGACTATGACATGAGTCTCAACTATCAGCCATGCAAGACTAACGTAGTTGATGATTCTCTTAGCAGGTTATCTATATGGGGTATATCCCACGTAGATGAGAAGAAATAAGACTTAGATAGGGATATTCAACATTTGGATAATCTTGATGTCTGTCTCTTAGATTCTGAGGATATTGGTGTGTTTGTGCAAGAGGTGGCAAAGTCATCTCTTGGTGCTGAGGTAAAAGAGAAGTAGATATTAGAACCCATCTTGATTAAAATCAAGGACAATGTGGATGGGTAAAAGGTAATGTCTTTCTAGATTGGGGGTAATGTTATCTTGAGGTACCAAGAAATGTTGTGTGTATCTGATGTACATGGGGTACAAGGTAGAATTTTTGTTGGAGCTCATGAGTTGCGTTATTCGGTTCATATTAGTTCGAAAAAGATGTATCATGATCTGAAGAAGGTCTATTGGTGGAATAACTTGAAGAGAGATGTGGATAATTTTGTGGCTAAGTGCATGGTGTGTCAAGAAGTCAAAGTGGAGTGCTTCAGGCCTGGTGGGTTTTCTCAAGAAATTGAGTTGCCTTTGTGAAAACAAGAAGTGATAAATATGGATTTTGTTAGTAGTCTTCCGCAAACTCAGAACCATTTTGATCCTATTTAGGCCATCATGAATAGGATGACTAAGTCTGCTCACTTCTTATCGGTGGGGACTAATTATTCTACTAAGAACTATGAAAGGTTGTTTATTCAAGAGATCGTGAAGTTGCATGGTGCACCTGTTTCTATTGGCTCTAATCGAGATACTCAGATCATCATAGTTTGGGCATTCATTTTAGAGAGGTTTGGGGACTAAGGTAAGCCTTAGTATCGCTTTTCACCCATAGATGGATGGACAAGCGAAAAGGACCACTCAAACTTTGGAGGATATGCTTCAAGCTTGTGTAATTTGACTTTGGTGGTATCTAGGTTGACTATTTTCCTCTGGTGGAATTTGCATAGTTGTATGGTATAAGGTGTAGGTCCCCTATTAGGTGGTTCAAAGTTAGTGAGGCAAGAATATTCAGTCCTGATTTAGTTCATCAAGTTATAGAGAAGGTGAAGGTGATTTAGGATAGGCTTAAGACTACCCAAAGTCGCTAAAAGTCCTATGCAGACATAAGACGAAGGGAGTTGAAGTTTGATGTGGGTGAATAGGTGTTATTAAAGGTGTCTCCCATGAAGGGAGTGATGCGATTTAGTAAGAAGGAGAAACTCAGCCCCCGTTATGTTGGCCCCTATTTGTTTTTTAAGAGAGTGAGAAATGTTTCCTATGAGGTAGAATTGCCTGCAAACTTGGGTTCCATTCACCCTATGTTTCATGTGTGCATGTTTATTACGTGGGTGATCCTTCCTTGGTGGTACCTATTGAGAATGTTGGTATCTCGGATTCCCTATCATATGAGGATATCTCGATGGAGATCTTAAATAGATAAGTTCATAGTCTGCGGACTAAATATATAGCTTCAATAAAGGTTCTTTGGAGGAACCATAAGGTGGAAGAAACCACTTAGGAAGCAGAGGAAGATATAAGGGCTAAGTTCCCATTCTTATTCCCCGAGTTGGGCGAAGGAGCTTAAGGTATGAATTTTCTTTTCCATTGTTACTATTTGAGTTTATTATTTGATTTTGGTGTAATATTTCTATTCTCATGCGAAAAGTATCCTAACTCGTCATTCGATGATGAATGATCCTAAGGGGGATAATGTAACACCCTTTTGAGTATTTTTATTTTTCTTTTGGACTTCCTGTGTTTGAAATATCGAATTTTGACTTAAATTGTACTTCGGTATGTTAAAGGGGTGTCCCGGAAGAGATTCAAAATTTTTGGATGGGTTTTAGGGTGGTTTTGGGTCATGGAGACAGTAAGACTCTGTGATATCAACATGCCACACAGGCTGGCTTTTGCGATAACCTTCGTGACATAGAGGATGCTCTCCGCATTGAGGTTTGTGGCACGGAGGTTAGCCTATGCGATAAGGTTAGTGCCACGAACCTATATAAAAATCCAGTTGTTTTGTTCTATTTTAATTGGGAGAAGGGGTAATGAGGTCCTTTCACTTATAAATGTACTTTAAGCACTATATGGGCCTATTCTCATCAGTTTTCATGATACCAAGGGCTATTACTTCAATTCTAAATGATCCTCTCTCAAATTTCCTCTTTTAAGTCAAGGCTAGAGTTGTAAGTAGGTGGTCATCTAGGGTTCCAAGTGTGTTATCTTCTTCAACATTCTTGGTAATTAAGGCATATACCTCTTTCCCTATACTTATCTATTCTTTATGGCATGAATTGGTTATTATTATGCATGGTTTTTATCTTGGGTTTTGAACTATCGGTTGAGGGCTTTGAATGTATTTGGTATAAATATTTTTCCCATGATTATTGTTGAATTGTTATGCCTTGAATTGATGATTTATCAATTCTTTAGGTGCATAGGAATGGTGAATGAATTTAGGGGTACAATGGAATCCCAAAATAAATGGGTTCGATATGAAAATTTATAATTGGCTTTGGAATATGATTTATCACTTGGTTTGGCTATTGTTTTTGAAACCTTGTATTGCATAAATAGTAAATGGAACATAAATCTAATTGGTTTGGTTTTCAAGTGGTTTTGAAAAGGCCTTGGTGGCTATGGCTTTGGTTTTCAAATTAAAAATTGTTGAGTCAACTTGGTTTAATGGTTTTGTATGGAAAAAATGGAATAGAGTTGCAAGCTCTAAATTTTGGTATGACGATACCAATGATTAATGCATAATTACAAGACTCCTTGATAAATGGATGGGAATGTGTAAATGATTTTAATTAGTCTCAAAGGAGGTTGTGTATCTAATAGTAGAAGGGGGAGGTCCCCGGGGGACCTATACTGGAAACTCACATTTGTTAATGTGAAGGTTGGTCTTAGTGATCGTGTGCTTATGTCACACACACACACACACACACTATATATATATATATATTTGTATTAAGAATGGTGAAGGGTAAGGATTCCCCGACTTTCTACGATACCTCCGGTCCTGCGGCTAACATGCACTGGGGCCCTTTCAGCAGGAGGAGCTGAATCCATATAGCCCGTGGGTGTAGGTAAAATACGGTCAAGCTACATATTACATGTTAAGGTTTTACTCTCATTCTAAGCCTTGTTTTATTTTCTGGCATCTGGTATATATGTATATGTATGCATTGCTTATGGTATTATGAACTGGTTTTAATGGCTTTTGTATTACGGATTAGGGCATTATTTTATCCTATACCCCTGAGTTACATACTAGAGCTCTAATCGTTAATCGTCTTCAGACGCTATGTTCCCACACGATGTAGGAACTAGCCATACTTCTACTCCTCCTGCATAGTGATTAGGTGTTTGTGGAACAACTCAGGTGTAAGATTGAAGTGGTGATCTTCCATCCTTAGGAAGACCCCATTTTACGCTTTGGACTTTGTTATGTTTGACTTTTTGTTTGGAATTATTTTTGCCTATGGTTGAGGGCATGTATTATCCAAGCTATCATTGTTTTTGTTAGAGTCTTTGTTGGACATTATTGTGGGCAAAAGTATTGTGGTTGGTTTTCGATATTGATCCTTTATAGATTCTTTAAGCTTTCCTCTCATATTTTGTTTTATGTTGGTATTCATTTGTATGACACCCCGCATTTTTGGGCTAGTCTTTGAACCATCGTTCCTATGTGTATAAGTTATAATCCAAATGATTCCCATGTGAATATAAGTTTCATGATCCTTATCCTCGTGTTTGATGTGCTTACGAGGTGAAAAATGTTCATAAGAATTGCTTCGAACAAAGTTAATCTAAGAGCCTTTGATTCATCCAAAATTTGGTATTTGATTCTATAACTGTCGAATTTGAACGTGTATAACTTCTCATATACATAGAATTTTGCAGCTCAAGACCCACCAAATTATAGATAATTGAGTCATCTTTCCAACGATACCAATTTCTCCTTAATCCAATAACTGAGTGAAATGTTACGACATTTTTCGTGTCAGGCAGTAAGCCAACGCGATTGGGGTGCGGCGTGCCGGTTTCTCGACGCGATAAGTGATGCAACACATTTCTATCCCAACTCGATATCGTACGCGATGCATAACTTTTTCACGCGTTGCTTCAATTCCCAAAGGGTCTAGGGTTACTTTGGTCATTTTTCCTCACCCAAATCCCTCCATAACACATAATTTCAGCCCCCAAGAGCATTAGTTTCCCCTTTACTCATAATTTCTCTCCAAGAAAGCCTCCATCTCTCAAGAACAAACCCTAACCTCCATCCAAGAACTTCAATACTCTATCACAATCTCCTCAAGATAAACAAGAATTTAAGTTCTCTAGTTTAAGAATTCTAAGAAAAGCTTTCAAGATCATCTCGAAAGGTTTCAAAGTCAAGCTTTCTACATCAAATTCATGATTTCTTCAAGAATCCATCTAGTTAATGTCTGTGGTAGTTCATCCATGGGTCCCCTTTCACCCATGGAGCCCAAAAATTTATTTTCAAGTTCAAAGTTATGATCTTTACATGTTAATACGAATTATATCCATGAAATTTCATGAATTTTGATTATGTATCATGTTTATAAATGGTTTTTGTTGAAATTGCCTTGATATGTTCGAATGATGATTTTCACATGTTAAATCCTTAACCCATGTTTCTAGTATTGAAATTTATGTGATTTTCATAGTTTTAGTACTCCCATGTTTCAACTCATGATCCCTATGTGTTTGATTTCAAGTTAAGAGCATATGTGTTTTCAAGTGGAATGAGACAATACATATTTTGAATGTTATAATCTTCATATCAAATCCCTAAGTTGTGAGTTGATTCGTGTAGCCATGATATTTTCGCATGCTTTCTCATTCCCATGCACAAGTTTATGATCCCCATGTGTTTGAGTAAATGCCTAAGTGTTGAATGTTGAACAATGATTCCCTTCTATGGTTTCAAAGTTTTCATGTGGTCCTATTGTAATTGCTATCGAGTCTTAGGGTTATAATACCCGAAACTTAGCTGTTTACTTAATCTTAGTATTTCCAGAATAGTTTCTGAGATGTATGAGCATTATCAGTTCAATCAGTTATCATATCAGTCAAACTTACATTAGTTTTGTAAGTTGTGTCAATTCAGTTGGGAGTAGGATTTTGCACCGAGCAAAACCAGAGATGGGGGCTCACTTGCCAGTTGAGGGTGTGACTCTTAGTAGCAATCCCTGTATTCCAGAACTACGTAGCCAACGTAGGATTGAGATGTTAACCTGCTAGTTGAGGGTTAATACATATCTAACCAGGGCACCTTCCAGTAAAGGGTGACTCCTTAGTCCTCCAGGACATCATTTTAGTAGATCTACATAGACAGTGTATATACCCGTGGCACGGTTGATGATAGGCGAATTTACACGCCTATAGCACTAGATTTTGCCCATATTTTAGCCAAGTTTTGAGAACAAATTATATATTTCATGCACTTTTAGTCCTTTTTCCTGTAAGTGAGCTAACGAACATGATTAGCAAGTTTTCAGGTATAAATGATGCAGAATTCAGCATTTTATGGATAACTTGACGCCAAATAAAGCTTCACGGAAGAAGGAAGGGAAATCTTACACGCCAAGGACCAAAAGTGGCGCATGGAAAATTTGTCCCAGGCAAAAACAGCAATTCTGAAGACTTTGGGGACTAGCAGTAATTTATTAGGATTAGGATAATGATACCTTAACATAGTAAGATTGGGTTAAGTAATTCATTAGCTTAGTAGGAATAGGATGTGGATATTATAAATACCCTATTTTGCTAGAGATTTTAATTCATTCACTCATTCATCCATCCACCCATCCATCCACCTATCCATCCACTCATCTACAACTCAAAACAATTTGCTTTCAATTAATTCTTAATTACTTTCTCTTCATATATTTGATTCTTAATTTCCACAACAAGAGAAACGCTATTCTAAAAGAAAATCACGCCACAAGCACTACCAAACAACACTACACGTGAGATCTTTATTTTGGTATAATAATAATGTCTATTGTGATTTCCATCGCACTCATGAATAGCTAAACTTCTCTGTTGGGGTTATGGAAGTCTTATGAGATACTATCTAAGGCTATGAGTTTGTGAATTCGTGACACGTGTGTTGCTTATATCATTATTCTCTTCATCTTAATGCAAATTCTTGTGGCTGCAGACGCATAGAATAATGCCAGTATAGCATTAACTTGTTCGAAAGAAAAGTTATATGTCTGGAAAAGAGATAATGTCAAGGTAATAGGGTCCCATCCCCTATTAAAAAGTTAGTGTCGTAACTGGATTAACCTCTTGGAGAATTTGTACCATTAGATACGCTTTAAGGTCGAAAGAGTTAAAGTGAAATAGTCCTTGTTTAGGTCGAAAGACGCTTGGATTTACCATCGAATACAATTCTCTATAAGCACATGCATGTCTGAATTCTGCATAACTCATAGCCAATAGAGACGTACAACTCATAAGGTGGACATAACCCCAACTTCTCAATTCTCATTGTTTTACATCGTACTAAACATTCTTTCTTTTTACTTTGCTATTTTCTGTTTTTACTTTACTATTTTGATTACATTATTTGCACATTAAAATCCCCCCTTTCACGAGACTTGCACCAAAGGTCTAATAATCTTTGCTTACTTATTGACCATCTATTCCCTATGGGATCGATACCCAACCCGGTTGGGTTATATATTTGACAACGACCACTTTACACTCCTACGAGAGCTGTAGATTGAGCGTTATCAAAAATTGGCGCCGTTGCCGGGGAATACGGTTGTCAACTAAGTTGTGATAATTACTAGACCCTTTGGTCAAAGATTCTTGTACTTTTACTTTTAGTTTTTGTTTTTGTTCTATTCAGGTTCTGTTGATAGAATGGATGCACAACGTGACATAGAAAGAATGGCTGCTCAACAGGAGCAGGCTAGGTTAGCTGCATTGGCAGCTGCTCAAGTGCATCAACAGAATATTGATAACACAGGTCGTTCAACAAATCCTGATGATGAGGAACTGGGCGATGAGGAGCTACTAAACCCACGGTATACTACTGAGGTGGCAACACCCATGCAGAGGAGAGATCGTCAAGCGCGATTGAGGCTGATCGCCGAGCTGTGCAGATTCCTTTTGATGACGATGATGACGATTTAGATGAAGCTGGTGCCACATGAGCCATTATTCTTCCGCCATTAGCGCCCGGAGCCAAGTTCAACATCACGAGCACCATGATTCAGTTATTGCAACTCAAGGGATTATTTGGTGGACTAGCAGGCGATGATCCGAATATGCATCTGATCAACTTTATTTCTATATGCAAGTCATTCGACAATCCTGGCATTGGACAGAATGCAATTCGACTGTGCTTATTTTCATTGTCTCTGTTTGGGGAGGCAACTCTATGGTTGAATGGGCTGACTCCTGATTCTATTACTAATTGGAGGTAATTGAAAGAAGCTTTCCTAGAAAGATTCTTTCCGCCATCCAAAAGAGCATAATTAAGAGATGAAATCAGCAACTTTCGGCAGCTTCCAACCGAAGCTCTTCATGAAACATGGGAGAGGTTCAAGACGAAGCTTATGAGGTGCCCAAACCATCACATGACCAATGTCCACCTAATGGAGATACTATACAGAGCCTTGAATTCAATAACTAAACCAGTGGTGGATAATGCGGCTGGAGGATCATTTATGGACCTCACCTTTGGTCAAGAAAGCAATATGCTAGATCGGATGACAAAGCAAAGTAGAGCTTGGCGTACCAGGGATTCTGAGGTAGCAAGCCCCACATTATCTATTGGCATGACTGCAGACCAAAAGAGAAGAGAAGAAGAACGTGATCAAGATATGACGCACATGAAAACACAAGTGGATCTTCTTACAAAGCATTTATTATCAGGGAAGACCGAAAAAGTCAAAGCTGTTGCGTCAAAAGGAAGAGACGAATCTGATTCAGAAGAAGAAGCCAACTACTTGAACAATCAGGGGGGTTTTAGAGGTAATACCCAAAAAAACCAAGGTCGTAACTACTATGATAAATCTGGAAACAAGGACCAAGGTAGTTGGAAGAACAAGAATGAAAAGAGTGGTTTATACGTTCCCCCAGGAAGACGTGACACCACCACATCTGGTTCTAGAAGTATGGAAGACATGATGGCTAAACTATTGAAAGGAGTGGAAGCAACCAGCGCTGGAGTAACAGAGGTAATAAATGACTTGTCCTCAATGAAACAATTGTTTGACTCACACTCCACTTCTATAAATCAAATAGAGCAGCAATTGAGCCAACTTTCAGCAACACTCAATCAAAGAAAGGTTGGCACTTTACCTAGCAACACTGTGCAAAATCCAAGGAACGATGGATCATGCATGGCTATTACTACCCGAAGTGGTAAGGTGCTGGAAACTTTATGTAAAGGCAAGCAAGTGGTTGACGAGGTAGCAGACATTGATGATAAGGCTAAAGGTCAAGACGTCGCAGAAGCTGATCACGACATCCATGACGTCACACCAAGTACGTTGCAGCATGAAAAGAATGAAAAACGGAAGCAAGAGGAGAAGAAAGCCATGGAGAAAACAATTCCTTATCTACCACCACCTTTTCCTCAAAGATTGAAGAATATTGCGGATGATACAAAGTTCAGCAAATTCATGAATTTGTTAAAGCAGCTAACCATTAATGTTCCGTTGGTAGAGGCACTAGAAAAAATGCCTGGGTATGCGAAATTTATGAAGGATCTTTTGACAAAGAAGCGAGCAGCAAGCTATGAGTTGAAGGATACTGTTCATCACTGCAGCGCAATCGCTACCCGATCACTAGTTCAGAAGAAGGCTGACCCTGGTGCTTTTACTATTCCTTGCACGGTTGGATCTATGAATTTTGCTAAAGCATTATGCGATTTAGGAGCCAACATTAATTTGATGCCACTATCTGTCTACAGAAAGTTGGGGTTGGGTGACCCTACTCCAACCAATATGCGGCTCGTGATGGCAGATAGGTCGGTAAAATGACCTGTGGGTATCTTGAATGATGTGTTGGTGAAGGTGTCTACCTTTATTTATCATGCAGACTTTGTGATTTTGTATTGCGAGGTGGATTCTGAAGTTCCCATAATCTTGGGACGTCCTTTCCTTGCAACAGGAAGTGTGCTTATTGACATGAGAGCTAATGAGCTTTTATTTCGGTTGAATGACGAAGTGGTCCGCTTTGATATATGCAAAGCAATAAAGCAGCCCAGCAATATGAATGTGTTCTCTGTAGCTGATGTTCATTATGAGGATACGAAAGAAATATCTATAGAGAAACAGCTTACTGTTGAGCCATTATCTGCTGCGCTGCTGAATGTTGAGCATGAGGACGATGGAGATTATAAAGAAACTATGTGTGCTCTAAAAGAACTAGGGTCATATTCTCATGATCCTAAGAAGTTGGACCTTGATCTTACAAATCAACCATCACAAACAGCGAAGACTTCCATTGTAGAGCCACCAATGATAGAATTGAAAGATCTCCCCAATTACCTAAGGTATACATTCTTGGGATATGGAAATACACTTCCGGAGAGTGTTGCGAATGATTTAAGTGAACAGCATGTAGAGGCTCTTATCTCTGCTCTGATGAGGTACAAGAGAGCTATGGGTAGGAAGATTGATGATATAATTGGTATCCCTCCTGGGATATGTATGCACAAGAGTCATCTCGAAGAAGATTGCATGCCTAAAAGTAAGCATCATTATCGTCTGAATCCATTCAGAAAATGATGTCCCATCTATCTCGATGATGACTAAGTAATCGAGATAGCTATGTCGTGCCGCGATAATAAATCAAGCGCTTGGTGGGAGGCAACCCATCGTTTTTAATTGTTTTTGTTGTTTTTGTTTTCTTAGGATTTTGTCGAGCCACGACCAAAACTAAGGCGCTTGATGGGAGGTAACCCATCGTTCTAATCGTCTTTGTTGTTTTTGAGTAAATGTAGGGGCAAAGAGGTGTAACACGAGGAGGTCGATTTCAAATTTTGATTTGGACGTATTGCATGTTAAAGGTGGTAAGTTAGGAATGAAGAAGCAAAAGTCTATGGATTGAGCATTGCTCATGAAAATATAGGCATCGAACAAGGCTAGGACTAGGTAAAACTAGGCCACGAACAAGGCAAGGCCTATACTATGGCCTAAGGTCTCGGAATCTAGTGTGCCTTAGCATAGGCGCCGCCCATGCCCAAGTATGCCATAGCATAGGCGGCGCCTATGCTAATGCCTTTTGTTTCTGAATCTCATATGCCATGCTAAAGGCACCGCCTATGCCTAGGAATGCCATGGCATAGGCGCCGCCTATGCTAGACAATGCTTTGCAAAAGGCGCCGCCTATGCCAAGCGTAGGCAAAGCTAAAGGCGCCGCCTATGGTCACTTCTGGTCTCTAAATCCGATTTTAAATTGGTCAAAACCCGACCCAACCTTTTCCTATAAATATGAGACTTAGTCTTGAACCATAAACACATTGGAAACCTAGCTTATGCACCGCCTATAGCCTCCAAATCCTCTCAAAAATTTTCCTTTTACTCTTTTTCTTCACATGAACATCATCCAAAGGCATCAATCAAGTAAGTACTACTTTGTTCTTCATTTATATTCCATAAGTACTACGTTACTACGTCTATTATGAATTGTTGAATCTTGAAAGAAGTAGTGGTGATTTGAATGTGATTGAATTGTTGTGATACAACTAAGTGAGTAAATGCATACGCAAGAATGATCTTAACATGTTTCCAACTTGTATTTGATTATGATGCACTGTCATACTTTTGCGGAATTGACATGGTCACAAAAATTGTATACTCTTGTCAATAGAAAGCTTACATGTTGGAATGACTTGTTCATCGAGATAAGAATTATGGTTGACTACCAACATATGAGGTTGCGATTATTTCTAGATGCTATACCTTGGTTCAATCTCTATGTAGTAGTCTTGATATATCAAACATAAAAGTATTGGCAAGATTACAAGAAGTATGACTGTGCTGAACATATGGTTGGAACATATCACCTAAATGTATGTCGATGAAGTCTGAGTAATCGACAGCATTCACTTAATTAGTTTGTGTCAACAAATTAAGTGTGGGGTGGTGCCACTATTGTCTGTTTGTTGATTGAATCTTCCAAGATGAATCTAACATGACTCTATTGAGATCTCAGGTACAATGGCACCAAAAGACAAGAAAAGCAACCACTTCACATAAAGGCCAGAAAAAGGGAAGAAAAGAGCAAGCTGAATCCTCCGTACTGCAAATACCTCGACGTACTCTTGGAATCAAGTGGGGTACTTATGAGGAACTTCTGAGGATGACGACTCCAATGATGATTTCGACGAAGGGGGTATGACCCCAGACATAGAGGAGGATTCCGACTGACCAGGTTCTTCGTATTTATTTTCCACTGAGGGCAGTGTGTCCCATCTAAGTGTGGGGTGGTGGTATTTGCATGTTATACTTCTCTATCTGTATTTGCATTTATGTTTGTTTTGTTTCTCTTTTTAGTAGTTATTTGTTTTTCTTTTTTTTAGTAGTTAAATTTTTTACTTAGCTTTGCATGAAATTATTCTAATAGGCAGCATGAGAGTATAACAAGAGTTTGTGCTAAAATCATGACTATTGAGACATTTAGGCTCTAATTGTGACTCACTATGTGATATTGTGTGGTTCAATTCCTTCATCTGTTGGGTCGAGAGTCTATACTACTCCCAATAAAGTCGACCATGTGCCTTGTGTGTGAGATAATAGTATATTCTGTGCTTGTGGCTGATGCTAGAACTTGCCTGGTATGTATGTAAAGCGAAAATAAGGAGTGCAAGTCTAGGAGATGATTTAGGCATTTCTTTGGCAACCTATGATTGTTCACCTTCATTTTATCTACCCATGGACATCATCCTAGATAACCCCCTTTGAGCCTTTAGCCTATTTTCTTTGACAACCTCATATGTAAGCCTAATCCATTTTTTTCAAGACCATAATTTGATCCAAATTCCTAAGTGCTTTAAAGTGTAAGGTCATGTGACAAAATAAGGAGAAATTGGGTGAGTATGATGCTTTAGAATGTATTGGTGCTTGAATTTGTTATGAAAAAGAAAGTGCTATCATAAGAGGTATGTTATGAAAAGAGAAAGGAAAGGAAAACTAAAAAGTTAGTTATGTTCAAAATTGAAAAAAACAAAAGAGGAGAAAAAGGCTGGTAGAACAAAAGAACATAGAAAGGTTGTTTGAAAGAAAAAGTGTTAATGATACAATGTGAGGTATTAAAGCGCTTAGGAACATAGTCACTATTTCTGGCCAAAATAGTCCTACCCGTCCCTTAGCCTACATTACAACCATCAAAAGACCTATTTGATCCTAAGCTTAATATTCCGACATTTAGTGGAGCATTACACTAAGGGCAAGCCTATGGTCATCAGTTGCAACATATGAATTCTTTGTGAGAGTGAGAGCAAGGATAATCCTATACCCATGTTCAAAATATATACAATACTTGTGAGTGATTATGGGTAATATATGGTGAGACACACATGGTTGATGAGTTTTGGATAGTTGTGTATGATTCTTTGTGACTTGACTTTTGAATATGAGTTGACCACCATCACGAGTCTATGTTAGAGGTTAAATTGTTTCTACTAATGATCAGAAAACTACTCTTTGTTAATGATTGCTATGCCTGTCTTGATGAATATTTTGTGTTGTTACTGTGAAACCCTAAGTAGATGATTAGATGGACATGATAGTTTGTTCGAGGACGAATAAAGCTTCAAGTATGGGGTGTTGATGATAGGCGAATTTACACGCCTATAGCACTAGATTTTGCCCATATTTTAGCCAAGTTTTGAGAACAAATTATATATTTCATGCACTTTTAGTCCTTTTTCCTGTAAGTAAGCTAACGAACATGATTAGCAAGTTTTCAGGTATAAATGATGCAGAATTCAGCATTTTATGGATAACTTGACGCCAAAGAAAGCTTCACGTAAGAAGGAAGGGAAATCTTACACGCCAAGGACCAAAAGTGGCGCATGGAAAATCTGTCCCGGGCAAAAATAGCAATTCTGAAGACTTTGGGGACTAGCAGTAATTTATTAGGATTAGGATAATGATACCTTAACCTAGTAAGATTGGGTTAAGTAATTCATTAGCTTAGTAGGAATAGGATATGGGTATTATAAATACCCTATTTTGCTAGAGATTTTAATTCATTCACCCATTCATCCATCCACCCATCCATCCACCTATCCATCCACTCATCTACAACTCAAAACAATTTGCTTTCAATTAATTCTTAATTACTTTCTCTTCATCTATTTGATTCTTAATTTCCACAACAAGAGAAACGCTATTCTAAAAGAAAATCACGCCACAAGCACTACCAAACAACACTACACGTGAGATCTTTATTTTGGTATAATAATAATGTCTATTGTGATTTCCATCGCACTCATGAATAGCTAAACTTCTCTGTTGGGGTTATGGAAGCCTTATGAGATACTATCTAAGGCTATGAGTTTGTGAATTCGTGACACGTGTGTTCTTATATCATTATTCTCTTCATCTTAATGCAAATTCTTGTGGCTGCAGACGCATAGAATAACGCCAGTATAGCATTAACTTGTTTGAAAGAAAAGTTATATGTCTGGAAAAGAGATAATGTCAAGTTAATAGGGTCCCATCCCCTATTAAAAATTTAGTGCCGTAATTGGATTAACCTCTTGGAGAATTTGTACCATTAGATACGCTTTAAGGTCGAAAGAGTTAAAGTGAAATAGTCCTTGTTTAGGTCGAAAGACGCTTGGATTTACCATCGAATACAATTCTCTATAACCACATGCATGTCTGAATTCTGCATAACTCATAGCCAATAGAGACGTTCAACTCATAAGGTGGACATAACCCCAACTTCTCAATTCTCATTGTTTTACATCGTACTAAACATTCTTTCTTTTTACTTTGCTATTTTCTGTTTTTACTTTACTATTTTGATTACATTATTTGCACATTAAAATGCCCCCTTTCACGAGATTTGCACCAAAAGTCTAATAATCTTTGCTTACTTATTGACCGGCTATTCCCTGTGGGATCGATACCCAACCCAGTTGGGTTATATATTTGACAACGACCGCTTTACACTCCTACGAGAGCTGTAGATTGAGCGTTATCAACGGTACTTACATACTTCCAAATGTGGATACAGGTTGGACCCTAGTTAACTTAGATTGGGGCATGTTAGTTAGATAATACCTCCCACGGTCTCAGTACAGTATTTAGTGCCTCTTTAGTTCAGGTTTGCTTGACTAAGTGTACAGACTTTCAGACAGTTAGTTTTACGGCTTTTAGTCTTTCTAATTATAGATTATCTCAGCACCATAACTGATATACACTTGGTCTTGTATTCTTAGATATTACAGTTTCTATGCATTCATGCTCAGATTATCTCATGTTGTTTAGATAGTACTTACCTCATATGCATAGTACTCCACAGTTTCAGTCTAGTTATTCAGACTAAGTACAATTCAATCTTACATGACCAATATTCAGCTATCAGTCATTCAGTAAATCATATAAGCCCAATAAATGTATGTTTGGTTTTTTATGTTTATACATTCATGCTTAGTATAAGTGCATATTCAGATCCTTGAGTTATGTCAGTCTCTATCACATAGTTTCAGACATTATTCATACAGTTCTCATGTTTTACTGTTTTCCCGCTTCAGTTCTACTTATATTATAAAAGTAAAGTTTTAAGAATCTAAGTGTAGTAAGTCACCAACTTACCAAATTATGTTTGTTGCTAATGCTTTTAAGATAATTTAGCTTTTAGTTTATTCTAGCCTATTGGTGAGTCTACTCATACTTAGCATGCATGCATTAAGATTTCATATAAATATATATATATATATAATGATTTTTACTTATTGCGTTTTCCCTCTCTTGCTCAGTGCATTCTAGAAGTACTGATCTACATTTACATCTGTGTGGCTACATTATTTCATAATGTAGGTACCAGTTGTAATCCATACATCATGATCAGACAGTTGCAATTTCAGCTAGCAG
The DNA here is from genome assembly GCA_030864225.1 of Capsicum baccatum var. pendulum. Classification (NCBI taxonomy): domain Eukaryota; kingdom Viridiplantae; phylum Streptophyta; class Magnoliopsida; order Solanales; family Solanaceae; genus Capsicum; species Capsicum baccatum. The sequence goes on from CM061553.1 coordinate 68,402,031, forward strand.
GTGATGAGTTCTCCTATTTTGGGGACTTCAGTCAGATGTTGTTCTTGTACTTTACATTATTACTCATATGTATTGATTAGTGGTAGCTAGGGTCATGTCCTAGCTATCTATAGTCAGTATAGTAGAGGCTTCATAGATGTCAGTCAGAGACAGTCATGTAATTTCAATTTTCTCCTCAGTTTTATCAGATTGTAACCTTTATTAGTATGTATTTATCCAGATTATTCCATGATTATGATTCCACACAGAAAACTCAGCTAGTTTATACATATTAAATCAGTTGCGCAATAGTATACCAGTTCATGGGTTAGCTTGGGATCACTTGTAGTTTCGAGCACTGTGTTACAACTAAGGGGTAGTCTCGGGTCGTGACAATCCACTGCTAGGTGTACTCGATTATATTGGATTAGTATAAGGGAGTGGTTTTCGGTCCTCGGAGGAATTGAGATTCTTGTTATGGCCAGGCCGTAGTTTGGGTCATGACAATTTAACTGCCAATCTACCTCAAAGAGTGAGAATAAAAACAAGGATGACAATATGGGCAAGATTAAATTCAAGTGGAACAAAATTCAGTACGACTACGTGCCGAAATATTACAAAGAATATTGCCTTCAAGGTCATGACGAGAAGAGTTGTTGGACCATCATCCAGATTTATTTCAAAAAAGAAAATTAAAGGAGAGCAAAAGGAGAAGGAAGAGGAAGATATAAACAAAGTAGTCATTGGTAAAACTGCTAAGCATAGGAAAATTCTTACGAGTGGTAGATTGGTTGGAAATAATCACAACAAATATGAATGGATGAGGAGAAGGAGAAAAAAGTACAAGAGGGACAAATATGGAAATATTGAGGGAGAAAATAAATATCAAGATGATAATCCCTTTGAGGCATTAAGAGAGAATGAAGAGAATGATAAAGAAGGGGAAGACTACAATAATAATGAGAAAGAGAACATTAAAGATTGGTGAGTAAAAGTTTTGGGAAAGAGAAGTAGAAATCACCATACAAAGAAGATAAACAAAGTAAAGCAATCTTGAACAACCAAAGTGAAAAGGAAAACGAGTAGAAAAGGATCGAGAAGAGATAACTTAAATTGAGAAGAAAGAAATAAAAGATAATGAGGATGATGCAAAAGGAGGCATTGGTGGTTCAAGAGGTTGATAATGATGAGGTCTTGCCACTTACAATTCAAAAAGGAATGTCTGAAGAAGAATTTAACCAACTAAGTGAAAGTATTGATAAAGATAACGCTATTCAAAACATTGCAAAGGTGTCTGCATATGGGGATTTATCTCCTAAGTAAATTAATCGAATTAAGGAGAACCACACCAAGCAAAACAAAAAAATGAAGAAGGGGAGAATGTTTCTGCTCAGGCTTTGTCAAGACAACAAGGAGAACTGCAACAATAAAAAAACATTAAACCTCAATGAAATAAATAATATGGAATATTAGGTCAAAAAACATCCAAAAATATTACTATACATGTGAGTATGCATAAGAAGTATCTATTTTGTTTTGTGGGCTTGATGAATCATTTCAGGATAGACCAGATTTAAAGGTATAGAGAAGAAAACTGGGTCTACAACATGCAGTAGTTAATTTGAATGGGAAGATCTGAGCTTTCATTGATGAAGTAATGGAGTTTGTAATAATGTAGGATGAATAACAAATGCTAACATTCAAATTGCATAATCAAGAGTTAGGATAAGAATTAATGATCACCTTAATCGATGCTAAATGTACATAAGAAGAAAGATTACAGCTACGGTACTCAACATATGATTTGTCAAACTCCAACCAGTTTTCATGGTTGGTAAGAGTAAACTTCAATGTGATTATTATTGAGGAAGAGAAGCTTGGGGGTCTCCTAGTAACAAAGGTAGAAGTAAGGGATTTTAATCATTGTATTAATATGTGCAAGCTGGAAGATAAAGGATTCAAAGGAAGAAAATACACATGGTGGAATAGAAGAACAGATGAATAATGCATTTTAAAGGGATTTGATAAAATAATGTGCAATAACATGATGCAAAGTATTTTTTTCACTACTTGAGGGGGAACATTTGGTGAGAAGTGATTTGGATCATGCACCACTTTTGAACACTTTTAAGACTGATGTAGATAATGTGATTAAGGCCTTTAAATTCCTTAATTTTGGGATTAAAGAAGAGTTATTCATAAAGGTAATCAAACAACACCAAAAATCAGACTTTGAAGGGATCCTTCAGTTTATTTTATCTTAAATTGAGAAAGGTGAAGAAAGATCTCGCACAGTGGATTAGGTATACTATTGGTAATACTTTTCAGGAGATTGCAACTTTGGAGGAACTTATTAAGGTCTAGGAAAGTCAATTTGAATTGGATCCATCAATACCTAATAAAGAAAGATTGCATAAATCTCAAACCCAATTGAATAAAAATCTTCACAGAGAAGAGCAATTCTAGAAGCAGAAATCAGGATTTGAATAATTCCAGGAAGGGGAAAGAAATACAAAGTTCTTCCACAGAATAATCAAGGAAAGAAGAATTAGGTTGAAACAGACAATCATTTAAAATAATGAAGGGGAATACTTGGAGGAACAAGAGGATATTACAAAGAAAGAGGTAGAATTTTATAAAAAGGCAATTTAAAAGCAAGTTGTCCATGAGGATTTTGATATTCTCAATAGATTACCCAATATAATTAGCAAGGAACAAAATGAGGCGCTACGTGAAGTACATACAGAGGAGGAGGTTAAAAGTGTAGTAATGGGCTTAAATAGAAATAGTTCAAGAGGACCTGATGGCATAACAAGAGCATTTTATCAAGAGGCATGTGATATAATAGGAGGGGACATTCACAATATGGTAAAGGTCTTATTTTATGGTGCTGAACTGCCTAGATTTATCACTCATACTAATCTAGTTCTACTTCCCAAGAAAATAATAGTAACAAATTTTTTAGATCTGAGGCCCATTTCATTGAGTAAATTTGTTAATAAAATTTTCTCAGCAATTATTCATGAGACATTAAAACATTGTTACCACAGATCATATCTCATGAGCAAGAAGGTTTTGTACAAAGGAGGAGTATAGCAGAGAATATGCTATCGGTGCAAAAGATAATTACAGAGATAAGGAAAAGAGGCAAACCTCCTAACTTGGTAATTAAGCTAGATATGATGAAAGCCTGTGATGAAGTAGAATGGTTGTTTTTAAATAAAGTGGGGAGAAGAATGGAATTTAGTGAAAGAATTATAGATATGGTGTAAAGATTATTGGGCAATAATTGGTACTAAATTTTCCTAAATAGCCAACCCAAAGATTTTTTTAAAATAATCTAGAGGGCTTAAGCCAGGGGATCCACTCTCTCCCGCTCTATTCATCTTGGCAGTTGAAGTTTTATAAAGGTCACTAAATACCACTCTGAAAAGAAAAGAGTTTAAGAGGTTTGGAGTGCCAAAAAGGAATCCTGAAGTTAAATTACTTAGCCTTGGCAGATGATATGATTATCTTGTGTAAGGAAGGAGTAAGAATAATGTAGTTGGTTATAGAGACTTTGACAAAATATGAAGAAGTGTTAGGACAGAAGGTCAACAAGGAAAAAGGGTGTTATTATGTGTACCACAGTGTCATGGAGGTAATTTAGTAGAAGAAGAAGTAGCAATAGGGAAGGAATTTCCTTTCACATACTTAGGATGTCCCATATTATATAAAAGAAAGCAAAGGCCTACTATGTACAGATGATACATAGAAGTGGATCAAAGTTGTAGTCGCGGAAAGGAAAGTAATTATCTTATGGAGGTAGAGAAATACGGATCAGGCATGTGTTAAAAAGTACTTCAATTCATTATTTATCAATGATGAATCCTCTGGACAATGTTCTAATGGATATTCTAGCTCATTCTTTTGGAGTAGTTGCATAGGTGGAATGGGCAGACATTGGACCAGATAGAGTTAAATGTGCCTACTAAAAGAAGAAGGAGGAATGGAGTTACATGTGCCTACAAAAGAAGGAGGAGGAATGGAGTTTATATGAATACAAGATATCTCAATTTCTTTGTTTTACAAGTTATGGTGGAATTTCAAGACAAAATTATTAGTCTGGAGTGAATACATAAAAAATAAACACTGCAATAAAATAAATGTTAACATAGCGATATGGAAAACTAGGGTGGTGGATCACAAGTATAGAAAAATATGTTGCAAGCTACAAATCTGATAGATCACTAAATCATTTGGTTTACCAAAGGTGGGTCAGCTACAGTATGAAATGGAAACTACACTAGAGTAGGTGATACGACCCGACCTGGGGCCTTGTCGTAATGGGCGTTCCAAGTCCGACCGGGACTGGATACGACCTCTGTTACCCAACCCAACCTCCAGTCGCATGCCCTAAGTTGGATAAATTTCGAACATCTAATGAGATAGCATAATGGGACAAGCACTAACTTTGGGATAGGTCTATTCCTAGACCATCCCTACGAAGTCATCCCATCCACCAAACCATACCAACCAAACCACCAATCCAAACCAATACCGAACCAAGGGCTATAAACTAGGCCATAACCAAATGAGATCCAAAACATAATATGACTAATCCCAAAATAAAATATGATGGAACAACCAAGAATATCTTACATCGCGTGGGGATACAATGCCCGAATATGGGTTAGCGGGTGATCGCTAGCATGAAGTTTAGATAAGGATTAAATAATGCAATTTACAAAACCAACTGAAAACCATCCATATGCACACACCATAGCTATTGGTAGTGGTATCATCATACTAATAATAACTTACAAGTATTGTCCTTAGCTAATCCTTAGGGGATTTCCATGTACCCCACATAATTTCCAATAAACCAAAATCATAGCCACCAAGGTCTTTCCAATCCATTTAAATCATTCATATCATTTAGGGCTCCATTACCAAGTTTAAACCAAGCATAATATCCATTAAAAAATAAAGATTTTAGTGAAAATATTGTTAAAGGCATTTTATCAAACACATTGGGGACATAGTATTTCCAAAACCAAAGTCCATTACCAAAGAACCATTCCCATGTAACTAATTATCAAAAATCACCATTAATGCATTTAAAAGCATAATTAAAATATGGGAAAACTATAACCAAGCATTTATAACCAAAACTCCCAAATCATATTTGAAAACCCAAAATCATACAACATTCAAATCATAAAAACATTGTGTAAAACCATGCCTTTAGTTGGAACTAACAATGATGGAAGAGAACATGACTCAAAATAAGATTATGATGGAGAGAAATCATCAAGACAAGCCCCAATTTACTCCTAAAGATGTAACCTTAGCTTCCTCTGCCCAAGAACTCTAGAGGATTTAAGAGTGTTTTCCAAGTGTTTAACAATAGAATAATAGGGCAAATACCAAGTGCAATATAAGTCGTGGGACCTAATTAGGATAAGTGGGGAAATGTCCAGATTGGCCTCACTTAAACTACATTAAATTCCTATCGTAGGGTATGATTGATCCTTACGAGTTGTACCCAATTTGTACGAGTGGTAGCCACCTCTCATACCCTAGGCCTTCCCCCTTGGACCCATCAATGTCCAAGTTACGATACACCCAAACCCAACGCATATTAAAGTGTATGAATGGTACCTATCAACCGTACCCCTGGCAGAATAGAATCCAGGAGGTTTGAATACTGACCACCATACGAGTCTTAGGTATGACTCGTACCCTGGATTACAACTCATGGTGATCCACTCATACTCCGATCCAACTTAAGTTACCAAGTCTAAGATTAAGGTAAGGAAACCCCAAACCAAATGATCTTTATCCAACCATACAAATTATACTATTCAAGTCGTACCCATTATAATGACCAAAATCCATCCGATCAACCAATGCTGGTCAGTATATGACTGGACCATACCTTTCATACCCCAATATATGGCTCGTACCCATTAGTTGTAGTGGGTCCAGAGACCAAAATTCCAGGAAATCTTCTAAGGTCTAGAAACCAGGGTGTTTCAGTCTCCCACACTAGGAACATTCATCTCCGAATGACAGACAAGGTAGGGGTAACGACACGTACGAGTCATTTGCATTATCAAATATATTTCCAATATTTAACAAATTTTAAAAATAAAAAGGCAAAAATACTAATCTTTTCTGTAACAAACTTAGAAAATAAAAATATGTTGAAGATACATACCTTCCGTGCGAATCCCAAAAGCAGAAAATAGATGTGGATACTTGGACTTTATGTCCTCCTCCGCTTCCCATGTGGCTTCTTCCACCTTATGGTGCTTCCACAGAACCTTAACCATAGCCATATCCTTGGTTTTCAGCCAATGAACCTGTCTATCTAAGATCTCAATTGGACCTCTTCACAAGACAGAGAATCCTAGATACCCAACCCCTCCAAAGGAACAATCGAAGAAGGATCACCAAGACACTTTCTCAAAATACAGACATGAAATACTGGATGAATGGAGTTCAAACTAGAAGAAAACTCCAATTCATAAGCAACATTTCCAACCCTTCGCAATACCAATATGGACCAATATTCCAGGGACTGACCTTCCCCTTTTTTCCAAATCGTAGAACTTCTTTCATGGGAGATACCTTGAGGAACACCTTATCCCTAATGTCAAACTCCATGTCTCTATACTTTACATACGCACAGGACTTTTGGCTACTTTGGTCAGCCTTAAGCCTATCCAGAATTACCTTCACCTTTTCCATAGCCTGATAAACCAAATCTAGACTGAACATATCCACCTCACTAAGCTTGAACCAACCAATAGGAGATCTATACCTCCTACTATGCAATGCCTTAAAAGGGGCCATGCCAATGCTAGAATAATAGCTATTGTTGTAAGCAAACTCTACCAAAGGTAGATGCTCGACCCAACTGCCACCATAATTAACGACATATGCCCAAAGCATATACTCCAATGTCTGAATAGTTCTTTCCTCTTTCCCATCTATATGTGGATGAAAAGCACTACTCAAACTCACCTTAGTACCCAATTCTTTCTGAAAAAACTTCCAGAAATAAGATGAAAACTGCATACCACGATCAAAGGTAACCAAAATAGGTGCCCCATGGAGATTCACAATCTCCTAAAGATATAACTTCACATAATCCTCCGCCAAGAAGGTAGTCCTAATCGGCAAGAAGTGAACAGACTTTGTAATCCTATCCACAATGACCAAAATTAAATCATATTAATTTCCAGACCAAGAAGACCAGTAATAAAATTCATATTAATTACTTACCATTTCTATTCGGGCAAAACAATCTCTTGATACAACCCACCAGGTTTCATGTGCTCAACTTTAACTTGTTGACACACCAAGCACTTGGCCACAAAATCAGCCACGTCCCTTTTCATACATCTCTTTGAGACCATGATACACCTTTATTGAGTCGGGATGTAAAACGTAGCGTTATTCATGTGCCTCAGGCAAGATCCTTTGCCATATACCATCAACATTAGGAATGCACAACCTTTCTTGGTACCATAAAGTACTGTCACTACTTATCTCAAACAGCATTACCTTCTGCATACAAACATTACTCTTTATTTAAATCAAGATAGGATCTAGCACTTGTTTCTCCTTAATCTCTACACCAAGAGATGACAGAACACTTTCTGTACCATCACCCCACCATCCTTGGAGTCCAAAAGACAAACTCCAAGATTTGCCAAGAGGTGAATATCCTTCACCAATTTCTATTTTCCTTTCTCCACATGAGCCAAACTCCCCATGGATAACCTGCTAAAAGCATTATTAACCACGTTAGCCTTACCTAGGTAATAGTGAAGAATTGTGTCATAGTCTTTGAGAATCTCCAACTATCTCCTCTGCCTGAGATTTAGCTCCTTCTGAGTGAATAGATATTGTAGACTCTTATGATCAAAAAAGATGTCTACGTGCACTCCATAGAGATAATTCTACCAAATTTTCAAAGCAAAAACCACTACAACAGCTCCAAATCATGAGTAGGATAATTCCTCTTATACACCTTCAACTGCCTGGAAGCATAGGCAATCACCTTCGCATACTACATTAAAACACAACTAAGTCCCACCCTAAATGCATCATAATAAACCATAAATCCCTCACTGCCCTCGGTCAATGTCAAGGCCGAAGCCAAAGTTAGTTTATCTTTCAACTTCTCAAAACTCCATTCACAAGCATCTGACTAAGAAAATTTCACTTTTTTTTAGTCGGATTAGTCAAATGAGCAGCTATCATCAAAAATATCTACACAAACTGTCGATAATACCCAGTCAAATCCAAGAATCTCCGAATGTCGATTGGAGTTGTGGGTCTAGGACACCTTCTAACTACAACCACCTTTTGTGATTCCACCATGATATCCCCTTGATAGAAATAATATGACTAAGAAAAGTCACAATGTTCAACCAAAACTCACACTTGGAGAACTTGGCATACAAATGTTATTCCTTCAAGGTCTGTAATACAACACAGAGGTGATTAGAAAAATCCACCTCACTTTTGGAATAATATAGAATGTCATCAATAAATACAATGACGAAGAGATCCAAGAACTGCCTGAAAACCATGTTAATCAAGTCCCTAAATATTGTCGGGGTATTAGTCAAATCAAATGACATTACTAAGATTTCAAAGTTCCCATACCGAGTACAAAAAGTTGTCTTAGGGATATCCTCCTCCCTAATCTTAAGTTGATGATACCCAGATTGAAGATCTATCTTAGAAAAGAACTTGACACCTTGCAACTAATCAAACAATTCATCTATCCTTGGAGGAGGATACTTGTTCTTGATTGTTACCTTATTCAACGGTCGATAAACAATGCACATCTGAAGGGAGCCAACCTTTTTGCACACGAACAATACCGGTGCACCCCACGGGGATACACTAGGATGAATAAACCCCTTATCCAGAAGATTCTTAAGTTTCTCCTTAGGTTCCCTCAACTAAGCAGAGCCATTCTATAAGGAGGAATAGATATTGGACGAGTGTCCAAAACCAAATAAATACCAAACTCTATTTACCTATCCGGAGGAACACCCAGAAGATTATCCAAAAAAACCTCAGAAAGCTCATTTACCATCAGAACTGAATGAAAAAAAGAACCTTTGGAGTTGGAATCTTTCACCCAGACCAAGTGATCATGACAACCTTTAGAGATTAACCTTTGAGATCTAAGATAAGCAATAAACCTCCCCCTAATAACTAGGGAACAACCCTCCCACTCTATAACTAGTTCACTAGGGAACCTAAAGAAAACCTTACAGGTCGAATAATCCAAGGATGCGTAACAAGAGTGTTACCAATCCATCCCCAAAATAACATCAAATCCACCATATCAAGTTCGAACAAAGCCACCAAAGTTTGCCTACCATTAACAGATACCACATACCCGCTATGGACTCTCTCAATAATAATTGAGTCAGCTATCGGGGTAGAAATAGAAAAGGGATTCGAAACAACCTCAGGATCAAAACCAATACATACAGCCACAAATGAGGTCACATAAAAAGAGTGGACCCCATATCAAGCAGCTAATATAAGTCACAAGAAAAGATTTATGACATACCAATAACGATATCAGGTGATGCTTCATATTCCTATCAAAATATAAGAGCATACGTCCTATTCCAGCTAGTGTCGATACCAAAAGAAGGGGTAACCATTGAAGTTGCACACTAGGCGTAGAAACAGGAGATGAAGCAACCAGAGCTTTGACCGCTTCTGAAGCTCCCTTACCAATTGGACAATTCTTGAGCATATGGTCTGGCTGGACATATTTAAAACACTTGTCCTCTGATTTCTCATAATAACCCCCAATAAAGACAACCATAGAACCTACAAGAAAGGCGTGAAGAAACTAATTGAACCCTACTCTCCTGAGATTGGGCACCCTGTGCTCATAAATTTTCACCACCTTGATGACGCCTATCACCCAACTGCCTCAGGTAAGGAGCACTAGCAGAAGAGAAGGAACCAGAACTCCCTCACTTTTTTTTTATCTATTTACCTCTATCCCAACCACCTTGCAACTGAGCACCTCCCTAGTCCAAAAACCTACTCCTCTTACCCTGCCTATCTCTAAACTCCACCTATTTTCTCTTCTCATTCTCTACCTGCTGTATATGAACAACTAACCTCGAAATGTCCATATCTTTGATTAATAAAAAAGTCTTGATTTCTAGGATTAGATCTCAATTCAACCATAAAGCAAACCTTCTCATCTTTGCCTTCATATTAGATACCAAATTAGGAGCATACCTTGAAAGCTGGTGACACTTCAAAGTATATTCCTTAACAGGTATTCTCCCTTTCTTAAGATTTACAAACCCATCCATCTTTGCCTCCCTCAACTCTTAAAGAAAGAAACGGTCCATAAAAGCACCAAAAAAGGAATCCTATAAGGACAACTCCTCCACATTACCTCTATCCCCATCCCACTTTTCATACCACTAGTATGTTATATCTTTGAGCTGATAAGCTGGAAAGTTTACACCCTCCACATATAGTAGCCTATATCACCCTGAATATCTTCTTTATTTCATCCAAGAAACCCTGAGGATCCTTTTCTAACTTTACACCAGTAAAATTAGGAGGATTCAGTTTCATAAAATGATCAACCCTTGTGGCCTCAGTAGACAACCCACTAGATTCATCTTGCTAAGCCTGAGCAGTAACAAAATAAGTAATAGTATGAATAGACTGGAAAAATTCCTCATTAGTCACCTCACCTGAAGGAGGACTAGTAGAAACTGGAGGAACTCCAGAACTATCAGGGATAGGACCCTAAGATTGAAGACGAACTCCAGATGTAGGATGTACCCCATCAAAATTATCCCTAGATAGGACTGAAGAGTTTCCTTGTATTCCAAATCATTGTGGTATGATCTGAAAAGAGAACAACCAAGGATTAGAGAGGAATTTCCAGGACTTATACTCTAAGCTTGAAAATTGAATACCAAGAATGTAAAACATTCTTAAATGCTTTGTAGCCTCTTTTATATGAGCGTGGTGCGCTACACACCCTTAAAAGAGACTCTATCAGACACAGCTTTGTGGACTCCCAATTAACCATGAACCTAAAGCTCTAACACTAATTTGACACTACCTGACCTGGGGCCTTGTCGTAGTGGGGTCCCAAGTCCAACCGGGACTAGTGACCACCCTCGTTACCCAACCCAACCAACCTCTAACTGTTTGCCCTAAGTTAGGTAAATTTTAAACATATAATAAGATAGCATAATTGGAAAAGGACTTACTTTAGGATAGGTCTATTCCTAGACCAGCCTACCAAGTACTTTTGTCCACCAAACCATACTAACAAACCCACCAAGCCAAACTAATATTGAACCAAGGTCCATAAACCAGGCCATAACCAAATAAAATCTAAAATATAATATGATTAATCCCAAAATGAAATATGATAGAACAACCAACAATATCATCAAAGGGTATTATCCCTAATACCAATACCAATGATAAGGTTGACAATGCTATCGACCCCACCCATACCAACTTATAGTAGTAGCACATAACCTTTAACTAAAAGAATGCCAAAATCTAGTTGAGACATACCCCCAACCATAGCCAAAACTAATATCCATGAATAATTCAAATTATGGAATAACTTCCATGAAATAAAGCCTTTTGAATAGATGAAAGTTCACCACTTCAATTCAAATATTTACCCCAAAGTTAGAATTGCTAAGTAGGAGGAACGGAATGGTCGATTCCTGTATTGCCTGGGGATACGATGTCTGAAGATGAGTTAGTGGGTAAACGCTAGCATGAACTTAGGATAAAGATAAAATAATGCCATATTTACAAAACCAAGTAAAAATCATACATATGCACACACCATATATATATGTCGGGAAAGGAGACTGGGTTTAGCATGCCATTAAACTTTTACTCGAGATATGTAGCTTTGCCTTCCTAAACTATCCACGGGCTATATGGGTTCAGCTCCCCAGCTAAAAGGTCCCTAGTGCGTGAAGCCGCATGACCAGGGAATAAAACATGGGATGACCAGTACATCCCCCAAAATATATAGTGTGACATCATGCACACGGTCACTAGGACCAAACCTCATATTGGAAAATATAAGTTTCTAGTTTGATTCCCCCGGGACCTCCATATTCCACGACTTTCCTACACCTCCCTCCTTTAAGCCTAATTAAAAACCATTTTCCATCAAAACCATTATTCCATTAGTATTAACCAAGGCTATTAGTAGTGGTATCATCATACCAATAATAACTTACAAGTATTGTCCTTAGCCAATCCTTAGGGGATCTCCATGTACCCCACATGATTTTCAATTAATCGAAACCATGGCCACCAAGGCCTTTACAATCCATTTAAATCATTCATATCATTTAGGATTCCATTACCAAGTTTAAACCATGCATAAGTTCCATTAAAAAATAAAGATTTTAGTGAAAAATTTGTTAAAGGCATTTTATCAAACACATTGGAGGCATAGTATTTCTAAAACCAAAGTTCATTACCAAAGAACCATTCCAATGCAACCAATTATCAAAAATCACCATTAATGCATATAAAAGCATAATTAAAAGATGGAAAAACCATAATCAAGTATTTATAACCAAAACCCCCAAACCATATTTGAAAACCCAAAATCATACAACATTCAAATCATAAAAACATTGAATAAAACCATGCCTTTAGTTGGAACTAAAAATAAGAGAAGAGAACATGCCTTAAACTAAGATGATGATACAGAGAAATCACCAAGACAAGCCCTGATTTACTCCTTAAGATGAAACCCTAGATTCTTTTGCCCAAAAACTCTAGAGAGGATTTAAGAGTATTTTTCAAGTGTTTAAAAATAGAATAATAGAGCAAGTAACCTTCCAAGTACAATATAAGTAATGGAACCTTATTAAGATAAGTGGATAAATATCTAGATCGCTCTCACTTAAACTGCATTACAATACAGTCTAATAATTATTCAAATAGATTTGATATTGTTATGCAAAATTTTAGAGGAGAAATAGTCAAGTCCATAAATCATAGCTGATATGGTAGAAAAATAAAGGCATACTTGAATAATAAACTATGCTTATTTCAATATATGATGTGGGAAGGAAATCAATTAATGGATTATCTAGCTAATCTAGTTATTAATAAAGAAAATTGAAGGTACTCAAGTTTTCAAAGCATGGAGTCCACAGGAAGAAGGCTTATCAACAGTGACAAGTTAAAATGCCTATATTTAAGAGATGACGGGGCAAGGAAGGCTAAAGTATATAATTTTCCACAGACGTTGTATTTGCAAGCCCTAAGGGGGTTACAAAAGAGTGAAATGCAATTTAGCCTTCGCTACTTCAACCGTAAATAAGACTCAAAAAAGTGGGAGGTTCAACGGTCAGATTAGAGTGGTTAAACCTGGATGAAACACTAATTACTAGGAGGTGGTTGTGGATTAGAGCTATCCTTGCACTCCATTTTGAGACTGCCTATAAAGGAAAAGGACTTAGAGCCCAATCAAAAGAAAGAAGGAAAGAAGTTTTAGGATATTACCAAGTGATCTAGTGCAACTCCATGACATTAGATCGCTCAGCAAAACAAAATAATCTTAATCCACCATAGAATATAGTTATAAAGGTTGTATTTATCAAAAACAACCAAAGAACACAACTGCACAGGTTGTATTTGTCAGAAACAAAGTCAAAGAAGATGGAGAGACAGAGTTAACTTACTCTTGAAAGTTAAATGACAAAAATAACTTAAGTAGATTGATGATCCAGACAAGAAGAAGTCAGAGTCTACTGTTAATCCACGACGGCAACATGTCTTAGGTATTGATGGTTTTTGTAAAGGTAATGGTTCAAAGTAAATTTAAAAACCCCAGAAAATGTATATATGGAATAAAGGGGATATGTATAATCGATCTTGATTCGATTTAGGCTTATAGTTTTTGTCTCTTTTTTTCAATTTTGTGTTGTCTAAATTAGGCATTAGGCCCATTAGTGATGTACTTATTTTCTTTTGAATATTAATGAATAAAATCCCATGAAATTTTAACTAAAAAATATAAATATTTATTCTAAATTTAAATAGTCTTTTTCCCCATGGGCTGACCCTGCATAGCCTCAAGGGCTAGCGGGCTGACTTAGGATTGTCTTATAAGCCCAAATATTAAATGGGCTCAAAAATTCTAATCTAACCCTACCATAATAACGGACTAGGTTGGGTTGACCTCAAGGTCCTGTCCTATTTTTTTAGCTCAATTGATAGGCTCATTGTAGCCTACAACAAGTCTTCACATAAAGGGATTTAAACTTGAGATAAATGAGATTGAAATACCTCACATTTCCTTAGCGTAATCTAAGTCCCAATACACGATTATTCATATATAAAATTTTTGAAACACTCTTTATTTGTCAGTTTAGAGTCTGCCATTGTGTAGAAAATTAAATAAGGTTTCCAACGATATAAAATTTTCCCAGATCAGATAACTGGGTAAGAAGTTAGGCCGATTTTAAGTTGTAGTCATTAAACACCGTCATTTTAACCCTTAGCGCATTGCGGAGTCAGTCTAAATGATGATTGGAAATTTTCAGTGAAGGTACGCGATCTTAGCGCATCGCGCCAAGGCCGAATTGGCATTTGTCATTTTCCAGTATTTTAGTATGATATCACCGCGTTGTGGTGAGATTATAGGTAACAAAAAAGGTGGAAACGCGATTTCACCACATTTCTCCACAATGTATTTTCCTAATTATCCAATTCCAGTGACATAGCGCGACAGCACCGCATCGCGCCAGCCATTAAAATTGAGAATTTTTTAGTAATTTCGAGTTTTAAATATGAGGGCATTGAAGTCTTTTTCTCCTCATCCCAGTCAGCCTTTAACATAAAATTTCCCCTTAATTAACCTATTACTTCATTATTCACTCAATTTTCCCCCAAATTCAAGATCTTTCTCTCTAAAATACAAACCCTAGCTCTCAAGAATCAAGGTCAATCCCAAGAACTTCTCCAAGAACTCATCAGATTAAGGTATGATAGATGTTCATTCATGGATTTCTTTCATCCATGGAGTCCAAGTATCCGTTTTAATTACAAATCTATCATTTTTTCAAGATTTATGATATTAAAATGTGATTTAAAACTATGAATCTTCATGAACTTCCATGAATATTAATTTTATACCATACTTTAATGGAATTATCGTTGTTATCAAATCCTTCATATTTTATTATTGTCATATTTCGAATTAGATCATGATTTAGTGTTATAAATATTGAAGTCATGTTATTATTTCAAGTTTTATACTATTCCCATGAATTGAGTAAACTATGAAGTACAATTGTTTGATAAAATGCCCACAAGAGTGACTGATTTAATAAAAACCTTCATGCTTTGTCCCCCAAGCTTTAGTGTTATTTTACCATTATTATTTTTTAGTCCTGGGGGTATTGAATAATTAGAAACCATAGTTGCTTATGTAGTCTAGTCTTAGTGCATTACAGAATAGTCTTCAGAACGTATTATGAGCATTATCAGAATAGTCAAATATCAGTTAGTTAAACTCAGAACAGTCTAGCATTTCAGTGTCTTTCAGTTGGGAGTAGGATTTAGCACCTAGCAAGTGTAGGGATGGTGGCTTCCCTGTTAGATAGGCAGAGTTATTAGTAGCAGTCCCTATACTCTAGAACTATGTAGCCAGCATAGGATATGAGAAATCACCCGTCAGATTAGGCTTACCTATCTCGCACGGGTCACCCGTCAGTTCAGGTTTAACACCCTTAGTCCTTTGGACATTATATCAGTTTAGTGGATCCACAGAGCCAATTTTCATACCCATGGCATGGTATTAACACCCTTCTAATTGGGGTTACATTTTAGACCCCGATTAGCTTAAATTGGGGAATGTCGGTTAGATAATACCTCTTATAGTCTCAGTTACAGTCCCAGTTTAGTTATTTAGTCTTAGTGTTGTTTTACCAAAGCATACAAATTTTAGTTATTTTAGTATTTCAGTATTTCAGTTTACAGATTTTACTTAGTTCATGTTATATGCTTGGTCATGCATCCTCAGTATCTATAGATTTATGCATATCCCCGTACATACAGATTTTATGATCTCTACTTAGTACTCTATGTTTTATATGCATATTCAGTTAATTATTAGTTCTGCTCATGACACCATGCATATCAGCCTACCTCATTTAGCATACTAGTACATTCAAAGTACTGATCGCTTACCTTTTCTTTTGTGCTATGATGTATTATATCATAGGTTCTGATGCTTAGTTCCCATCTTGTGTTAGACTTATCAGATCCTCAGTAGTAGCAGTGGTGAGTCCTAATACTTTGACGACAGGCTTACTTTATTTCATGTCTCAATTTAGTAGTTAGTTGGAGTTAGTTGGGGCCTATCCTATCAACTCATAGTCATTAAGTTTTAGAGGCTTATCAGATATTAGATTTAGTTATTTAGTATTTAGACATTACAGTTAGTTATCCAGTTTATTAGTATTTTATCAGATTTATTCAGTTATTTCTCTAGATTCATATTTTAGTTTTGAATTCAGTTATTAAAACCTTATGACATGTTAGTATTCTTTTGCATTTATAATTATGTTATCCAGTGCTCACAATAGGTACCAGCTCATGGGTTAGCTTATGGTTTCTCAGGACTATAAGCACCATGTAACACCCAGGGTGTACTCTTGGGCCATTACAGAGATAGATAAAGATATTAAAAGACTATGATATGGCCATCTAGTATCATCCAAAGAAAACATAGTGGCAGATGCATTGATCCAGAAATCTATAAGTATGGGCAGTTTGGCCTATTTTAGGGTGTAAAAGGTGACCCTTAGCTAGGTAGTTCACACTCTAGCATCCTAGTTTATGTAGTTTGGTGTTTTTGAAAAGGGTGGATTATTGGCTAGTATTAAGGTAAAGTCAACATTCCTTGATAAAATCAAGGACAAATAGTTTAAGGATGTGGAACTACAATAAGGTGATATTTGGTGAGTCTTTATATGAAATACTTGACACGTGTTATGGTTTAGAGAGCCGGTGTATGTTCCTAGAATTAGTGATTTGATTCTGAACATACTTGATAAAGCTTAGGTTTTGCAATATTCAATTCATATAGGTGCAACCGAGATGTGCAACGACTTGAGATAGCTTTATTAGTCGCCAAATACAAAGAGGGACTTAGTAAAGTATGGATATAAATGTTATAACTATTAACAGTTAGAATATAGGCATAAAAGACATCGGGGATTACTCTAAAGGTTGCCTATTCTTAAGTGGAACTGGGAGTATATAATTTTGGATTTTATGGTAAGTTTTTCTAAGACTTGGGAAAGCAGGACTCGATTTAGGTCATATTAAATAGGCTGACAAAATCAACATATTTTATTTTGGTTAGAGTGTACTATAGCTCTAAGCAATTGGATAAAGTCTACATCAAGGATATAGTGAGGTTGCATGGGTGCCTCTTTCCATTATTTCAGATAGAGGTAAGTATTTTATTTCTAAATTTTGGGATAGGTTGCACAAAAGTTAGGCATGAAACTCATTTTTAGCATAACTTTTTATCCTCAGACTGATGGATAGTCAAACAGGATGATTCAGGTTCATGAGGACATATTGAGGGCATGTGTAATTTACTTTAATGGCCACTAGGACCAATTTTTTCCATTATATGAGTTTTCATACAACAAATTTTGCTCTAGCATTGACATGTCCCAACTTGAGGCACGCTATGGGAGGAGGTACAGGTCGCCTATATGATGGTTTTTAGACTAGTGATGTGAAGCATTTAGGCACTGACATGATGAAGGAAGCTCAGGAAAAGGTGAGATTCATCCAAACCAAATTGTTGTCATCCAAGAGTAGGTAAAAGGAGGATGCAGACCATCAGGGACATGTCATTCAAGTTTGTTGAAAAAGTTTTGTTAAATGTATATCTTATGAAGGGATTTATAAGGTTTGGTAAAAAAGGAAAGCTTAACCCTCGGTATATCAATCTTTTTGAGGTTCTTGATAATATGAATCCAATTGCGTACAGGTTGGCACTACCGCCAAGCTTGTCAGGGGTCCATCCAATATTTTATGTATCCATGACAGAGAAATATCGTAGGGATGGGGATTACATTCTCAAGTGGGTTTCAGTTTTATTATATAAAGATCTTACTTATTAGGAGAAGCCTATTGTTATTATCAATCAAGAAATTCATAGGTTGAGGACAAAGGATTCGGTCAGTAAAGGTCCAATGAAAGCATCATCCAGTTTAGGCATCATCCAAGTATTCTTTTTTTCCTTAACTTGGATTTTATTTTTAGCATTGATCATTCAGGGACGGACGGTGAGTAAATTGGTATCAATTTTAATGACCCTTCTCCGTCATTATGGGTGAGTAGATCATGCAAAATTTTAGGTTAGGTTTCCCCCCAAAATGATAGTTATAAATTTTAGACTAAGCTAGTTTCAAATAAAATCAAAGCGGGGTATGATCTAGGAAAATCTAATAATGGATTGTATAGATATAATAAATTTTAGCTTGATTTTTGTTATTTAACTTGATAAGTAATCCATAGGACTTTTCAAAAGTGAATTCGGTTAAGTAGAACTCCCGATATCAAACTTGACGCAAAGATGTTAGTTTAAGATGTCATGGTTTGAGAGTGTGTTATGAAAATGGCAAAACTAAAAGGACTTTTGAGTTTCTTCCTCCTCACTCCTCTATAGTGAATGGCATGTTGTTATAGTGAATTTTGATATAGCAAAAAAATTTCTACAATAGAGAAAGTCAACACCGATCAATCCCATTATACCAGGTGATGTTGCTATTGCGGGATCAAGCTGTTATAACGGGTAAATCTCTCTAAATGTAAAAATTTCTTCAAAAATGGTTTATTATTCTAAACTTATTTATAGGAAGGTCTTAGGTGATTTGGGCAATTTTCATATGTTTTCTATCAATTTTCATCATAGAGGTAAGTCTTTCATCCCTATTAACTAGATTTTGGTTTAATTAACCTTGGAATTACTAGTTTAGGGTTTGAAGGAGGGTAAAAGCTTGACTTAGCAAATTCTCTGGTGAAAGAGGGTAAAATTGATGTAAAACCTTTTTAATTTAGTTATTGATCATTAATTTAGTCTTGTATGTTAATAATTCACTAATGTAACCATGAAATTGGTAGGTTTAAGATGAATTATGATTAAAAAAAACTAGAAGGGGGAATGATCATGAATTTATCTTTAGGGATTAGGGATTAGATTGTAATCCTTGACATGTTAGGTCATTCTGTTGATTATTATTGTGTTTGTATTTTTAGAGCATAACCAAGTGAAAATTGCACGAAAATACAAGGCTAAAGCTTAATTAGGTTGTGCAAGCTTAGATTGGGGTAGGTGATAGTTTTAATGTTGTTGAAACTAAATGTGTCTTATATGTTCATGATAACTAATTTACAGTATTGCTTGCATAATGCATGTTCCAGGAAACTGAATTATTATTTGATGTCCTAAATGTTAGTTGCATTCAATGTACTTATATGAAGCTTATTGGATTTTACAAGTATTGTTTCTTATCGTTGTAGTTGTGATTGTTATGATATCTATTATTATTATGGAATATATCACCATTTGGATTTCTCCATAGGATTGGTGATATAAGATTGATATGCACTTAATGTTTGAGATTGGGTACATGGACTAGGACTTGTCCCTGTAGGTCATGACTAGTGGGTGCACACATAAGACCACTTGATGTCTAGGATTTGGTACATAGACTAGGACTTATCCCTGTAGGCCATGACTAGTGGGTGCACATATAAGACCACTTAATATCTGGGATTGGGTACATGGACTAGGACTTGTCCCTGCAGGTCATGACTAGTGGGTGCACACATAAGACCCTTAGCATGTGTGTACAAGGTATAGGTGAGTGTAACGGTTCCTTGAGTGAATAGAAGATTATGTGTTTCTTGATTTTTTTAGTTCCTTGAGCAAATCGAGTTTTTATGCTTAATTGCTAAGGTGATACTTGTGTAAATTAGGATGTATAATATTGCTTTGGTTGTTATTATAAAGGATTCTTAAGTGGTCTGAGTTTCTCATAAGTTATGACATGGCTCTATGGTGTCTATTACTTGCATAAATATGACAAGGTGGTGTTATGATAATTGTGTCATGATTGTTAACATGGAGTCTAATTATTGGTCTTAGTTGACTTGATGGGTTATCCTAGTCAACTCTATTTGACTAAACTTTATGTTGTACTTGGTTACAAAGTTAAGTATTATGCACTTTAAAGATAGTTGCATGATAGGATTAGTGGTTGTCTTATTGTACTATGCTTTGGTTATGTGTCCATGCTTCTTATTTGGGGTTAGCCAATGACCTTACTAGAACATCATTATTTCTTGTGTGTTGATACTACACATATTTATTTGTTATTGAGTGCAGAGCATATTCCAACTACTATTTCAAGACCTCAGTAGTGACTTGGATCATATTCGAACTCTAGGATGAGCTACATCTTTCGAGCTACTAATGTGATATAGAAATATAGGACTTTCGATGCTTAAAATAAGGAAAATATGCAAGTTTCTGAAGCATTTTTGTTAGATATGATCCATTGTGTGTATGTTTTACAGGAAATCATATTTTGGATGATATGTTTGTGAAAAGGGTGAAAAGATGTTTTTGGTCTTCTTGGAGCGATTATGGATGTTTGGGATGTTTTTCATCTTGAGCATGATCAGTTCATGTTCGAGTATCGAAGAAAAGATGAAAACTGACTCCCGGCACCTACTAAGTCAACCTACGGACCACATTTAGACCTACAGACTGTATATAGACAAAGTGGATGCCAAAAACCTACAATCTTGAGAGTTGACTTACAAAAAATTATCCATCCATAACCTTCGGTCTGCACCTGTACCCTGTGTCATACTACAGGTACTACCTGCGTCTATGCTAGACCACAAGTACAGAGAGCGGGTGTCCACCGACCAGGTTTTCTCCTTTTTCATTCGGGCTTTGTTTTTAGGGTTTCCTCGTGTACTATAAATACCTCTTAAGTACTTTTTAGTAGTATTACACACTTTTGATACTAAGAAATATATTTTGATTTCAAGATCCCTCTTTGATCTTGGAATTTCCTTGTATTGACTTTGATTGATTATTCACTTTAAGGTTGTGGGTTTTTATTTTTCTTATCATTATGATTTCATATAAGCTTTTTATTATGAATCCTGTTAATTTCTTCACAATCATGAGCGGCTAAAACCCATATCTAGGGTTGTGGAAACCCGAGCGAATTGACGAAGTAAGAGAAGTGTGATTGTTAATCTGAACCAATACCAATGGCATGCATTTCTTTATCTTCATTATGATTGATTTCTTAATGGGTGCACACTTTAGGATCCCGCCTAGATATTGCTACTTACTCCAAAAGTAAAGTAGTGACTAGAAAAAGATAAAGACAATAATAATTTGTTGTTTAACTGTCAATCCACGCTTCTAGGTTCTATCAACGTAAGATGGTTAGGTTTCATCTAATAACTAGAGACTCAAAAGGCAATAGTTAACTGGGATCAAGATAAGGGTTAGTAGTGCGGCACTCTGAGATTCAAAAGGAAAAGGGTAAAATCATCTGACTTGTCCAAAAGATTGTAGGAGGTACATAAATTATCGATTCTACATGCAAGGAATTAGATTGGTTCAACAACACAAGATATGGTTACGGAGATTAGAAGCTAGGGGGAATACAATCCTAGTGTTTACTTACAACTGATTTCAACCAAGTTAATACTATTCTTTGTTCGAGATTACTACAAACCAAACCCCCCAATTTACTTTTCTTGTTTTGCCTATTGACTCCAACTACTAAGATATGCAAAGCCATGTGTTCCTTTAGGTTTCGATCCTAACCTTAGTTGTGTTACTATATCTTAAAAGCGACCGTACCATCATCTAAAAGGAGGTGTTGCTTAGATGTCATCAAGAAGTTGGTGTCGTTGTCAGGGAAAACGATGTTCATTTATGATTTAAGATTGTTGAAGTTTTTGGGTAATTATTTCTATTTTTGTTCTTAGTTAGGCATATGTCGGTTTATGCCTAGCACATGAAGTAGAGGCAAACCCTTACTCCTAATCAATTCGAATCCATAGAAGGACCTACAAACACATGATAAGATGTCTGAGAAGAAAACAATTGATAATCCTGGAGGGGTTCGTGATGTTATACCTCTGCCCAAAGGAGTGCAGGATATTGTTGATCATCAGATGGGTGAGTTTTTAGCTCATGTTAAATCAAAGAAGAGGGCAATAGAAGAAGCTCAGAGAGTAGCTAGGGAGGCAGATCTTATTGAGCAGAGATAAGTACCAGATCATTGAGCAACACTTGGTGGAAACCAAAATAGATCTAGAGATGCTCGTGTTCAAGTAATCGCCGCACATTAGTACATGAAGCCATATATAGATAATAAAGAAAATCTGGGATATGATGATCCAACTGAGACTGGAGCCATAGTACCTCCTAATTTTCCCCCAGGTATCAAATTTGATATAACAAGTGCCATGATCCAACTTCTAAATTTGAAGGGTGTGTTTGTAGGATTGTCTATCGATGGTGCAAATTTTCACCTTGCAAATTTCCTTAGGATTTGCACGTTGTATACCATTCCAGGGGTAGATAAGGAAGCACTTAAACTGAGGCTTTTCCCTTTCTCACTTACAGAAGAAGCATTTTTATGGTTTGGGGAATTTCCAAGAGGCTCAATCACGACTTGGAACGAGTTACGCAGGCAATTCTTAAATAGGTTCTTTCCTCCAACAAGGATGTTGTAGCTCAAGGTCAAGATCTATAATTTTAGGTAGCTGCAATCAAATTCCATGTACGAGGCTTACTTCAGGTTTAAGAAGAAGCTGAGCATGGTTATAAATCATCAGTTATCAGGGACGAGCTTGTCAGAGATATTCTAGAGAGCCTTGACCATCATTTCTAGAGCCATGGAAGACACCAACTTTAGAGGAAATTTTATAAGACTGTGCTGGAAGAAAGCTTCAGAGATGTTAGATCGTATTTCACTCACTAACCAAGGGTGGAAAACTCAAGAGGCTGAGAGGGGATCTGGTACATATGCTATTAGAGACTCCTGCAACCAGAGAGCAGTTGATGATACGGTAATACAAGATATTGCATTACTAAGGACTGATTTAGGGGTGTGAGCAAAGTAGTTTTCAACAGCGACCTCTAAGAAAGTGAATGCAGTAGCAGTATAGGGGTCAGCTTCTAAAGAGTACGATTCAAAATTGGAAGAGAAAGCTGATTAGCTGGATCATTAGATAGCGAGTTTCCAAGCCCAAGGACAAGTGAACCAAGGTTGGAACTATTATGATAGATATAGAGACCATAGAAAAAAGTGAGATAGTGACTGGAGGAAGAATGATGACTACAAAGAGAAGGGAGATAGGTATATTCCACCTGGTAAAGGGTCAAGAAAGTCAGAAGACCAACCTTAAGAAGATTAAACTTGATATTTTAGGTTTGACCTAGAAGGTCAAGTCACATGCCACTGCTATAAAAAAGTTGGAGCACCAGTTCGGGCAGACGTCAGTAACTCTAACTAGAGGCAACCAGATACCCTTTCGAGCAATATATTGAAAAATTCGAGGAATATGGTCATGTACTTGCTATTAATATGAAGAGTGGTATCACTACTATGGATCCTCCACTACCTACTTTGAAGTTATTGATGACGAGACACCTATTGCAGAGTTTAAGAAAGTAACAAGTGATAAAGGTAGAGTTGCTGAAGATAAAGGTAATGGTTTAATCATTGATCCATAAGTCAAATAGATCCCGAGATCTCCCCCACCTTTTTCTCAATGATTAAGACAAAATAAATAGGAAGGTAAGTTCAAGTGGTTTATTGCGATACTGAAAGAATTTAGCTTGAACATACCTCTTCTTGAGGCATTAAAGTAGACATCTAGATACTCTTGGTTCATGAAACAGTTGTTCATAAGGAAGACAGGAGCAAATTTTAAGGATGTTGATGGTATGCACTACTACATTGTAATCATGACTAGGTTTTTGGTGTAGAAAAAAGGGTGATCCTGGAGCATTCAGTATACCATGAACTATTCGGTCTCTCAATTTTCTCGAGCCTTGTGTGATTTAGGATCCAGCATTAATTTGATGTCGTTGGGCTTATTCAATCAATTGGACTTAAATCCTCTAGAACCAACTTCGATGCGGCTATTGATGACTGACCGCACAATGAAGAAACTTGTGGGAATCTCATTTGTGATTGTGAGAGTGGATAATTTTATTTTTCTAACTGACTTTGTTATCTTGGACTGTAAGGTTGACACCGAGGTACCTATTATACTGAGAAGACTATTTATAGACACAGGCAGATCTATAGTTGACATAGAAAAGGGTGACCTAAAATTCAGAGTTAATAGTGAGGAGGCACCATTCAATATCTAATAGTCAATGAAGCAACCAACTGACATGAGCGTAGTGTCGGTGATTGATTGTATTGATGACCCTGGAGG
Source organism: Capsicum baccatum var. pendulum (assembly GCA_030864225.1). Taxonomy (NCBI): domain Eukaryota; kingdom Viridiplantae; phylum Streptophyta; class Magnoliopsida; order Solanales; family Solanaceae; genus Capsicum; species Capsicum baccatum. The sequence continues at coordinate 68,426,595 of CM061553.1, forward strand.
ATATTCCCATGGTTATTTTGATAAATTATGAGTAGTCAAGATACCCGCATTGTGTCGCGATATTAAATAAAGCGTTGCATGGAAGGCAACCCATGCGCTTATTGTTGAAGTCTGAGTAACCAACACAACCACGTCGTGCCGCGATGTTAAATCAAGCACTGAGTGGAAGGTAACCCACTATTTTAGTGTTCACATTTTTATTGTTTTTGTATTTTTGTAGGTTTTCAACTTTTGGACCTTACCCGAAATATGATAAAAATTGCTACATTCATCGATTTCCAGTTAAGGGGACTATGTGATCATCCCATCATGGTCACAAGTCTCACACGGTAAGGTGAGTAATAAGTTGAAAAGATGAAAATTTAAGGATAAAAAAAGGTAAGTTATGGACTCTGCATTTAATTTTACTTTTCAAACCTAAAACTTAGGTTACGGGACCATAAGTTTTTGGAAAAATATTGAAATGCCAAGTCTGGGTTACAGAAAAGTAGGCCAACAATTTTGGTCTGACCCCTACGCCCAGTACCTGTGGATCACAGGTAGTACCTGCGCCCAAGGCCTGACCATGGGTAGAGGCCGCAGGTATAAGTCGTAGATAGTTCACTTTGTGGGCCCTATTTTTAGTTTAAATTTTGGGCCCATCAACTTTTAAATATGACCTAAAACAGCCCCCCCGCCTATGTAAAAATATTCTTACCCTCGTGTTAACTCATTCTAATCCTAAAAACTTCACTTTTCTCTTTGAATTCAAACTTCCCACTTAAAATACAAACTAACCCCACACTTAAGTAACGGCTAAATTGATACTTTTTTGAGGTACCAACTTGTCCCAACATGCTAAAAACAAGTTTCAACCTTGCTTTTGCCTGAGTTATTCATTATTCTCTTCCGGATCTTCATGTAAAAAGTAACTTTCTTGGCTCCTAATGGTTATATATTGGTTTATATATTGTTTAAACAAGTTGATATGTATATTCCATTGAAACATATATAGAAACTATCATGCCTGTATGTGGGAGCCTTGAAGTAGCCTAAAATCATAATGTAGGGCCTCGTTTTGAACTAAAATTCTAAGTTTAGGCCCTAACCAGAAGTTAAACTTGAAAGAATAAGAGTAATACCAAGGGTTGAGCATGTTTTTTTTTCTTTGAAATTCATGATTCTTTATTAGTGTGTATACATTGGACTTATTAGGATTTCAATAGGTTATAGGGATGGGAAAATTCAGGAAAAATTTGACTTGCTCAAATTTGAGTTTTTCTTCAACTTTTGCTATTCCTCACTTTTGTTGGAAACTAACAACTATTTTTTTAGGTACATATGGCACCAAAGCAGTAAAAAAAATGAAGGTTGGTACTTCAAGGAAACGACAAAGTCTCCTAATCCTAACAATTCAGTGTAGAAGTATCCAAGGAAGCGATGTAGAGACACTTCCATTAGGGTGACACACAGAGTCATAAGAAGATAGACTCGCCAGGCTGCTCAGTCAGATACAGCCCAACCAAGGATGAAGTCTGTATGAATATCACCCCCACAGACTCTTCCACCTAATGATGATGATGATGAAGAGACAGAGTTTGAGGCTACTCCACATGTTACCGAGTAGGACCCCCAGTTTGAGTAGGAGTCCTATGATTCATCTGATGAGGTTGAGCATAAGCAGTTATCTATGGTGCCCTATCTGAGGAGGGTACCACCACTCATGTACAGCAAAAAAAGATACCCCAGTCTAATGAAGGTGCCAAGAAGCCTTCCCACGATTCTTCAATGTAGTAGATCCTGACACATACACATGCCACAAATGTACCTCCAAAGAGGGATATTTGAGGTGGTGTGTAGAAGGGATGCAATATATATTTAAGCTTGAAAGTTGTGTATGCGATACTTGATTTGTGGTCCCACCTAGCCATCTTAATCCTCTCTAGACGGTGCTCAGCATCCTACATGATCTGGCTTTAACCTCAAATCTGGTTGGTGCATCTACAGAGCCTGCTCTCCCATCCACTACAGCTCTTGCCACAGGTATAATAATTGTATCCAGTGTCTTTTTGAATCTTAGTGGATGGCTAAAGGGCCACAGCTGCTTGATTGAAGGTTGTCGAGATTGAGATAACTACCCTCTTTGAGAAAATAAGATTAGGGGTTAGGACCAGATTTGAGCAGCCTGAGGCTAGAAGGGAGGATTCTCATAGAGCCTCACTATTAAAGTTGCATGCTGATTTTTAGACACGGATCAATGAGCTAGAGAGATGGGTTTCATCTCAATATGCAGAGATGGGTGCACCAGATCTAGTTCAGCTTAGAAAGGATTTTGATATCCTATGACTAGAGGTACGCTTTCTTGTAGAGATTCATGTAGTAGCTACTCCCTCAATTATACCCCCTGTGGTCTAAATATCACTTTCACATACATCGAGATACTTTGATTTCTTTATGGAGGATGATAGGGAGTCCTAGCAGTTAGGACCAAAAGAGGTCACTTAGACGATTTGTAGGATCCTGATATGATAGAGGAGGAGGTCGTTAAATAGGTCAGGTATGATTCTTTAGAGGCTGCATTCGTCGATAGGTAGAGGCATGCATCTATAGTAGAGGGTGCATCCACTAATAGAGCACCACCACATTGCCTCTTCCTACTAATATGCCCTCATTTGGGATGCTCGTGACTCGAGCACCTAGTGTATCCCAGGTATGTTGTCACTTCCCTATGTTTTGCTTTGTTTTAGTGAATTAAGGATAGTGTACGGTTTTTAGTTAGGGGTGGGCATACCATGCAACTGTGAGTTTTGTTACTATGTGTCTTTTTTTATCAGTTGCAGTATAGTTTTAGAACTGGCATGTCTAGGATAATTATGTGTCGTATTGTATTTTTTCCTTTTTATTGTGTTGTTTTTGTGTAATTAGGAGATTTTGACTATTTAAGGCAATAGTCATATTTTAACTGATTTTTGATACCCCTCCAAAATTTTGTGTTTTAGAACTGTGTTGATGTGTATATATATGTGAACTTTATGGATCTTGTTATGGAATTAGTATTAGGAACATAATAGTCTTGCCTAGGTTGAAGGATAGTCGGTTAGGAAAGGATCATAAGTCATTTTTTATTGTAGTCCACTTTTAGACTAACTGGCCTTTCATACACGAATGATATCCCTTGATCCATGTTTTGAGCCTTGTATGCCTATTTTTCTTGTTACACCTTTCACCTTCCTATTTGTTCTACAATTTACCTGTTTAACCCGGTCCTCCTTGGACATTGTGCACCTCAACACAGGTAAAATGCCTAAGTTAAGAGGTGTTTATCATAGGGGTGCATAGTGTAAAATGGACATGAAGAGAGGTAAAATAAGAGAAAAAATTAGTAGGGCTGGGTGTGATAAAATAAAAGAAAATGAAAAAGAAAAGAAAAATTCTTAAAAGGAAAAAAGAAAGAGTAAACGACCACACCCAACTTAAATGTGCCATAAAAGAATAAAAGGGAGAAATAATGGTGGAATAAATAGGAAATTGGCTAGTAAGTGAGACCTCAAAGTTAGTGTAGTGTCAAGGAGGCTTAGCCACTTGATATGTCCATATGTATCATACCAGCCCCCAAGCCTACATTACAAGATGAGAAAAATTCTATAGTGATCCTAATTTTACTATCTGAATGCTAACGGAAAGAAAATAAGGGAAAGCCTATGGTACTTGACATGCATTGATTGGAACTTCTTTGTTGAGCGTGAGTGTCTCTTGACTATCCCTGGATTGACATGCATGATTTCATATGAGTGAGTGGTACATCTTTATTATGAGGGCACTTGAGTCATGTTGCTAAGTTATTTGCTTGTTTCAGGTAGTGTAATTTATACATATGAGTGCTTGTTTATTTCTAATATAATTTCCATACCTTGATCCCATTGTGTCACATTATTGTGCTTCATGTTCATACACAGTTGGCTTTGAATTAAGATTAGAGGGGGATGTTGTGATTTGAACTTAATGCGATGACTGACTCTCCAAGTTAAGCGTCAATTTTATTTTGTTTTTTTTTCTGAGAACATGCAAATGTTCTAAGTTGATGGTGTTGATGTGCCATAGAAATATAACACTTTCGATGCTTAAAACAAGGAAAATATGCAAGTTTCTGAGGCCTTTTATTAGATAAGATCCGTTTTAGGTATTGTAATACCCCAAACTTTCTAAGCTTAAATTCGTTACTAGAACGTTAAGAGATAGCATCAAAAATGAATAATATTTATTCTATATGGAATTTTCCAGATTTAGACTTCCCAATGTGTGGGAAATTGAATAAGCTTTCCATCAATATAAGATTCGCCCTAATCCGACACTCGGTGAAGGAGTTATGGCATTTTTAAGTTGATAGTGTGCCACCTAGGCACTTGGCACATCGCGGGAAAGGAAAAATTCATAATTGTCAAATTCCAATTGAACTCCGAGATGTTGACTCATCGCGGAGAGGGCCAATTACCCATTTATCAATCTCCAGTGAGCCTTTGAGATACTGGCGCATCAGACCAGTGGCCAAATGACAAACTAAAGGGCACCATGATTGTGGTGCATAGTGGTGAAATCCCAGTTCCCATCGTTCAATTTCCAGTGATCTACCGCAATGGTGGCACATCGCGGTGGCCACCCAGTTTGGAAAATATTGTGTTTTTCAGTTTTTTTTAAAAGCTTAATAGGGGAATTTTGGTCAATTCCCAAGCCTTCAATCCATCCAAAACACAAGATTTAACGTATTTCAAAGCACTTTATGCTTATTTCATCCACTTTCTCTCAAAAGAAAACTCTAGATCATCAAAGCTCCTTCTCCAAGAAACCTAATTTCTCCATTAATTCTCCAAGGTAATTTAAGATTTAGAATCACCAACTTAAGAACTCTAAGAATTTATCTCCAAAGCATCAATAGAGATCCAAGATTCATGTTTTAGCATCTAAGATCATCAATCGAGGTATGTGGGGTTTTGAACAAGGACAATCCTTTCGTCCTTGTGCCTAAAACTTATTTTAATTCTAATTTTACTGAATTTTATATGATTTCTCATGAAATTCAAGTTAGGGTTTATACCCTTTATTGTTATTTACAAGCTTATGAGATTTCTGGTGATTGAATGTTGAATTGCATGATTATTTTCGTATAATTATGCGTATAATGTGATTTTTCCAATTGAGTTTAAGCATGAAACTGAGATTCTTGATTTTATTATTTTGATATTGTTGAAGTATTTTCAAGAAGTATATTGAGCATGATGTTTTTCTATGATTTTACATGAGTTTGAAGCATGGGTCATTAAGCCCTAATTAAAGATTGCTATTTCAAGATTATTTGTGTCATGAGCACCATATGATAAGATTATTATTATATTTTTGATAAAGATTTGACCTTTTGGCCCTAAGCTAAAATAAAGAATCCACATTGCTCATATGAATTGAGATTTAAAGAAAGAAAAGCATAATTGATTTTTCTTGTAAACCCTTGTGCTATTTTTTTAAAGTGGATTTCTTAAGATCCTGAGCATAAGAAATAGAATAGTATTTAGCACCGAGATGGATATGTTGCCGAGGTTTCATGCCCCAGAACTACGTACCACCATAGGATTAAGATTATTCCCACTTCTACGTGGATGACTAAGATTGTGATAACTTAAGATAAGAAGTTATATTTTGATGGCATGGGTAGAACAGCTCTCCTCAACATGGGTAAGATGTTGGAATCCATGAATGCACACATGGTTTATGTCGGTTAGAAGAACCTCCCAAAAGAAGTCCCCTACTCTTAAAACAGTCTATTGGTTGAAAGTCTTAAGATAAAAGTATATGTTTTGAAAGTTATGGATTTTTAGATTTCTTAAAGTCTTGAGATAAAGTATTCCCCTTACAGTTGACAAGATAATGTGGTAGTTTTCAGAAAAGAACATATTTTAGAACTGAATGTAATGGCTCACAAGATTCATATTATATGCTTTATTGTTCATGATTTATGATCTTCAAATTTTAGATTACTTAAGCCTATGTGAGTCATTTACATTTAGCATCCATGATTTTATAAATTGTGATGATATTGTTTACGTATTGCATCCACCCTCATATACTCTGTACATATCAAAGTACTGACCCACATATATGTCTATGTGCTATATTGTCTTATAATGTAGGTTCAGGTGCTCAGTCTCAGCAGCGTGAGTGATTTTCGAGCATCTCATCTACATCTCTGCAGTTGGTGAGCCCTCATAATTTGAGGACTTAGCTATTCAGATTTCCTTTTAATCTAGTAGATTATTTAGTATTCATTTCAGACAGTTTGAGTCAGCTTGAGAGTTTGTAGAGGCTTGTTGGACTACTAGATTCAGTTTAGACTTTTGATTCTGTATCTAGATTTTTCAGTATTGTTTTACCAAGACTTGTGAGATTAGTATGCTTCAGATAAGATTTCCCCAATGTGGGTAAGATATTGGACTCCATGAATGTTCACAAGATTTATGTCGATTAGAAGAACCTCCTAAAAGAAGTCCCCTACTTTTAAAATAGTCTATTGGTTGAAAGCTTTAAGATAAAAGTATATGTTTTGAAAGCTATGGATTTTAAGATTTCTCAAAGTCTTAAGATGAAGTATTCACCTTAAAATTGACAAGATAATGAGGTTGTTTTCAGAAAAAATAGATTTTAGAATTGAATGTAATGGCTCACAAGATTCATATTATATGCTTTATTGTTCATGGTTTATGATCTTCAGATTTCAGATTACTCAAGCCTATGTGAGTCATTTACATTTAGCATGCATGATTTTATAAATTATGATAATACTTTTTACTTATTGCATTCACTCCCATATACTCAGTACATCATCAAAGTACTGATCTATATATATGTTTATGTTCTACATTGTCTTATAATGTAGGTTCAGGTGCTTAGTCTCAGCAGCGTGAGTGATTTTCGAGCATTTTTTCTACATCTCTGCAGTTGGTGAGCCCTCATAGTTCAAGGACTTAGCTATTCAGATTTTCTTTTTTATCTAGTAGATGATTTAGTATTCATTTCAGACAGTTTGAATTAGCTGGAGCCTGTCTCAGTGACTCTCTAGATTTAGTCAGTAGAGGGTTTTCGGAATACTAGATTCAGTTTAGACTTGTAATTCTATATCCAGAGTTTTCAGTATTGTTTTACCAAGACTTGTGAGATTAGTATGCTTCAGATAAGATTTTCATATTTATTATATTTTTCGGTCCATTTTCTACTATTTTGAGATTCAGATTTAGTAGAAAGCAGTCAGGGTTAGCTCAAGACTACTTGTAGGTCGGAGCACCGTGTGGCATCCCAGAAATTAAATTTTGGGGCGTTAAAAACTTAGTATCAAATCCTAAGATTTAGGGAGTCCTAGGGAGTCAGACAAGCCATGTTATGTAGAGTCTTGATCATCGATATGAAGTACGCCATATCTATGAGCAAAAAGCTATGGAGCATTTTAAGAAATCATCCCTTCTTTCATGATATATTGTGTATTTCATGTCTCTATCTGCTTCTAACTCGTGCTTTCACATAACATAAAATGCCTTCTCATCGAGATAATGCACACAGAAATGATAACCAACCACCTCAGCTCGCAGATCCTTTGAATGAGAATGTGTCACATGCAGAGTTTTAGGCTATATTCCAGGCACTAGCCTAAGGTATGTCGGCTAATATTTAGGGCAACCGTTAGGATGCAGTTGAAAACCAGAAAGATGGGGACATAGACGCATCCAGAATTAGAGATTTTATGAGAATGAACCCGCAAGAGTTGTTTGGGTCGAAGGCAGGTGAGGACCCACAGTTTTATCTAGATGGGGTTAAGAAGATCACCCGAATTATGATTGTTTTTTAAGAGGAGAGTGTAGAATTGGCATCCTATAGGCTGAAGGATGTTGCTTATGATTGGATAGTGATATAGAAGAAAATTAGAGGGGAGAATGCAGCTCCTATGACTTGGAAGATATTTCAGGATACGTTCTTAGACAAGTTATTCCCATGTGAGATAGGGGAAGCTAAGATAGAAGATTTCATAAACTTGAGGCAGGGCTTTATGACAATGAAGGAGTATTGCCTTAATTTCAACTAGTTATCAAAGTATGCCCCTGATCAGATGGTTGACCCTAGGTCAAGCATGAGTAAGTTTGTGACCGGTGTGTTTGGGTTGGTAGTTAAGGAGTCTAGGACTGCTATACTCATTGGAGATATGGATCTTATTAGATTGATGATGCACACACAGCAAATTGAGAAAAAAAAGTTAAAAGAAAGAGAGAGAGTAAATAAGAAGGATAAAATAGGGCAGTTTGATTATAGTCATAATAGGTTTGAAGAGAAAATCGTTCATAGTTTCAAAATCGTTCATCTATGCCTGTACTTTCTTCATCCAGTGCTCCTGCACCCAGAAATAGGCAGAAAAAGTAGGGTAAGTCTTGTATGTCCAGATCTTAGAATAGTGTGAGTAGTAGGCCCAGTTATCCTTAGTGTGCTAAGTATGGTAAAACCCATTCGAGTGAGTGTTTGTGGGGTTGGAAAGGTTGTTATGGATGTGGCCAGTTGGGTCACGGAATTAAAGAGTGCTCGGATGCTAGATAGGAAAATAGGGATGTTTGACTCCAGACTCAGGCTAATAGTGCACCAGCTTCTCTAGGTTGCCCAGCTCCTCCTTAGGGCACATCATCCAATACTGGTAGCGATCAGCGCCAAAATTAGTTTTATGCTTTACCATCCCGTCAGGAGTAGGAGGATTCACTTGATGTCATTACTAGTATGCTTCGTGTCTTTCATTATGATGTTTATGTGTTGTTAGACCCTGGGTCAAGTTTCTCTTATGTGACCCCATGAGTTGCATTAAATTTTGAGATAAATTCTGAAAAGATCCTTGAGGCCTTCTTGATTTCTACTCCAGTAGGTAAGTCAGTTGTTGCTAAACAAATCAATAAAAAGTGTCCTATCACTATCCTTTATAAAGTCATGTTAGCAAACTTGATAGTGTTAGATATGGTTTATTTTAATCTTATACTTGGTATGGATTGGCTTCATTACTATTATGCTTCTATAGATTGTCGCACCCGAGTGGTGAAGTTTCAGTTCCCAGATGAGCCAGTCTTTGAGTGCTCAGGAAATTCAGTGTCTCCCAAGAGTCATTTCATATCTTATCTTAAAGCAAGAAAGTTGATTTCCAAAGGTTCCATTTATCATCTAGTTTGAGTCAAGGACACAAGTCTGAGACTTCAATAATTCAATCTGTCTGAGTGGTCAATGAGTTTCTTGAAGTTTTTCCAGAAGATCTTCTGGAGGTACCTCCCGATAGGGAAATAGAATTCGGTATTGACCTTCTCCTAGATACTCAGCCTATTTCTATCCCTCCTTATCATATGGCTCTCGTTGAGCTTAAGGATTTGAAAGAGAAACTCAAAGATCTTTTAGATAAAAGTTTTGTAAGGCCCAGTGTTTCTCCATGGGACACTTCCTTCCTATTCGTGCGAAAGAAAGATAGTTCTTTGCGAATGTGCATTGACTATCATCAGCTAAATAAGGTCACAGTCAAGAACAAATACCCTCTTCCTAGAATTGATGACTCATTTGATCAATTACAAGGTGAAAGTTATTTCTCAAAGATAGACCTTAGATCTGGCTATCATCAGCTTAAGGTAAGGGAATGTGATATTCCAAAGACAGGTTTCAGGACCCGTTATGGTCATTTTTAGTTTCTAGTCGTGTCTTTAGGGCTAACCAATGCCCCTGCAACTTTCATGGACCTTAAGAACCGAGTGTTCAAATAGTATCTTAACATATTTGTCATAGTATTCATAGATGATATCCTTGTGTACTCCCGTAGTGAGGATGACCATGTAGATCATCTTAGAATTGTCTTGCAAACTCTTAAACATCACTAATTATTTGCCAAATTCAGCAAGTGTGAATTTTGTCTAAGATTAGTATCCTTTCTCGGTCATATTATTTCCGCCGATGGTATTAGAGTTGATCCCCAAAAGACAGAAGTCGTAAGAAATTGGACTAGACCCATTTCTCCATTAGACATTAGGAGTTTCTTGCATTTAGATGGCTATTACCGTTGTTTTGTTGAAGGTTTCTCATCTATTGCATCTCCTATATCTAGACTGACCCAAAAGAAAGTTAAGTTCCAGTGGTCAGATTCCTATGAGAAGAGTTTTCAAGAATTAAAGACTCAACTCACTACAGTCCCAGTATTAGCATTACCAGATGCTACAGGTGGTTTTATGGTGTATTATGATGCCTCTAAAGTTGATTTAAGTTGTGTGTTGATGCAGAGAGGTAAGGTCATGGCCTATGCCTCTAGACAACTTAAGCCTCATGAGAAGAATTACCCAATCCACGATCTTGAGTTAGCTGTTGTAGTGTTTTCCTTGAAAATCTGGAGACATTATTTGTATGGTGTGTATGTGGATGTATTCACATATCACAAAAGCTTACAGTATGTGTTTACCCAAAGACAATTGAATCTTCACCAAGGAAGGTGGTTAGAGTTATTGAAGGATTATGACATGAGTGTCTTGTATCATCCGAGCAAGGCCAATGTAGTGGTAGATGCCTTTATTAGATTATCCATGGGCAATGTTGCTCATGTAGACAATGACAAGAAAGAGTTAACTCGAGAAGTTCATTATTTAGCTTTAGCTCGAGAAGTTCATCATTTGGCTAGATTGGGTGTTAGGTTGGTTAATTCAGCTGAAGGGCATGTTTGGGTTCAGAGTAGTGCCGAATCTTCCCTAGTTTCAGAATTAAAAGAGAAGCAAGATATGGATTCTAGTTTGTTCAAACTGAAGGAGTCATTTAAAGACCAAAAGGTAGAGGTTTTCTCCCAAGGGGGATATGGCGTGTTAAGATACCAGAGTAGATTGTGTGTGCCATGTGTTGATGATTTAAGACAGCGGATTATGGCAGAAGCACATGGTGTGAATTATTCCATTCATCTAGGTGCTACAAAGATGTACTGCGACTTGAGGGAAATCTATTGGTGGAGTGGTATGAAGAGAGACATAGCTGAGTTTGTGGCCAAGTGTACAACTTGTCAACAGCTTAAGGTAGAGCACCAAAGACCTGGTGGATCATTTCAAGAGTTTGGTATTCCCACCTGGAAGTGGGAAGAGGTGAATATGGATTTTGTGATTGTTTACTTCATTCGCATCGGCATCATGATTCGATTTGGGTTATTGTAGACAGATTGACAAAGTCAACACATTTCTTGCCAGTTCACATGTCTTATACAGCTGAGGATTATTCTAAGTTGTATATCCGAGAGTTATTCATATTGCATGGGGTGCCTTTGTCCATCATTTCAGATAGGGATACTTAGTTTACTTCCTGCCTTTTAGAAGGGTCTTGGTATCCAAGTCCATCTTAGTTCAGCTTTCCACCCTCAAACAGATGGTCAAGGAGAGAGGACCATCCAGACTCTAGAAGATATGTTGAGGGCATGTACTCTTGATTTCAAAGGTAGTTGGGATGATCATTTGTCATTGATTGAGTTCACTTATAATAACAGCTACCATTCCAGTATTTAGATGGTGCCGTTTGAGGCTCTTTATAATAGGAGATGTAGATAGCCCATAGATTGGTTTGAAGTGGGTGAAGTCGCTTTGCTTGGGCCCATTACATTATTTGAAGATATGGAAAAAGTTAAGTTGATTAGAGAAAGATTGAAAATAGCCCAGAGTCGTCAGAAATCATATACAAATGTGAGAAGAAGGGACCTCGAGTTTGAGGTTGGTGATTTGGTATATCTGAAGATTTCACCCATGAAAAGGGTGAAGAGATTTGGCAAAGAAGGAAAGCTTAGTCCCCGGTATGTTGGCCCTTTCAGAATTGTGAGTCGTGTTGGGAAAGAAGCTTATAATCTTGAGTTGCCCACATACTTGTCATTCGTTCATCCTGTATTCAACGTCTCTATGCTTAAGAAGTGCATCGGTGACTCCACTATTGTAGTTCCTTTAGAAATCTCAGATATTCAGAACAGTCTTTCATACAAAGATATTCCAGTTGAAATTTTAGATTATCATATCCGTAGACTAAGAAACAAATAAGTTCCCTTACTCAAAGTTCTTTGGCAGAATCAGTCTGTTAAGGGTACCACTTGGGAAGCCGAAGTAGATATGTGAGCCAAGTACCCTCACCTCTTCTCCGCAAATTCATATTTAGTCGAATGTAATACTCTTCATTGATTCAGTTCTTCTCTAATTATGTATTCAGCTATATAGTTGTCCTAATGTAAGTTCATGCACTCACAGAATTACTCAGAAGCTCAGAATGATTTAGATTCAGCTATTCAGTTTACATCGGTTGTGCATGCTATCATATAGTCTAAGATTCCTCAATATTCTTAGTCTAACTAGCAACATTCAAGGACGCCAAGGGGGAGATATTGTAATACCCCTAACTTTCTTAGCTTAAATTCGTTCCTACAATGTTGAGATATAGCTTCAAAAATGAATAATATTAATTCTATGTGAATAATATAAGATTTGCCAAAATCCGACACTTGGTGAAGGAGTTATGACATTTTTAAGTTAACAGTATGCCACCTGGGCACTTGGCGCATCGCGAGAAAGATAAATTCATAATTTTCAAATTCCAATGGACCTCACGATATTGGCGCATCGTGGAGAGGGCCAATTTCCCATTTGTCAATTTCCAATGATCCTTAGCGATACTGGCGCATTGCGCCAGTGTCCAAATGACAAACTAAAGGGAACCGCGAATGTCGCAATGAAAGCCCAGTTCCCATTCGTCCACTTTCCAGTGAGCCACCATGATAGTGGTGCGTCGCGGTGGCCACTCAGTTCAGAAAATATTGCGTTTTTCAGTTCCATTTAAAAGCATAAAGGGGGTATTTTGATCAATTCTCAAGCCCTCAATCCGTCCAAAACACAAAATTTAACGTATTTCAAAGCACTTTATGCTTATTTCAGCTACTTTTCTCTCAAAAGAATACCCTAGATAATCAAATCTCCTTCTCCGAGAAATCCAATTTATCCATTAATTCTCAAAGGTAATTTAAGATTTAGAACCCTCCCCCCCCCCCCACTTAAGAACTCTAAGAATTCATCTCCAAAGCATCAACAGAGATCCAAGATTCAAATTTTAGCATCTAAGATCATAAATTCAGGTATGCGGGGTTTTGAACAAGGACAATCCTTTCGTCCTTGTGCCCAAAACGTATTTTAATTCCAATTTTACTAAATTTTATATGATTTTCCATGAAATTCAAGTAAGGTTTTATACCCATTATTGTTATTTACAAGCTTATGAGATTTTAGGTGATTGAATGTTGAATTACATCACTATTTTCATATAATTATGTGTATAATGCGTTTTTTTAGATTTTCTTAATTGATTTTAAGCATGATATTGAGATTCTTGATTTTATTATTTTGAAGTTTTTTCAAGAAGCATATTAAGCATGATGTTTTGCTATGATTTTACATGAGTTTGAAGCATGAGTCATTAAGCACTAATTAAAGATTGTTATTTTAAGATTTTTTGTGCCATGAGCACCCTATGATAAGATTATTCTCAAATTATTGATAAAGATTTGACCTTTTGGTCCTAAGCTAAGATAAAGAATCCACATTGTTCATATGAATTGAGATTTAAAGAAAGAAAAGCATAATTGGTTTTTCTTGCAAACCCTTGTACTATTTTTTTGAAGTAGATTTCTTAAGATCCTGAGCATAAGAAATAGAATAGTATTTAGCACCGAGATGGGTATGTTACCAAGGTTTTATGCCCCAAAACTACGTGCCACCGTAGGATTAATATTATTCTCACTTCTACTTGGATGACTAAGATTGTGATAACTTAAGATAAGAAGTTATATTTTGATGGCATGGGTAGAACAGCTCTCCTCAACATGGGTAAGATGTTGGAATCCATGAATGCACACATGGTTTATGTCGGTTAGAAGAACCTCCCAAAAGAAGTCCCCTACTCTTAAAACAGTCTATTGGTTGAAAGCCTTAAGATAAAAGTATATGTTTTGAAAGTTATGGATTTTTAGATTTCTTAAAGTCTTGAGATAAAGTATTCCCCTTACAGTTGACAAGATAATGTGGCAGTTTTCAGAAAAGAACATATTTTAGAACTGAATGTAATGGCTCACAAGATTCATATTATATGCTTTATTGTTCATGATTTATGATCTTCAAATTTTAGATTACTTAAGCCTATGTGAGTCATTTACATTTAGCATGCATGATTTTATAAATTGTGATGATATTGTTTACTTATTGCATTCACCCTCATATACTCTGTACATATCAAAGTACTGACCCACATATATGTCTATGTGCTATATTGTCTTATAATATAGGTTCAGGTGCTCAGTCTCAGCAGCGTGAGTGATTTTCGAGCATCTCATCTACATCTCTGCAGTTGGTGAGCCCTCATAATTTGAGGACTTAGCTATTCAGATTTCCTTTTAATCTAGTAGATTATTTAGTATTCATTTCAGACAGTTTGAGTCAGCTTGAGAGTTTGTAGAGGCTTGTTGGACTAATAGATTCAGTTTAGACTTTTGATTCTGTATCTAGATTTTTCAGTATTATTTTACCAAGACTTGTGAGATTAGTATGCTTCAGATAAGACTTTCGTATTTATTATGTTTTCCTATCTATTTTTCCCTATTTTGAGATTTGGATTTAGTAGAAAGCAGTCAGGGTTAGCTCAAGACTACTTGCAGTTTAGAGCACCGTGTGGCATCCCGAGAATTAGATTTTGGAGCGTTACAGGTATGTTTTTCAGGAAACCATGTTTTGGATGATAAGTTTGTAAAAAAGTGAAAAGGGATGTTTTTTTGCCATTTTTGGAGCGATTATGGATGATTAGGATATTTTCCAACTTGATTGTGATCAATGCATGTTCGAGAGTCGAAGAAGAGCTAAATAACTAACTCACGACACCTACTAAGTCAACCTACAGACCGCATGTATACCTATGAACCGCATGTAGACAAATCGGGTGCCAGAAACCTAAAATCCCTAGAGCTAACTTGCAGGAAATTGTCCATACGCAACCTGCGATGGTCTGCACCTGCACTAAATATAGACCTACGGACCGCATGTAGACAAAGCGAGTGCCAGAAACCTAAAATCCCGATAGCTGACTTGCAATAAATTATTAATCCACAACCTATGGTTTTCACCTGCGCCCTGTGCCAAACTGCAGATACTTATTGTGCCTGTACTAGACCGCAAGTACAAAGAGCAGGTGTCCACCGACCCAATTTTCTCCTATTTCATTCAGGCTTTATTTTTAAGATTTCCTCATGTACTATAAATATCCTTTATGTATCTTTTAGTAGTAGTTACATACTTTTGACACTTAGAAATATATTTTGATTTCAAGATTCATCTTTGATCTTAGGAGTTCCTTGTATTGACTTTGATTGATTATTCAATTTACGATTGTGAGTTTTCATTTATCTTATCATTGTGATTTAATCTATTCTTTCTATTATGAATGTTATTGATTTCTTCACAATCATGAGTGGCTAAAACTCATAGCCTGGGTTGTGGAAACCCTGGCGAATTGACGAAGTAGGGGAATAACGATTGTTAATCAGAACCAATACCCATGGCATGCATTGATTTATCTTCAGTATGATTGATTTCTTAATGGGTGCACATATCAGTATCTCGCCTAGATATTCTACTTACTCCAAAAGAGGAGTCATGACTAGAAAAAGATAAAGACAACAGTAATTTAGAGTTTAACTGTCGATCCACTCTTCTAGGTTCTATCTACATAAGATAGTTAGGTTTCATCTAATAACTAGAGACTCAAAATTTAATAGTTACCTAGGATCAAGATAAGGGTTAGTAGTGCGACACCTTGAGACTCAAAAGGTAAAGGGTAAAATCCTCCTACACGTCCCAAAGACTGTAGGAGGTATATTACTTATTGATTCCGTATGTAAGGTATTGGATTGGTTCAACAACGTATGATAAGCCTATGGAGTTGAGAATCCAGGGGGAACACAATCTAGTATTCACTTACGACTGATTTCAACCAAGTTAATACTGTTCTTTGTTCGAGATTACTACAAACACCTCCCCCTATTTACTTTTTTTGTTCTTCCCATAGACTACAACTACTGAGATCTGCAAAACCACGTATTCCCCTGGGATTCGACCCCAACTTTAGTTGGGTTACTATATCTTGACATTGATCGTACCATCATCTAAAAGGAGGTGTTTCTTGGACGTTATCAGCTACCAGAGACTCTTCTATTATTTTCTGGTCCCTTTATTTCAGACTCAGGCATTTTATTAGTTTTGGGGATTGCATTCCCACTTTTGACATTTGATATAGTTTTGGTACGATGGCTTTCAGTTCCTAAGGAGTTATTTTTCCAAATTATTTTCTTTATGTTATTGGATGTTACTCTTATTCAATGGAATTGGGTTTAGTTACCCATTTTTGGGCTAAGTGTTGATTGACTTATGATTTTGGTTGGTTCTCCCACCAGGGGTTTAGTGTGGGTATCACTCACAGCAGGTTTAGGTCATGACATTATCATCGCTTTAAATTAGGGTTAGTCAAAGATGCTTTGAGTACTTGTGGTTTAATACTCACGCTTGTTTATCTTTGCTCTTTATGTGCAGGTGTAGAGCCTATTGTTCCTAGACATTGAGTTCGAGTTTATGTTCATGTGTTCTTAGAGATTCAGAGGTAGTGGTTGATCGACTCAAATGCCTAATGGGTCTCTTCAGTCCCTTTTTTATTATCTTCTATTATTCTTGAGATACTATATACTTTCAATGTATTTACCATTTCATTACTCCTAAAGGCTTGTGTCTTGTGACTATCTAGTTTTGGGATGATTGTTTAGAATGTGGTTTGATTGATGACTTAGTAACTTGAAAATGGTTAAGCGTAGGGACTTTAAAGGGAATTTTTGTGTTTTGAATGTGACTTGTTTGGCAACTTAGTAACTTGAAAATGGTTAAGCGTAGGGACTTTAAAGGGGATTTTTGTGTTTAGAATGTGACGTGTTTGGTGACTTAGTAACTTGAAAATGGTCAAGTGTAGGGATTTTAAAGTGAATTTTTGTGTTTTGAATGTGGTTTGATTGATGACATAGTAACTTGAAAATGGTTAAGCGTAGGGACTTTAAAGGGGATTTTATTATTTTCAATGTGACTTGTGTTTTGAAATTTGTAAACTTTAATCACTTGAAATTGGTTTTGTGTTGATACTTGAAATGTGAATTCATGACTTGAAATTGGTTTAGTCACTTGAGAAGTGAATTAGAGAGTTGAAAACGGTTAAGTGTAGTGTTTTGAAATGTGTACTAGTCACGTGAAAAGTTGATTAGCGACTTGAAAATGGTTTAATGTAGTTCTTAAAGGTGAACTTGTGTTTTGAAATTTGTAAAGTGTAATCGCGTGAAAATGAGAATTCATGACTTGCAATTGGTTTAGTGTTGATACATGAAATGTGAATTCATGACTTGAAAATGGTTAAGTTTAGTCACTTGAGAAGTGAATTACAGAGTTGAAAATGGTTAAGCGTAGTGTTTTGAAATGTGCACTAGTCACTTGAAAAGTGGATTAGCGACTTGAAAATTGTTTAGTGTAGTTCTTGAAAAGTGAACTTGTGTTTTGAAATTTGTAAAGTGTAATTGCTTGAAAATGTGAATTCATGACTTGCAATTGGTTTAGTGTTGATACATGAAATGTGAATTCATGACTTGAAAATGGTTAAGTTTAGTCACTTGAGAAGTGGACATGTGTTTTGAATATAGTTAAGTGTGGTCACTTGAGAAGTGAGTTAGTGAGTTGAAAATATGCAAGTGTAGGTACTTGAAATGTGGACTTGTGTTTTGAATATAGTTAAGTGTGGTCACTTGAGAAGTGAGTTAGTGATTTCAAAATGTTTGAGTATAGTTACTTGAAAGTTGGATTTGTGTTTTGAATATAGTTAAGTGTGGGCACTTAAGAAATGAATTAGTGACTTAAAAATGTTTTAGTGTAGGTACTTGAAATGTGAACTTGTGTTTTGAATTTAATTAATTGTGGTCACTTGAGAAGTGCATTAGTGAGTCAAAAATGTTTAAGTGTAGTTACTTGAAGGTGGACTTGTGTTTTGAATATAGTTAAGTGTGGTCACTTGAGAAGTGAGTTAGTGACTTCAAAATGTTTAAGTGTAGGTAACTTGTGAAGTGAATTAGTGACTTAGAAATATGAACTTTTCATTTTGCATTTAGTTTAGTTTGATAACTTGTGAAGTGACTTGATAATGTTTAGATGTAGGTACTTGAAATGTGAACTTTTCATTTTGAATTAAGTTTAGTTTGGTAACTTGTGAAGTGAATTGGTGACTTGAAATGTTTAGGTGTAGGTACTTGAAATGTGAACTTTTCATTTTGAATTTAGTTTAGTTTGGTAACTTGTGAAGTGAATTGAAAATGTTTAGGTGTAGGTATTTGAAATTTGAACTTTTCATTTTGAATTTAGTTTAGTTTGGTAACTTGGGAAGTGACTTGAAAATGTTTAGATGTAGGTACTTGAAATGTGAACTTTTTATTTTTAATTTAGTTTAGTTTGGTAACTTGTGAAGTGAATTAGTGACTTGAAATGTTTAGGTGTAGATACTTGAAATGTGAACTTTTCATTTGAATTTAGTTTACGTTACTTGAATTATGGATTAGTGACTTTTGTTTTGAATTTAGGTACTTGAAATGTGAACTTGCATTTTGATTTTAGTAAACTGTGGTCACTTGACAAGTGAATTAGTTACTTCAAAATGTTTAAGTGTAGGTACTTTAAACGTGAACTTTTCCTTTTGAATTTAGTTTAGTTTGATAACTTGTGAAGTGAATTAGTGACTTGAAAGGTGTAGGTATTTAAAATGTGAATTTTTGTGACTTGGAAATAATTATTTGAATGTGATTGATTATGTAGATGGAACTTGATTACAGCTGGATATATCAACACGAAATAGTGATAAATAGAATGGGTGAGGCTGAGAATGAAGATGCGGATGATGAGTTGTTGTTTTTAGTCTTTTGTGTGTTTTATAGTTTGGATTTGTAACCTCAATAAATTTTGTAAATAATTTGATTTTTAATGTTTCTGTTCTTATGGTGGTTGGTTGATTGTATATTAAATGATTGGTGGGCTGTATTGTAAATAATTTGATTTGATTTTTAATGTTTGTAAATGATGGGTGGGTTGTATCATAAATAATTTGATTTTTAATATTTGTATTTTGAAAATTTTCAATATTATTTTTTATAAAATTATCAAAAAACTGACAACATGTCGTTGGTTTTTTTGAATTTTTTTACAAAAATTTGACCATATGTGGTAGGTATTTTTAAAATTTTTTACAAAAAATAGTGGTAAGTTTTTCTGAAAATTTTTACAAAAAAAGACTACCACATGTGGTAGTGGCTCTTCATGTGCTAGTCATGGTGTACGATTTTCGTCGTGACACTAGGTGTAGAAAAACATTACAAAAAATGAATTTGAAAATAGGTGCAGAACAATTATAGTTATTTTAAATTGTGTATGTAAAATTTCAAATCGAATTATTCGAATCCACTCCCAGACAAGAGATGGTAAGTAGTTGCACCATATAAATGGATTCTGAATAAACGTAAAATACTTACTGAATTTTCAAAAGATGTAGAATTTTATTTCCATCTTCGCATTTCTGACGTGTCACTATGATTCTCTAGTTTCATTTTCTTCCCCTTCCTTTACTTACTAAAATTAGAGGTGTCAAACGGGCCGAGCCGGGTTAATCCGGAACCGTCCCTTTCATTTTAATCGGGTTGCGGGCCGGTTAAGGGCCGGGTATGACATTAATCAGGTCAGACGGGCCGAATCAAACAGTAAAAAAATTAAAACTCATCCTAACCCGGCCCACTTAACCCAACCCGGTCAAACCCACCAAAATCCGATCAAACCCGGTTAAAAACCGGTCAAACCCATTTAAAAAATAAATAAATAATTCAATATACACTATATACACTCCAATATACAATATATATTTTTAAAAAAATATATAAACAATTACACATATATACGTATCATTCAATATATAATTATATATGACTATACGTACTACTTTAAATAAAATATATGCTATAATAGTATAATATATATATATACACTACAATATATATATATATATACTAATTTATAAAACATATACATATTTATACGTTAAATATATACTACTTTAGAAGATATATACACATATATATGCACCATTCAATATATATGAACTACTTTAAATAAAATATATACTACAATATACATATATATATATATATACAACAATATGTATATATATATAGTTACATACTAATTTATAAAACATATACACTTGTATAATTTAAAGATATACGTCTATAGAAGATATATACACATATATACGCACCATTCAATATATATGTACTACTTTAAAAAAAGTATATACTACAATATATATACTAATTTATAAAACATAAAGTAATGTATACGTTAAATATACACGTCTATAGAAGATCTATTCACATATATACACTCTATTCTATGAATATGTAATACTTTAAATCAAATATACTATAATATATATACATTACAATATATATTTGTATAGTTATATACTAATTTATGAAACATATACACATGTATACGTTAAATATACACGCTATAGAAGATCTATTCGCATATATACACTCTATTCTATGTATAATTGTATATGTAATACTTTAAATGAGATATACTACAATATATAGTTACATACTAATTTATAAAATATATACACATTTATACGTTAAATATACACGTCTATAGAAGATCTATTCACATATATACACTCTATTCTATGTATATGTAATACTTTAAATGAGATATACTACAATATATATACATTACAATATATATTTGTATAGTTATATACTAATTTATAAAATATATACACATGTATACGTTAAATATACACGTCTATAGAAGATCCATTCACATATATATACTCTATTCTATGTATATGTAATACTTTAAATGAAATATACTATAATGTATATACATTACAATATATATTTGTATAGTTATATACTAATTTATAAAACATATACACATGTATACGTTAAATATACACGTTTATAGAAGATCTATTCACATATATACACTCTATTCTATGTATACGCACCATTCAATGTATATATACGACTACTTATAAAATATACTACATTATATATACATTACAATATATATAGATATACTTATATACTAATTTATAAAACATATATACATTAAATATACACTTCTATAGAAGATATATACACGTGTATACACACCATTCAATGTATATATACTACTACTTATAAAATATACTACATTATATATATATTACAATATATATAGATATACTTATATACTAATTTATACAATATATACACATGTATACGTTAAATATACACTTCTATAGAAGATATATGCACAAATATACAAAACATATGCTACTTAATATAATAAATTAATAATATTTGGTAGTAAATTAATAATATATTAGAAGTAAGTTTTTAATTTAAAGTAGAAAACTAGAAATTCAATTTAAAATTTTAAATTTAAATAAAAAATAAATAAAAAACAAGGACTAAGGAGTGAATGAATTTGGGGAATTTTTTTGATTGCAAAATGATCCAAAATTTATAATTTACATGAATGAAAAATCTATAAATTATACATCATTTTTTCCAACTCATTCATGTTAATATTAATGGGAACTTGCATAGGATAGTCGAAGTCAACGGGGGCAAAACCATGCATTGGACTTGATTCTGTTGAGTTCTCCCGTGAAGTCATAATTTCTTCAAGTTTCAGCTCGTCGCTCGGCTCCGGTTCCATTCCTTGGTTTCTTCTTTCCGCTCTAATCCAATCTCTGAGGCCAACGGCTAGTTTGGCCCAAAATCCAAAATATCTTTTTTTTTTTTCCCGGGTCGGGCCGGGCCGGTTAACCGACGGGCCTGGACCGGGCTTGATCCGGGCCGGATTAACCGGGCCCATTTTAACAAAATAACTGGCTCGGGACCTGAAACCCTAAAGCCCTAGGGCTTACCGGGCCGGATCAAATCGAACCGGATTAGATAGTCGGGCTGAGTCGGGCCGGCCCACTTGACACCCCTAACTAAAATCATCCCCCTCCCCCCGACTTTTTAGTTTGCAGTCAAGATTATCTATTGCTTAACTAAAGTAGAAATATTTGATCCATTATACTTTTTAAAATATTTATTTAATTTGAAGAATTTATAATAAATCATTTTTTTAAAATTTTAAGTTTTTGAATTTAAATACTTTTACACATAAATCCAAAAAAAAAGAAAAAATATTGAGGTTGGAACTTACATATTTTACGTAAACTTAAACATTGTTTTCTTTAATGAGCCTCAAAGCCTCACTAAAACTAGAATTAGAAAGTTTACCTATTTTCTACACAATAAAATAGCAACAATAATAATAGTTATAAAAAATAGTAATAAAAAATATTATATTTATTGCTTTACCTTAGTACTAATAGTTTAAGATTGAGAGAATTCAAAAGTGTTTAAGATTGTGAGAATTAAAAAGTATTATCTCTTTATGGGAATTCACTGATAAAAGGAGGTCAATAGGCTTCACCAAAATGCTCCACAATCGCAGAGGTTGAGTATTCTTTACTATGATAATTCTCTTTTCATAATCTCTGTGACAATGTTTACCCATCCCCTTTCCCCTGTTGCAGAGAATGAAAACTCCCCAACAAACATTCCCATTCTTCATCCTCGTTATTATGAACTAAGGCCGCAACCATTGCAAATTTTACCTGCTATTTTTGATCCTTCTACTTTAAATTTTAATATAGCTCATCATGTCCAACAAGAAGTTGATCAACAGTCTAATCATGTTGCGTCGGCTTCGCGAGGTAAATCACCTCGCATTCGTTGGACTGATGAGTTGCATGCAAGGTTTGTCACTATTGTCAATGAACTTGGCGGACCTTGGGGTTAGTGAATCTTTTCCCCTTTTTATTCACTTAGTTATGCTTTTTTTCATTGGTTTTGTAAAATATAAACATATGTTTATGTGTCCTCTTTTTCAATTTGGAGTTTTGGTTAATTTAAATTCACACAGAGTGAGGTCAATTAAAGAGCAAAACACTTTCTTCCATAATTCTTATTTAAAAAAAGGTATGAATTAGAAATTTTTGCTCAAGGATAGAGGGACCCTATCCATATCCCATAACAACGTTTAAAAATTGTGTACCTCTAGTAACTAGCATGTATAGATCTGTATTTTTTTCGCTTTTTAAGAAAATACTTGAACGAAATTAAAGGCAAGTCATCACATGATCTTTTAACAATGTTTAAGAAGCCATTAATTTAGTTTGTTCCTTTGAAATTTCCAAAATACAAATTCAGAGGCCGTTAATTTGTTTTCAGTTAATGATTCTTTTTTATTTCTAATTTTTCATATATCTCAACTTATAAAGTATAATTTTTTGTCATAACTTATTTACTCGAAAAAGGTTCGATTCATTCTAAGATTTTTTTACTTACTTTTAAAATTATTAAAAAGTTGTTCATTTCAAAAAAATTATGAAAGTAATTTTTACAACCATTTTATCAACGACCATCAATCAATCACTAGTCTTTACCATCATCAGTAATCAGTAATCACTAGTATGACATGATGTTTATTTATTGAATTTAACTTTATTCATAAATAGTTAAAACGAAAATTCTTATTATTGATGTAACTAGTATGTGAGTATAAAAGTTCACCTGTTTTAATTTTTTGGTGAATAATTACACTTATTACGCGTAGTTACATATAATTATATTATAGTTAAATGACAAAGTTGCCAGGTGGCAAAAGACAAATCATTTTTATTTCATGATATCTTTATTATACTGGAGTACAAATCATCTCTTTAATTGTTTTAATTAGTGCCAGTTCTAAACAATATATATATACATATTCATCTTACAAATTTTAATTTGTTTGAAGTGGCAAAGCCAAGATATATTATGATGAACATGGAACACATGGGAATATTTCCCCAGCAAATTAGGAGTCACTTACAGGCTTTGTATAGCTTTTTTCATTTGAATTTTTGTAGGTTTAATTATGACTTGTTTTTTTAAGTTGGTGGAAAAAAAACCTATAAGTATATATTTCTTATGTTTCAATTTGTATCTTAGTTCATTTTTAATTTTGTAATTATCACTTTTTGTATTGATTACAAATTATTTTTCGTACGTATATATTGATTTTAAACACTCTTAATAAAGCTTCTAACTTTGTCATTGGTGTTTAATTTTAAGCTACTTATCAGTCACACAATTCATTTTTTTAATTGAGATCTCAATCTATTTTTTATATGCTTTGATATTATTTTACCTCTTTATTTTCATTGTTTTTCTTAATATATATATTTTTGAAAATAGGTAATGTGTCATTTGCAAAGAAACAAAAGCAGTCGCTCCGAGATATTCAGGTAAGTTTCATACACACTTCTCGATTCTTTTTTTTTTCAAGGAATGAAGAATAAATAACATAAAAAGAGTTTGCATTCTTTTTGGTTAAAATTTTGGGTTATATATATTGATCACTTTATATTATCATGTTAGTGATAAAATAAACATGGGAAATGCACTAATGCTTTTATAAAAAATAAATTTTGTATGATCTGTTTGACCAAGCTAACCGTCAAACTCAGCAATTTTAAGTTTGATTAAATATATTGTTAATAGCTTTTGTTAGCTATTTGCATCTAATCAAATATTTTTTCAGAAAACCACTTTTATGTTTCAAATTATGAAAAAGAAAGTTATTGCTAATTTTAATTTGTTAAATATGAATATTTGAGATGAGTAATTTATTAAATATGAATATTTTCTTTTTAAGAAAATATCACTAATTTTTTGAACTCGAGAGAAATTACTTTTGTCAGATTATGTTATTACTCAAAAACATTTTTATTTCTTCACCAATAATTTAGTTAAACACGTTCTTTCTTTAATATATACACACACGCATACGCATATATATATATATATATATATATATATATATATATATATATATATATATATATATATATATATTCTCTTTTTTTTTAATAAAAACAAAGCACTTTTAACCTTTCTGAAGCCTGATCAAGTATGTTAATAATCTTGAAAATAGATTGATTGCATGTTGCAACAAAAAAAAAAAGGATTGATTACATGTTCCAACAAATATAATTTTTTTCTACTATCAATATATATTATGGGTGTTAAATAAACGAGTTGGAGAAATTTTAGACGAGTCAAAAGGGAATGTGTTAAAGAAATAAATTTGGTATTGACCTGCTCAAAATTTAATTGAGTTTAAATAGCAAAAAAAAAAGTGGCTTGTGACCAACCCTCATTTTTTCTTGAGTTTTAATTTTTTGTTTGTTATTTTATAAGTTTTTAGTATCTAACAAAATTATTATTTTTTTTATCATGACAATATATAACATATCAAATTAAATATGTAGAAAATGGGAGCTGACGAGAATCAAGTCGGTTCATCCATAGCAACACATGCTTTTGCTGCTAATGATCAAGCCGGTTCGTCCACAACAACACATGCTTTTGATGATGATGATACCTGTAATTTGGAAACCTTAGCAGCAGCAGCGAAAGTGTAGAAGATTTTCTGAACAAGTTTTAATATTGCAAGCTATTTTGTGATAGGACTCCAACAGAAATTTCATGTGTTGAGTTTATTTGGTTTTGGAATTCTAATGGACCTTTGATAAGGAATTTAATAATAGGAAAATTTCAGAAATAACAATTATAGAGCCTTAATTGTAACTTTTATAGCAATAGTTTTATAATTATGAAAAATAGAAAATTGTATTTTGTATTTAAGTAAACTGTTACTATTCCAATACATATACAACAAGATTTAATGCCCTGTTTTACTCATATTAGTTGAGTTAAATAAAGAATAATTATCTCATCTAATTAAATTTCTATAAATTACTCTTATTTAAATTAGTAGATTTCTTTTTCAAATCAAACTCAAATATTAAGATTATTATTTCCATGATCTTCAAAATTTCAAAATATCATTATCTTATATCTCTAACTATTTTTTCTTGTTTATTTTTTTATTTTTATATTTTTTTAAATTTTAATTTCTTTTTCTTTTCTATTTTTTTCTTTCCACTTTATTTTCTGTCTTCTACTTCTCTTCTGTTTTTTTCCTTTTTCGTTTTTGTATTTATTATTTTTCTTTTTTCGTTTTCTTTTTTTTTTCCTTTTCTCATATTTTTTTTCGTCGTCTTCTTCTTCTTCTTCTTCTTCTTCTTCTAATTTTTTTTTTTAGTTTTG
The DNA here is from genome assembly GCA_030864225.1 of Capsicum baccatum var. pendulum. Classification (NCBI taxonomy): domain Eukaryota; kingdom Viridiplantae; phylum Streptophyta; class Magnoliopsida; order Solanales; family Solanaceae; genus Capsicum; species Capsicum baccatum. Next base: position 68,452,981 of record CM061553.1, read on the forward strand.
TTTTTACACTTCTATTTCTCTTCTTCTTCTTCTTTTTTTCCCTTTTCACTTTTTTTTTGATTTTTTGTTTTTTTCTATTTTTTTCTTTTTTTTTTTTTTTTTTACTCTTCTATCTCTATCTTTTATTTTTAAAAGACAAATATCTATATCATATATACATATTCAAAAAGTATACAAAATAAATAGACATACAGATCTGCATATGTATTTACGGTAAAAAACATATATATATATATATCTGCATATGTATTTACAAAAATACATATCTGACTTACATGTATATATAAACATTTAGGACACAAAATCTCTAGAATAAAAACGATAATTTTATACATATATAGATAGGTGATAAAAAAATACATGATACATATCTTAAACAGTAAAAGAAAACAAATAAGTACATATGTTACCCTCTAAAATGACATAGTATGTACAGTTCAAAGAAACAGTTCAAAGAAAAACTCAACACCATATAAAATACATATAGCTCTGTATATGTATTTACAAAATACATACCTGATCCATATGTATATTTTTATTTTATATGAGTCACCTTTGTATTTCGCAAATACATATGAAGATATATAGTATAATTATGTTTGTTACTGTTTAATATGAATATGATATGTATTTCATAAATACATATGTATGTTTTGTACTGAAATACATATCCAAATCTGTATGACTATGCATTTTGTATGTTTTTTGAATATATGTATGTGATATATATATTTGTCTTTTCAAAATAAAAGTTAGAGATAGAAGAGTAAAAAAAATAAAATAAAATAAAAAGAAAAAACAAAAAAAACAAAAAAAAAGAGAAGTGAAAAAGAAAGAAGAAGGAATAAAGAGAAATAGAAGTATAAAAATAAAAGAAAAAAAAAGAAACAAAATAAAATAGAAAAAAGAAGAACAAAACGAAAATAGAAGCAAAAAAAAAGATATGAGAAAGGAAAAAAATGAAAAATGAAAAAAAAAAGAAATAGAAGAGAGAAAATAAAGTGAAAACAAAAAAAATCAAAATAAAAAAATAAATGATAAAAAAATAAGATGAGAAAAAATTAATACGAAAAAAAAGGTAGAGATATAAGAGAGTAAAAGACAGTAATGATGTTTCATATTGAAATCTTGAAGATCATGTAGATAATTATCTTCAAATATGAAAAAGGGAAGAAAAAAAGAAAACAAAAAAGAAAAAAGAAAAAAAGAAGAGAGAAAATAAAGTGGAAATAAAAAAATAATAATAAAAAAAATTTAAAAATAAAATGATAAAAAATAAGATTAAAAATGGGTAAAAGATATGACTATATTTAGGGGAGATGAAATATTGAAGTGAAAATAGAAAAATGTAAAGTAGTGAGAGTGAAACATGCACTTGTCTAGTTAATAAGTGAAATAATGCTACTCTTGCTATAAATGTAATTTTACAAAAATGTTACTATTTATTACAATTCTAATCTTAAATATGCTACTTTCGGTAATCTTTCTTTTAATAAAAGTTAAGAATTTTATCTCTTTAAATTTGTGTTTTTTTTTTGGCCCATTATTTATATTTATGGTAGGATAATATTATGTGATTTTAACATTTTTATTATCAAGGAAAAAGGACACTGCATGATCCATCACAAAATAAATGACCCAATTTTGAGCCTTTGAACATGAAATGATCAGTCGGTCTAAATAATTTCAATAAATAGTCATTTCAATTTTGAGTTATTTTGACTTTCAGTTCACTCTCCCATTCTCTCTCTTTACTTGCCGATTTTCATCTCTTTCTTTTTGGCTATTGTTTTTCACTACTCTTTTTCAAAAAGAAAAAAAAAATTAAATCTATTATTCTAATTGCTCCTCTCCACTGCTTCTCCAGTAAGTCCTTTAATTTTTGCCTCATATTGTAATTCTTTGATTTACAAAAAAATTGAAATAATAAAATTTTGGGATGCGATTTGAATATCTTTTTTGTCACTATTCAAGTGTTTTTTGATTGAAATTGTATTGAGTATTTTATTTGTTTCTTGAAAATCGATTTGTCTATATTGAATTTTTGTTATGTATGATGTGTTTTAGCAATCTCAATTTGAAATTCAAAATTGTACGTTGAGAAAAATTGACAGTGTAATTGTTCTGAATTTTTAGAGTGAAGTACACTTTTGGACTGATATTCTAGGGAAAGTACATATTTTGATGGTCTAGCGTTTACTTATTTTGCGTCTATTCTATCCTCTTCGGACCTTGTTTATAGGTTTATTGGTGATGTTGTTTGTTGTTAATATGATGGAAATAATTAGAAGAACTGATTTTTCTTCACTTTTTTCCTTAGTAATTGAAAATTGAAGGTTGTATAAAAATATATAAAAATAGTATAATTATTATATATAATATGTCTTTGTATAAGATTTTTAGAGAAACTGCATAGGGCGTGTATATAATTGTATAGATTTTGTATAGAAACTGTACAGAATGTCTGTAGAAATTGAATCATTATTGTATAGATATGTATATCTATAATTTTTTTATGAAACTGTTTAATAATTGTGTAGAATATCTATCTGTATAATTGTTGTATAAAAACTGTATAATATTTTTATAATTATTTTATTGAAATTTTATCAATATGTATAATTGTTGTATAAAACCTGTATAATTATTGTATAAAATATTTATAATTACAGCTAAAATTTGTATGAAATCTGTATAATTATTGTATAAAATATATATTTGTATAAGATACATATTAAAATTATATCATTGTTGTATAAAATATGTATCATTACAAGATGTATGTAAAAAATGTATTATTGTCTATTAAAATATCCATATGTATCATTAAAATATGTTACTTTTATATAATCAATAAAAATACTCTGTTTTTTTTATTTGATTGATAAAAATAAGAATAACGATTTATTTGTATTTAATAGTTAAAATAAAAAAAAAGATAACCTAGAAAAATTTATCTGATATTTCTTTTTTAGAATTTTTTAAAAAAGGAGATCAATTATTTTTTTGAAAAAATAAAGTAGGAGAAAAATAAAAGTCGAAGAAGCAATGGACCCTCCCCCCCCTAAAAATAAATAAATAAAATAAAGATGCATCAGCCAAAACACAAAAGTTAGAACAACCAAAACAAAGAAAGAAAGAAAGAAATGGAGCGCTCTCTACCAGAAAATGGCTAAAAATAGGAATTAAAATTTCATGACCATTTTCATGGAATTAGTTTCAACTCGTGTGTTTGGTATGTAGAAAATATTTTCGTGAAAAATAAGTTATTTTCTTACTTATTTCTTATATTTGGTTGGTGAGTAAAAAATATTTTTTAGTATTTGGTTGGTGAGTGAAAAATATTTTTTAGACAATATATTTTAGTGTTTAGCTAAAGAGTAGAAAATAATTTTTCACCCCGTTTGGTATGGAGGAGGAAAATATTATCTATAAAAATAGATTATTTCTTACTTATATTCTTGTGTTCATTATGCAAGTAGAAAAAAATTCTAAATGTATTTGTATATATTTAATAAACAACAATGAGAACGGATATGATAAGAAGTGTGGGGTAAGAAAAAGGGTTTTGAAACATTTTTTTTAAAAATAAATCTATTTTTAGGGTAGGAGGTTGGTGTGGGTGTGGGTGTGGGGGGGGGGGGGGCTGAATCGGAAAAGGTGGTGGGTTGGGTTGGGGTAAAAATTTTTTTTTTGAGGGGGGGGGGGTTAAGTGGGTGGGGATTGAGGTCGGGAAGTGAGGCTGGGGTAAGAAAAAGAGTTAAATTTTCTCAAAAAAAATATTTTTTTTTGGAGAAGAGGGGAGGGGGGATGATAGTGGTTGGGGGTCACGGTAGGGGATGAGGTAAGAAAAAATATATTCTTTTAAAAAATAAAATATTTCTTTTAGATGGGGTGGTAGGGGATTGGAGGTCGGTGTAGGGGTGGGTGATTTTTAGAGTTGTATGAATATTTCAACTTAAGAGAGAGGTTGAAAGAGAATTTTGAAAAATATTTTTCATAGTTTTTGAAGGGAAGTTATTTTTATTAAACTTGAGTAAAATAAGTTGATTTGAAAAATATTTTAAAAATATATAAGCCAACCAAACATGAGAACATTGAAAAGCATTTTTCAGAAAATTTTTCCTTCATACCAAAAACACCCCAAAATATTTTTTTTTATCCTTTCCTCTTTTATTAATCAATTAATTTTTTAGATAGATTTTTTTTCAAACTTATAGCTTATCTGATCGATTTTTTAAAATCAGATTATTTTTAAAAGTTTTTAAAAAATATACTTTTTGTAAGAAACAGCCTATATTTGACCAATAGTTCAAAAAATATTTCTAAGTAGTAATTAATGTATAGACTTCTAAGCGTGTTTTTTCTCAGAATTGTTTTTCAAAAAAATATTTTAGGGAAAAAAAATACTTTTTTTAACTTCTAAAAAAAAATTCTGCTATTCTCTAAAAGCAATTAATTTTTCCTAAAAGTTTGGCCAGATATCTTATTTTGTAAAATAAAATAAGCATTTTGGGCATCCCGAAAACTTAGCGAAATAGGCTATAAATCGAATATCTTCATTTGAACTTTTTTTTTTTAAAAATGATAAGAAGCAGTTATCTTTTTATGCACTCGATACTGCACAAATCTGGATTGATCAGTTCACTAAATTTGAGATGATTATTGCACCAAAATACTAGGTTGACCACCAACTCAATTAGCGAGCCCCGTGCCTTACACAATTAAGGTAAAAAGTCCAAATAGATCAGAAGAGAAAATGTTCAAAATGATTAATAATGTATCGAGGTTAATTATTTCGGTCGTTGATATATGTAGTATAATAGATATGATTTTTAATAATTTAGATAGAAAAAAATCAATAATTAGTAATTAAAATGTATTTTGATGTAAACCCACTTACAGAGGAGTGCTTTCAACCTATAGGAAGAGAAACTTCCTCTCAATATGATCGGATTGTAGTGTTGCGGTTTCTTCTTGCATGACTTTTATCCAACCAGGATGAGTAAAGGCTTGAGAATAACTAGTGGGCTCTATAGTTTCTGAAACTGATTAGAGAGTGACTTGATTAAGCAGAGAAAGATCAGGAAATGAGAGAACAGTAGGGTAAGTGTAGTGAAACAAAAATCAATCACAAGACTAAGAAAGATATTATTACAAAAGTAGTCTTTTAGATGATTTGGCATAATACTATTGTTGGATCTGGTTGGTCTTCTCAAATGTGAATGGACAAGAACTTGAGAAGATGGTGCCATAGGTGAAGTAGAAGTAGAAGGGGAAGTTGAAGGGGAAGTGGGACCAGAGGGAGGAACATTATCTGGTGGATAAGGTGAGGTTGGGTTGGAACTAGAATCTGTGGGCACAAAAACTAAGAATTATTAAATACCATACTCTCAATATTTAGAACAGGGAAAGTGGCGGGTGAATTATCATCTAGACTCATAAAATATCTTCATAAAAAGATACATCCCTATAAACAAACACCTTTTTACTATCCAGGTCTAATAGTTTATAACCTTTTTGTTACTAGGATAACCTAGAAATACACAAACTTTGGCCCTTGGCTCAAACTTTTCTCTGCCATGAGTTAAAGTGTTGGCCTAACATAAACATCTAAAATATCTTAGATGTGGTTAGTAAAGTGGGTTTTTAAATATGATATTATAAGGAGTAGCACCATGTAGGACTCTAGATGGTAATTTATTAACCAAAAATGTGATAGTTGAAACACACTCTCCCTAATAAGTCATAGGAACTTGAGATTGAAATAATAAAGATCTTACAATCTCAAGAAGATATCTATGCCTCCTCTCAATCATGCCAATATGTTGGGGGTGGCAACATATGAAGTTTGATGAATTATACCTTGAGATTGGAACAAGGTAGTGGTTGTTATGCTTTTTCTAACTCCAGAGCATTAATTTTCATCTTTACTTTAGTGTTGAATTCCAATTCTACCATCTGTAAGAAGAATTGTAGAACTGAAAATGCATTACTTTTAGTTGTCCATAGATACGTCCAAGTACCCCTATAATAATCATCCCCTATGGTGAGAAAATACCTATAGTTATTATAGGTGGTTGATGTGTTGTGAACTTACAATACTTTAGACGCTTAAACCTATGAACATTTGTAAGTACAAAGATATTTTTATGTGGATATAATGTGTTTTGAAGTATTTATAGGACAACCATATTCGTAAAAATAGAGTGCTGGATTTTGGACCAAAATTACGTTAGATGAACCCATTCCAAGATCGTGTGATCTGACCACAATTGTATTATATCATTGTGATGTGAATCAAAGAATGTCCCTCAAGAAATGATCAAATGAAAACCTTTTATGATCGTACATTGATGTCACAATCGTACAACTTGATTGTGGGAAGAAATTTCTGAAAGCATGGATACAGAAGCTATGTATGAAGCGGATTATATGAGTGACTCCCACGATCGTACTTCGAAGCCACGGCCGTACCAAGTGGTTATGGGAGGAAGGTTAAGAGATGAAAGTTTCAGTAATTAAAATGTAGGAGGATCAGACGACGACATTGTAAGGTCGCATGTAGAAACAAAGAAATCATATTGAGATTCGAACCATTAAAGATCTGAGATGACAAAGTCCATGGATAAACCATGAGAACCAAGGATGATCATGGGATCAAACCACGACTATACCTTTCACTTGTTCGATATGACCAACTCAACAAATCCTGTTATGTTTAGGATAGGTTTATTTTATCTATAAATACACTTATTCATTCTTTTATATATGTTTACATTCTATTACAACTTTCATGACATTATTGGTTTTGTAATTGCAAAAATTATTTTTAGGGTCTTAATTCAAAGTGAGATCTTAGAGTTGTTCATATTCTTATTGTAAGTTCATAATTATATTTTCATATCAAAATTTTTCTTGTGATTTTCCAATCATGAGTAGATAAACACCACAACTAGGGTGGTGGAAACCATGACGGATTAACAAAGTAGTGTTCATAGTACAGAGTGATTTCTAACTGGTGTTTATTCATTCATTGTTGTTTTCTTGGGTTTTCTTGTTTTCTTGAAGTTTACAACATTAAAACTCGCCTTATCTTTACTCGAGATGAACAGAAGAGAACGGATGGGAAAAAGGAAATAAACAACAAAGATTTGGAGTTACCAACTCTACTAAGTAACTTGAGTCGATTATTCAGGATAGCTAATCTAGGATCCAAGATAGGAATTAGTAACTCAATCTTAGAGAAGAGAAAACTTACTTAATGATATTTCTTATACAAGAGTATAAAGTTGTTCTAAGTATACATAACCTATTGATTCTACACATCAATCGCTGAGAGATATTACTGATGTGTTATGAATTTATAGCACTTTCAATGCTTAAAAAGATGAAAATATGCAAGTTTCTTAGGTTAATTTATGAGATATGATGTGTTTTGGGTATGTTTTGTAGTAAATCAGGTTTTGGATGCTCAACTGAAGAAAGAGAATAAAATTGAAGATTTTGGCTACTTAGCGAGGCAATTTTGGGTGTAAGTGTAACTTACTGGGTGTAGGTATAGGTGTCAGAACTTGAAGTCCAGAGGCTCAGATGCAGGAAAAAGAAGACTCTGAAACTTACTCTAGGAACCTACGGTCCGTAGGTGCCACCTACTATCCGTAGGTATGAGAAGTAAGTGCCAGAACTGAAAGTCCAGAGAGTTTCAAGAGCAGTGCAAAGGATTAGGTTACTTACCAAGGACCACAACAGTTCGTAAGTGGCCTAAGTAAGTGGCCACCAACCTCAGTTTTCCTTTATCAATCGGGTTTTAATTTTTAGGGTTTCCTTGTATCCTATATATATACCCTTTTGACGTTTGTAGTTAGTTTACGCCCTCTTAACACTTACAAACTTATATTTGATTCCAATATTCAAATTTGATCTTGGGGTTATTTTTTTCTTGATTTAGGTTGATAATTTAATTAAAAACTTTGGGTTTTATTCAATTTTTTTTGTGTATTATGTGAATGTCATCAATTATGAATTTTTTTATACATTTCACAACCATGAGCGACTAAAGCCCTTAGCTAGGGTTGTGGGAACCCTAGCGTATTGATGAAATAGGGGAAGTGCTAAGTTTTTCTAAACAAGTATTCTTGCACGTATTGTATTATCATTAATTTAATAGATGTCTTAGCAGTTACAAATATTAGGATCCTATCTAGAGTATAACTACTTACTCCACAAGAGGAGTAGTGACTAGGAAACCATAATCACAATAGTAATTTGAAAATTAACTGTTGATCTAGGCTAATTAGTATCATTTATGTAAGATGGTTGTCTATCATATAATAACTTGGGACTCAAAAGGTAATAGTTAACTTGGATCTAGGATAAGGATTAGTAATTTGACATCCTTAGACCCAAAAGGTAAAGGGCGAAATCCGTCAATAAGTCCACAAGACAATTGATGGTACAAAACTTATCAAATTCTGCATGCAAGCTACTGAGTTAGTTCAACAAAGCACGATAAACCTATAGATTTGAGAATCCAGGGGGAACACAGTCCAGGTGTTCGTTCCGACCGATTATAACCAAAGTTAAGCTATGTTACTTTTTCAAAATTGCAACTATAACCTGTCATTTACTTTCAGTTTTGCTCGATAGTTCCAGCAAACGAGAGATATAATTCAACATTTTTCCTATGGGTTTGACCCTAACCTAGATAGGTTACTTTACTTGACAACAACCTTTTATCTTCAATTAGAGGTTTAGTTTTGGCATTAATCAAAATTTTGGCGCTGTTGCTAGGGAAGACAGTGTGAGTTGTTGATTGAAGATTGCTGGGGTTTTCGAGTATTTATTTTTCTATTGTTAACTGGGTATACGTCGGTGTGTTCCTAGCAATAGGAGTCAAGAAAATCCCTTAATACCACTACATCCTAACCCAAAGAGGATTTTACAGCCTAATCATACAATGTTAGAACTAGTACGTAAAGGCTAACTTGAAGAGGTTTGGGATAATCTGAATGCAGTACCTCCCCCTGCTCCAGGCGATCCATAAAACAGTTCTCATAGACAAGTAGAGTAGATGTTAGCAAAGGCAGCTAACCATAGAAGGAAGGCTGAAATTCAACAGTTAGCTCAGCAGGCAGATCTAGCCAGACCACAATCTACAATTGATCGTCGAGCAACACTCGATGAAAATTGAGATAAAGTTTGAGGTGGTCTATCTCAAGTGATCCCAAAATATTAGTACTTTTATTCGTATGATGATGTGGAGGATATAGTATACATTGAGTCGACAGAAACAGGAGATATTATTCCTCTTGCACTTCCCCCAATGTGAAATTTGACATAACCAGTGCCATGATCCAACTTTTAAACTTGAAAGGTAGATTTTTGGGCTCAGCTACAGATAATGCAAATTTGTATCTTGCTAATTTTTTTGGGGTATGCATTTCTTATACTATATCACGGTAGACTAGAAGGCACTCAGATTGAGGTTGTTCCCCTTTTCGTTGAGTGAAGAAACTTCTTTATGTTTGGGGGAACTTCTAAGACGATCTATCACCACATAGAATAAGTTGAGAAGGAAATTCATAAATTATTTCTTTCCTACAGTCAGGCTATTATAGCTTAAAGATGAGATATAACATTTCAGAAAGCTATATTCTGAGTCAATGTATATAGCTTGGTTCAATTTTAAGCAAAAGTTGAGCATGGTGCCTAATCATAATATTTCAGGGATGAGATTGTTGTTGATAATTTTTAAAGCCCTAAACATCAGTTCTCGAACAATGGTAGACATAATCACTAAAGGAGCATTTATGAGTTTACGCTGGGAGATGGCTTCTAAGGTTCTAGACCATATTTTTCTCACTAACTGAGGGTGGAACTTGGGAGGCTAAAGGGGTGCTAGAACTTATGCCATTGGAGCCTTCGGTGACCATAGAGAAGTTGATGATTCTATGGTGCAATAGATTTGCATTTGAGAGATGCTATTAGGTTGTTGATTAAGTAGTTCACAATAGTGAATTCCAAGAAGGTGAATATGGTAGGTTCACAGGGCATAGCCTCTAGAGCATATACGTCTGACATGGAATAAGAGGCTAAGTATCTTAATCGAGAATTGGTGGGTTTTTGACCTAGAGGGAAAGGAAACCAAGGTCAAAACTATTATAAAGATAGATACAAATATCACAGTAGGGAGCATGATGGTGACTAGAGAAGAAAGAACGACTACAAAGAGAAAGAAAACAGGTATATTCCGTTGGGCAGTCGTGACACCAAATCAAGAATGGAGGCGATGTCGACTAAACTGTTGAAGAGATAAGAGAGTCAGGAGGCTATCCTTAAGGAGATCAAGGCTGATATCTCATGTTTGACCTAAAAGTTTGAGTCTCATGCAACTGATATCAAGTAGTTAGAGCAACAGTTTGGAAAAATGTCTGCCACGTTTAATCAGAGGCAGCTAGGTACCCTTCTGAGTAATATAATCCAAAATCAAAATAATAATGGTCACTATCTTGATATCACCACTTGGAGTAGTTTATATACTATTGATCCCCAATTTCATATTAAGGAGGTGCCAAAGAATGATAGTACTATGTTTGATGAGATACCTGCTGCAGAGTCAGACAAGGTGACTGGTGTTGATGTTCGTGCTGATGAGGATACAGGTAAGGGTAAAGTCGATGATCCAATAGTGAAACAAGTTCCACGGTCTCCCCTACCTTTTCATTAAATACTACAATATAAAAAATAGGAAGAAAAAATCAAGTGATTTATTAAGATGCTGAAAGATCTAAAATTGAACATTTCCCTCCTTGAGGCTTTGGAGAAGATGTCTGGGTATACTAGGTTCAATAAGGAATTGGTGATAAAGAAGCGATCAACTAGTTTTGAGGACGTTGGTGGATTGAACCATTGCAGTACAATCATGTCTATGTCTCTAACGCAGAAGAAGGGTGATCTCGGTGTGTTCATGACCCCATGTACTATAAGGAAATCCATATTTAATAGAGTGTTATGTGACTTAAAAGCCAACATCAATTTGATTCCTCTAGTAGTATTTAACCAATTGAGGTTTAGCCTTCCAGATCCAACTACTATACGATTGTTAATGGCAGACAACATAGTAAGGAAACCCATGGGCATATCTTTTGATGTGTTGGTAAAAGTTGACAATCTCATTTTTCCCAGCTGATTTTGTGATTTTGGATAGTGAGGTTGACTTTGAGATGCCCATCATATTGGGAAGACCTTTCATGGCCATAAGTAAAGTAATGATTGATATGGAAAACGGAGTGCTAAAGTTCTGGGTCAATAATGAAGAAGTTACATTCAATGTTCAAAGAACTATGAAAAAACCTACCAACATGGAAGTGGTGTCGGTGATTCATTATGTTGATGACCCAGGAGGATATTCTTTCAGGTACCTTGATGAATTTTAAGTAATCAAGGTACCCACGTCGTGCCGTGATGTTAAATCAAGCGTTGTATGGTAGGAAACCAATGAGCATGTTAGTGAAGTCTGAGTAACCAACTTAGCTATGTCATGCTGCGACATTAAATCAAGCACTGGGTGGGAGACAACCCACTATTTTAGTGTTCACATTTGTTTTTCTTTTTTGTAGGTTTAATGGCATATAGAATGACTTGGAATGCAGTAAAACTGCTTAATTCAGAATAATCCAAGAAAGGGGACGTTGTGACCAACTCATCAAGGTCATAAGTCCTACGTGGGTTAGGTAAGTTATGCATTAACTGAAAATATGGAATTTTGAGGATTTTTTAGGAAGTTCTCGACTTTGGCCTACGAACTTGCTTACACGATCGTAAATACCAATTACGACCTTCCCTTATAATAAACCTAAACTAACCCTTCCCATATTTAAGCCCTCATAATTCATTTTTAACTTATAAAACCTCAAAATTCCTTCTTCCGTCTCAAATTCAAAATTACCCCATTTCCTTGCCCTTAAGATTAGGCTAAACGATTACTTGTTCTTGGTACCAACTTGTCTAAAAACACCGAGTAAACATTCAAGCTTGAGTTTTACTTCACTTTTTAATAGTTCGCTTCTGGTTCTTCAAATGAAATGTAACTTTGTTGGCTCCTAATAGTAGTATCTTGTGCTAAACTTGAAATAAGTAAGTTGGAACATCTATTCTCATGCAAAATATGTATAAATCATCATGTTTATGTATAGGATCCTTGAATTAATTGAAAATATTAATGTGGGCATTGTTCTCTAATTAAACCCTAAGATCATGCCCTAAAAGGAAGTTAAATTTTAAAAGGTAGAGGAATACAAAAAGTTTTGAATGCTAGTTTATGTTGAAGAGTTGATTTTAGTAGAATGTGTGCATATAGGATATGTTAGGACTGAGTATGAGTTACAGGGATCCAAAAATTAAGGAAAAATTTGAAGTTTTCAAATTTTGAGTCTTTCTTCAAATTCTACAGTCCCTCATTATCTATAGGATGCTAACACTTGGTTTATTCGGTAAACATGGCACTGAAGAAGAAAGCTGGACCTTCTAGGTGATGAGATGACTCTGTCAAGAGCAGTAGCTTGGATGAGGTATACCTAGTTTCCTATACCAGAGCAGCCCCAACCAGAGTGACACGCCCAATGACTAGAGAATGAAATAATGCATCAGTTGAGTCTATTATTATGGTAAAGTTGGGCATACCACTTGCAGAGAAATCACAGTGGGGAAAATGACCAGCTTTTACTCTGCCTAGGACCCCGAATGAGGCTATCTAGTTCTTCTTAAAGGTGAGGATGAAGAAGGCCAAGAGATAACCACACTCTTCTTAGCCTATTAAGGATGGTGGTGGTGGTGATGATGATGATGAGGGAGAGTCGGAGCTAGAATTATAGGTAGATATGCAGGATACCTAGTCTGAGAAGGGTACAAACTAGTCTTCACATCAGGTGCCAGTTCCTGACTCAGAGAAGCAAGCTCAGACTTCTAACACCACACATATCTCGAAAGAACCTACTAATAAGGTTAACCTTTAATGGTGTGTGGAGGGACTTCAAACACTTTTTGAGTGGGATAACTATATTACCAAGACCGTTCGACCCAAGAGGGCTATTTATGAGAAGAGATGGATTGACTTGTCTGGGTTGGCTAGTAAACTAATATTGCAGGCTATATTTGACAAGTATCAGTTGGGGTGGATGAGTCGACCCTTAGGTTCATACAACCCAACATTTATGCCAAAATTTTATGCATCATACTATGCCACAATATCTTTGACTTTGTTAAAGAGTAGAGGTCTTCTAAGGTATACTGAGCAGACACTTATGACAAGGGTTACGATTGATATTTCAGTGGTGACCATCCTCCAAATTCTCTTTATACCAAATTATGTTGCTCCAACATCTACAACAGAGTGTGATTATAGATTGAGAGTTCTGTAAGACAGACATATTATGCGTGATACTAAGCAGGAATGAGAGAGTTGGGATGATGAGGTGGATCGCTAGCTATATTTTACCTTTTGGTGATGATAATCCTTAGATCAAGGTTCATGGTGTGATTAAGAAGGTGGCACTGACTTTTTCTACAAAGTTTTGGTGGCTAATAGTACAATATAGATTGTGCCCGACTGTTACAGATAATTTATTCACTTGGGAGGGAGTTGCACTGACTACAATCATAATGGACAGATATGATATTAATTTTGTATCTATTGTTTGGCATAAGATATATGAGATATCTTTTGGTGAGATGACGATGACTTTATCGTTCTCGTGTTCTTTCTAAAAATTATGTGATGAGGCCGGTGTACCAAAGGCACCACTAGTTGTTGATGAGAGAGTAGAGGTAACGACGAAGGCACAGACTAAGATGATAAGGGATCTAGTATATTTGTTCCTTCCTAGGAGACCCCATGCACCCACTACTATGCCTTCAGCCCAGTCTGAGGGCCCTTTAGTTCCTACGGAGCCTATTGATGCATAGGGAGGTGACATAGAAGTTAGTATGGATTTTGAGATGGGGATGCAGAGATAGGTCCCTGAGTTGAGTACATAGGGTTAGAGGACCCCAGATACATCTACATCAGCCCTAGCTTCTACTTTAGATCTAACGGGTGCATCTTCAGTGCCTTCTCGCCTATCAACTTTAATTATTGATTCAAGTATGAAGATAGTCTCTTGTGAGTTTATGTAGAGCTTGATGGACAACCAGAGATTCATTAGTACTCGATTACAGAATGTTAAGGTCAAGGTGGCAACTTTATATAGACAAATCCGACCATGGGTCCAGATTGCACTAAAGACTGCTGAGGCAAAATTAGAGTCTGCATACTAGGCCATAATTCTAGACCTATGTTCTGATTTGCATTCATGGATAGATACTTTTGAGGGTCAAGTATTGGCCTATTTCGGCAGCATGAAGACTCTAGATCTAGGAGATATCAGAGAGGAGGTGGATGTACTTAGAGTAGAGGTACACTCTTTCACTAAGAGCCACATGACATCCATCCCTCCAGCCGTGCCCTTATTTGTTGATTCAGTACCTTTATCCAGTCCCGGACACTTTGATTTATTTATGGAGGATAATTAGGCAGCCCTTGTAGTTGGGGCCAAAAGAGGTTGAGAGAGGGACCTGAAGAATCCAAGTATTCCATTTGACCAGGCCCTAAAATAGGATAGACATAAGTCAGTAGAGACTACAATTGCTGACAGGTAGAGGCATGTCGAGATAGCTGCGGGTGCATCATCTAGTAGTGCACTGCCACCACCGCCGCCGCCAGTTGATATACTCCCATACGGGGATGATCTAAACATGGATGCCTAGTGTGTCCTAGGTATGTCCTCATTCCCTTGCTTTGTATTACTTACACGTACAGTGACAGTGCATAGTCTTTTAGGTTGGGGTGGGTACACTATAGTCGTGATGAGTGTTTGTTGTCGTGCTTATTTTTCTGTAGGTCGTAGTATTATTACAAAACCGGCATGTCTAGGTTAAATTATTTCTTTTTATGTTTTGTTTTATATTGTGTTGTGTTTTTGTGTAATTGGGAGATTTTTGTTAGTATTTAGGCCAGTTGACATGTTTTTGTTAATTTTTGAGAAAAAATGATACCCCTCCAAAGTATTTTTATAATAATGTAAATGTATATCTGTGTGACCATTGTGGATCTCATTATGGCATTAGAATTAGGTCCATAATAATCATTGTTAACTTGTGCATGAACCGAATATGTAGTAGATTGTGATATGACCTTGTTCCATGTCTGTGTGAGATACTACTTAGTTTTCTTTGTGTGTTAAATCCAGAACTTGCCGGATTAAACTTGCCTAGGTTGTGGGATAGTTGGTTAGGAAAGAAACATAGGACATTTTTTATGTTAGTCTACTATTTGCCTAAATGACCTTTCTTGTGTAAATAAGTATCCCTTGATCCCGATTTTTGAGCCTATGGCCTATTTTTCTTATTACACCTTTCACCTTTCCATTTATATCACAATGGACCTATTTTATCCCTGATCCTCCCAGGACATTGTGCACCTAAACTCAGGAAAATTGTGTAAGTTGAGGGTGGCTATCATAAGGGTGTATGATGTAAAATGAGTATGAATAAGGGTAAAATAAGAGAAAAGTTAATTAGGCTGGGTGTTGTAGAAAAAGGAAAGAGAATGTGAAAAATACAAAAAAAAGAAAAATAATGAATAAAAGAAACCATACCTAACCTGAAGGTGCAACAAAGAATAAAAAGGGAGAAATGAGGGTGGAATAAAAAAAAATTAGTTAAAGTGTGGACATCAAAGTTAGTGTAGCGCAAAGGAGGCTTAGTCACTTGATATGTCCATATATACCATAGTAGACCCCCAAGCCTATATTACAAGCCGAATAAAGTCCTTTAGTGATCCTAACTTGACTATCTAAAAAATAAGGTAAAGAAAATTAGGGCAAGCCTATGGTATTTGATGCGCATTGGTTGAATTTCTCTTGTGAGTGTGAATGTCTTTTGACTGTCCCCACATTGACATGCATTATTCCATATAAGTGAATGGTACTTCTTTGTTGTGAGGGCACATGGTTTGTATTGCTAGCAGTTTACTTGTTTTGGTAGTGTAACTTGTATATATACATTGTTGTCTATTACTAATTTAATTTCCATATCTTGATTCCCTTGTGTCACACTATTATGCTTCATGTATACACACACTTGGTTTTAAATTATTGAAATATGGGGGCTTAAATTTGTTTGAGCTTAAAGTGATGATTGACTACCTTGAATAGTTTAGATTCTCCTAGCTAAGCATCATATTTTTGTTTTATTTTGTTGAGTTTCCTGAGGACAAGCAAATATTTTAAGTTGGGTTTGTTGACGTGCTATGGATTTATAGTACTTCCGATGCTTAAAAAATGAAATTATGTAAGTTTCTTAGGTTGTTTTGTGAGATATGATGTGTTTTAGGTATGTTTTGCAGGAGATAAGGTTTTGGATGCTAGACTTAAGAAAAATATGAATCTTGAAGTTTTTGGCTACTTACCCAGGCAATTCTAGGTGCAAGTGCCACTTATAGGGAGTAGGTGACCAAAGTAGGTGTCAGAACTTGAAGTTCAGAGGCTCAGATGCAAGAAAAGAAAGCTTTGGCACTTACTCTAGGCACATACGATTCGTAGGTGCCACCTATGGTTCATATGTGTCAGAAGTAATTTCTATAACTAAAATTCCAGAGAGTTTCAGGAGCAGTGCAGAGGTCTGGGTCACTTACCAAGGACAACCTACTGTCCGTAGGTGGTACTTATGGTCTATAGGTGTCCTAAGTAAGTAGCCAATAACCTCAATTTTCCTTTTCATTTGGGTTTTGATTTTTAGAGTTTCCACATATCCTATATATACCATTTTGACATTGTGTAGTTATTTTATGCACTATTAACACTTACAAGCTTATATTTGATTCCAAGTTTCAAATTTGATCTTGGGATTATTTTGTTCTTGATTTTGGTTGATAATTTAGTTACAAATTTGGGTCTTATTCAATTGTTATTGTGATATTGTGTGAATGTCTTTAGTTATGAATTCCTTCATTCGTTTCACAAGCATGAGCGGCTAAAGCCCTTAGCTAGGGTTTTGGGAACCCTAGCGTATTGATGAAGTAGGAGAAGTGCTAAGTTGTTTTGAACCAACATTCTTGCATGTATTGTATTATCCTTAATTTAATAGATGTTTAATATTAGGATCCTTCCTAGAGTATCACTACTTACTCCACAACAAGAGTAGTGACTAGGAAAAGATAATTACTATAGTAATTTGAAGATTAACTGCCGATCAAGGCTAATCAATATCATCTATGTAAGATGGTTATCTATCATCTGATAACTTGAGACTCAAAAAGTAATAGTTAACTGGAATCTAGGATAAGGGTTAGTAATGCGACATTCTGATATGCAAAAGCTATAGGTAAAATCCGTCAATTAGTCCATAAGACAATTGATGGTACATAACTTATTAGATTTTGCATGCAAGATACTGTGTTGGTTCAACCAAGCATGATAAACCTACGGATTTGAAAAGCCAGAGGTAACACAGTCCTAGTGTTCATCTTCGACTGATTACAACCAGAGTTAAGTTTTGTACTTGTTTGAGATTACAAATACAACCCCCATTAACTTTTAATTTTGCCCGATAGTTCCAACAAACGAGAGATATAATTCAACATCTTCCTTATGGGTTTGACCCCAACCTAGATGGGTTACTTTACTTGGAAGCGACCACTATATCCCAATTCGAGGTGTAGTTTGGGCGTTGATCAATTACGATGTGCGAAGAACCTATGATTTATGAAGTTTTTGGGGAACACAATCCTAGTGACTCTCTCTTACTAATTACAAATCAACAACTATTACTACTGAATTAATTGTTTACAAAAGCCCCCTCATTTTATTAGAGAGATTGTTACTGATTGTCTTACTAAACATTAATGGATATTTTGACTTATTCCCTATTGGATCGAACCCAAACTCTATTGGGTTTATTTGACAATGACCTCCTTATACTTCATTACGAGGTGTAATTTGAGCGATATAAAATTTTGGTGACATTAAGGGAGGGAACGGTTATGAAGTTGATTGCTTGTGTTTGTTTAGTGATATTGGTTGTTGTTTCCTGATTTTACTTTTCTTTTTGTTGATAGGGAACACATAGGTGTGTGACCAATACTCAGAGTCAAGGAAATACCCTGATTCCACTTGATACAAAACTTGAGAGTATTCTGAGAACTAATTGAAGAATAGTGAACAAAAAAGTTTGTAACCAAAGTGCCCTACTCGAGGATGTTCATGATGAGGATGCAATTTTGAATCAGCCAGTACATCAGCAAAATGGCCAAGAAACTACAAAATATATCACTACTCAGTTAATGGCTGAAGAGCACACTAGACAAGAAGTTGCCAGATGGGGGCAACTAGCGAAGAAAGGGCTAGACAAAATATAAATCGTTTAGTTGCACTTGATGAGAAAAATAGAAGATAAGAAATTGGGAGAAACATTATATATCTCACTATGAAAATTTGGAAAAAGATTTGGATTATTTGGAGCTGGTTGAGATAGGTGTTATTATCCCACTAGAATTGCCTCTGGGGACTAAGTTTCATATTTCTAGTGCCATGATCCACTTGCTGAATTTGAAATAGGTATTCTCAAGCCTTCCAACTGATGATGCAAATATGTATGTGATGAACTTTATGGGAATTTGCACTTTCCATAATCTACCTGGAGTAAGTCCAAAAGTGATTGGACTGAGATTATTTCCTTTCTCATATGGAAGAAGCTACATTATGGTTAGATGAATTAATGCGTGGATTTAGTACTACTTGGAATGAGTTGAGGACTCAGTTCTTGGACCAATTTTCCCCGCCTTCCAAAATATTGTAGTTGAAGGAAGAGATTAACAATTTTAGGGAGTTACATTCGGCGATACTATATGAAACTTGGTTGAGGTTCAAGAAAAAGCTATAGAAAGTTCCATATCACAAGATGACTGGTAGAAACTTTCTTAAGATCTTCTATAGAGTATTTAATTCAAACACCAAGGCTGAAGTAGACAATATCATGGGTGGATCATTCATGAGTTTGCATTGAAAGCACGCTTCTGAGATCCTAGATTGAATTACAAAAATCAAAGAAGGGTGGCATACTCGAGATACGGACATATCCTTAGGTACTTATGAAATTGGATTATCTACAGAGTAGAGAGTATTAGATGAGGCGGTAGCTTTAGAGGTAGCATAACTGAGGGCTCAGATTAGGTAGCTTACAAAATAATTTGATGCAGCGAGAGCAGAAAAGGTAAATGTTGTTGGTTCATAAGGTAAGGAACCTAAGTATGAAGAATTGGATTCTGAAAAAAGGCAAAGTTTATAGACATATAGGTGGTGGATTATTTAGCCAAAGGACAAGGGTCTAACTAAGACAATCAAAACTCTAGGCAAGGAAATGAAGGTCAGAACTACTATAGAGATAAAAATTATAATAAGTTGGTCTATAGATATAGGAGTATGGATTAATGTAGTGGTTAGAGGAAAAAGGATTACTATAAGGATAATAGCAGCCTTTATGTTTTACTTGGGAACCGTGATGCTGGTTCGAGCAATTCAAGAATGGAAGACATGCTTACAAAGGTTGTGAAAGGAGTAGAGAAAATAATAGACTGTCTTTAGATCATTAAGGAAGATATTTTAAGCATGAATCAAAAGTTTGAATTTCATACTACCACAATAAAAAAACTTGACCAATAGTTTGGTCAGATTTCTGCTGCTTTGAATTAGCGTCAACAAGGTACACCTCTGAGCAACACCATCCAAAAACCAAAAATGATGGTCATTACTTAGACGTCATTATTCATAGTAGTAAAATGACCAGGAATCCACCTATGTCAATGATTGTTGATAACAAGGTAGAATCGGTGGTCATAGATGATGAGAAAGTTGCTAAATTAATGTGTCATGATTTTATGTCACTTTCAATGCTTAAAACTGAAAATTATGCAAGTAATTGGGCCTTTTTGTTAGATGTGATGTGTTTTTATGTTGGTTTTGCAAGAAAATGGGGTTTGGAACAGAAAAGGAGAAAATATGATGATATTTTTTTATTTCGACTACTTATCGACCGTAAGTGGTACTTACTGCCATCGTAAGTGTGTTCGTAAGTAGCATAAAAATTTTGAAATTTGATTTTGAGTATGAGAATTATGAGTACCCACTTACGGGCTGCAAGTGGAATTTACGGCCATCATAAGTGGCTCCGTAAGTGCCAGAATCAAATTTTGAAAGTTGAATTTTTATCTGAGAGTTACAAAGGCCACCTATTGGGCGTAAGTGGCACCTATGATGCTCGTAGGTACACCCGTAGGTGATCAAAGGTTGAAATTTCCCTCTGAGTCTTATGATCCCACCTAGGGTCCATAGGTAGTTACTATGGCCCGTAAGTGGGTTTGTAGCTAAGTGTCGACATAATTTTCCTACTTTGTTTTGGATAGTAATTTTAGGATTTTTGATGTAACTATAAATACTCCATTGATGTTTTATTATTTTTAAGCATTCCTTACATTCACAACAATATATTGATTCTGAGATTTGACTTTTGTTCTTGGAATTCATTTTTTTGTTTTTTATGGTGGGATATTAATTTGAGATTTTGGTTTCTTTTCTTCAATTATTGTAAGATTATTCATATACTTTCTTTTATGAATTCAATGGATGTTCTTGCAAACATGAGTGGATAATTCACCTATCTAGGTTGTGGGAACCCTAATGGAATAACGAAGTAGAGGAAGTGCAAGTCGTTCTTGATCAATATTCTTCCATGTATTGTGAACTTCTTCAATTTGATTGTTTTCTCAATGGCTGTAGAAGTTAAGAACCTGCATGTATTCAATACTTACTCTAAAAGAGAGGTAGCGATTAGGAAAAAAGATCACAATAGTAATTTGAATCTATCAACCTCCATCTAATTAACTTGACATTCAAAAGGTAATAGATAACATGGGATACAGGACAAGGATTAGTATGGCGACACTTTGAGACTCAAAAGGTAATGAGTGAAATTCACAAAGGCGTTCACAAGACGGTCCGTGATACATTTCTTGTCAAATTTGCATGTAAGGAATTGAGATATTTTGATGGAGCACGATAAGTCTATGAAGTTAGGAAGTCAAGGGGAATACTGTCCTAGTATTCATCACATATTGATTTCAACCTAAATCGATCAAGATCTGTTGCTGCTGTTATTATTATCAAAAAAATCCCCCCATTTACTTTTCTACATTTTTTTGACTACCTCAACAAGTTTGTGACAAAGATTCAACTAATTCCCTATGGATTCGACCCCAACCTTTGTTGGGTTATATATTTGATAACGACCACGTTATACTTCTTTTAGGTGTAATCTTGGGCTAGATCACAAATATAAAGGCTTTGTTGTAGATAATAAGACACCTGAAAAGCCTCTAGTTGATAAACATGATTCCAAGGTAAGAAATAAAGCGTAAAAGAAGGTACCAAAAGTATTGACTTCTATTTCTTTTCAAATAAAAAGTAAAGAAGAAAACTAACGAGGGAAAGTACCAAAAGTTTACTTCTATATTGAAGGAGTTGATAGTGAATATCCCTCTAATTGAGGACGTTGAACAAATGACAGGTTATACAAGGATTATAAAGTAATTGGTGACTAAGAAGGGGACGATGAGTTATGATCCTATTGACAATGTTCACCTTGGTTAAGAAGAATAAAAACCCTGCAATATTTATGATATCATGCACTATTGGGTCTTTCAACTTTGCAAAAGATTTGTGCAATTTTGGTGGTAGCATTAATTTGATGTTGCTAGCAGTTTATAGAAACTTGGTGTTAGGGTCACCCAAATCTACTTTGATGAGACGTCTCATGGTATATCATACTGCAAAGAAGCCATTATGAATCTTATGTTATGTTTTGGTGAGGGTTGCATCCTTTATCTTTCTAACTGATTTTATCATCCCTAACTGTGAGATGGACTATGGTTTGCATTATTTTAGGGAGACAATTCCTTATGACTGGGTGGACATTAGTTTATATAGAGATTGTGTAGATAAAGTTTTGATCAAATAATGTATAAAATACCTTTAATATGTGCCAATTCATGAAGCAGCTAAAGGATATATGTGTAATCTTTGTGATAGATACAATCGACCAAGCTAATTTGGTAGCTACTATTAAGGAGAGACTTGAAGTCGAGGCTTTTACAATAGCAATTATAAATTTCGACGGTGATGATATTGAGAGTTAAAATAAGATGTAAATACACTTGATGGGAGGGGTTCATATGGTTATGTACCAAAGAAGTTAGATCTTGATTTGTAGAACATAATAGCCTCACTAGCTCAATCTTCTATTGAGAATCCCCCAGTCATGGAGCTCAAAGCTAATCCATCTTATCTTTGTTATTATTTTTGAGATCCAATAATAATTTGTCAATTATTATTGTAAATGATTTGATAGATTTGAAATTTGAGGCTTTGGTTTCTATTTTGAAGAGGTTTAAAAGGGCCATTGGTTGGTCCATTACTAATATCATTGACATTCCACCTGGAATTTGTATGTATAAAATCCAACTTGAGATGAATTGTGTGCCTAGTATTAAGCATTAACGAAGACTTAATCAATATATTCAAGAGATGGTAAAGAAAGAAATCATCAAGTTATTTTATATGGGTTTGGTTTACTCGATTGTAGATAACAAGTGGGTAAGCCCAATCTAGTATTAAGCATCAATGAAGACTTAGCCATTTCATGCCGCTTCGTTAAATCAAGCATTCCTTGGAAAGCATCTCATGATTTTGTTGTGTTACTTGTGAAAGAATTGTGAAGAATAGAAACTTTAGAACTGTAACCAGCAGTGAACCCATAAAAGAATTGCATGACCGTGAGAAAGACCGATGATCGTGGATTTAGTCCTCTGCATAGTGTCCATAAATTCTAAAGGGATGTATTTTGAGATTAATCCTTCGATTGGACACCATAATCTTATTGAGGAATCACGATCGTGGTACCAATCGTCTGATCAAACTCCTGGAAATTAAAATACAGTTCATTAAATCTATGATTTTAAAAAATGGCTATGTCATATATCACTATTGTTCTTATGCTTTTTAGGTTCCCATATAAGATTTCGCAAACCCTCTTGGTACGAATGAAAACTACAATCATGGCGAGAACCCACAATGGTGGGTAAGCATCATATGTTGGGTCTAACTATTTAAGTGAGACTTGATCTGACCCAACCTAATTTGGGTTTTAATATGCTTAAACCCTATATCTGAGACCCCATTAACTCAAATAAGCATGCAAACTCACTTCTCACACAACTAAAAGATTAAAAGAGTAGAAGTTAGAAATTCTTACCAATAATTCAAGTAATTTAGCTACTCCCTTCGGTCTTCTCATACAAGTTTTAGAGCACCCAAAATTTCAAGAAAGAGAATGTAAAGTCATTGCCCTACGTTAAGTATTATCTCCATATTTGAACAAGTAATAAATAATAAGTGCTAATTTGAATTTCATGGGCATTAGAAATATAAAAGACGTATTTTTGGTTGATTTTGTAAGTTGAACTTTTGAATGTATGAATAAAGGAGAAAGTCAGAGTACCCTTTGTTTAAAAACATAGACAACGAGGGTTGAATTTGGGTTGAAATTGTATGTTTTGAACTGATAAGTAGTAGTTCACACGTCATGACACAACCCATGATCCTAGTATCAACATAAGATCATGGGTTAGATCATTGTGGGGTGCCAATTTTCAAAGTGTAGGAGTTCATCAGAAGAACATATCCCACAATCGTTCTTTGTGCTCGCTTGAGTGATAACTCCCTAGTATTTTGGGGGAAGACTTCTTACAATCCAAGGCATCATCATATCTTCATGGCACGATTGTAGTAAGGATCGTTTAAGAAAATTCCCCAACCTTTATTAGTGTTTTAAAACTGAGACTAATACTTTCCTGTCTAGGTACTATGCCTCAAAAAACCCTAAAGTAGATGTAGAAGGATATGTCACAGGAATAGGCATAAAAATACAACGTTCGCCTCAGAGAGTGAGTCATAAAGTTTTAGTGGGTCCAATGTTGAGTTTTCCACAAGTGCATCTAATGATCAACATATACCTTGAACCACTACGACTAAGGTCAAGGAGACTAAATTAACTATTTTGGTGACTGTTTCTAACCCTGTGGAACTTTGCCAATCTTAAGAGAGAATTTATCCTATAAACCAAAATGAAGATGATGATACTGAGGATATAAGTTCCTCAGAGGAGGGTGAAGAGTCAAATCCTAAATCCTCCAAGGGGCTTGCTGCTAATGTGCCTCATAAGGGTGTTGAACCAGGGAAGTGGGTTATGCCTAGTGCCTGGTACTACTATATTGAGGAAGATTCATTGAAGAACCAGGGTAACAAAATGCAAAGTATATAGAAAGTGCCTCGGTTATTGCTTGAGTCATTATAGCGAGTCCCGAAGGTAGTTCAGGTGTTTGAGAGGTACGAACTGAGATTCATGACTAGGACACTCCACAATTATTGTCCTGATATGGTGTGGGAGTCTTATGCAAACTATTCATAATTGGTAAGGAACATGATTCTCTCGAATAAAAATAAGGACACAAGAAAGCAACCCCAGCTGGACAAGGTATAGGTGAGAGACCATGAGATTGATATTTCCATCATGTCTATCTTTAATGCCTTATTATAGAACACTTATGATCAAATAGAGAAGACCCTAGAATGTTATTTCTTCATGAATAATTGAAGAGGGTGAAAAAAGTTGTTGACTGATGACAAGGTTATGCATTACAAGTGGTTGGCAAACCACATTGTTGAATTGGCAAAACTATAGTTTGGGTGAATGGATCAACAATCTACAAACATACTTTCAAATTCTTAGCCAAGGGTTGGTGTTCGAATGTTTGGAAACACATAGCACCTACGGTAAATGACAATATATTGAGTGCCACCAATACATGCCTAGTAGAAATATGTATGATAGATCTAGAGCTGAACATTTCTGATGTACTATAGAAATATAGCACTTTTGATGCTTAAAATTAGGAAACATAAAATTTCTGAGGTTATTTTTTAGATATGATGCGTTTTGGGTATGTTTTACAGGAAACCATGTTTTGGATGCTAAGTTTATGAAAAAGATAAAAATGATGTTTTGGGCTACTTTTTGGAGCAATTATGGATGTTTAGGACACTTTCTAGATTGTTCGTGATCAAAGCATATTCAAGAATAAAAAAAGAGCTAAAAAGATGAATCTCGACACTTACTAAGTCAATATGTGGATCGCAAGTTGGACCTACGGGCCATAAGTAGGCAAAACAAGTTCCAGAAGTCCAAAATCTCGATAGCTGACATGCAGTATTTTTTCATCCGGTACATATGTTATATACCTGCGCTCACCCTTCTGACCGCAGGTACTACCTGCGCCCAGGGCCAGGGCACAAATGAAGACCACATGTGGACACCGATCCTATTTTCTCCTATTTTGTTTGGGTTTTAGTTTTAGAGTTTTTGCATGTACTATAAATACCCTTTATGTGTTTTTAGTAGGAGTTACGCACTTTTGATACTCAATAAAATATTTTGATTCTAAGATTCAATTTTCATCCTGAGATTCTCTTATATTGACTTCTGTTGATTAATTTAGTTACGGTTTTGGATTTTTATACTTCTTATCATTGTGATTTCATCTATGTTTTTGATAATGAATGATATTAATTTCTTAACAAGCATTAGCGGCTAAAACCCATAGCTAGAGTTGTGGTACCTTGGCGGGTTGATGAAGTAGGGAAAGTGTTTTTGTTGTTCTAAACCGATACCCATGCATGCATTGTTTTATCTTCATTATAATAGTTTTTTTAATGGGTGCACATGTTAGGATCCTACCTAGATATTGCTACTTACACCAAAAGAGGAGTAGTGACTAGGAAAAGATAAACAACAACAACAACAACAACAAACCCAGTGTATTCCCACCTGGTGGGGTCTGGGGGGGGGTAAGATGTACGCAGTCCATACCTCTACCTCTAAAGAAGTAGAAAGGCTGTTTCCGATAGACCCCCGGCTCAAGGCACCAGATACCACACAAATACCATGTAAAACACATAACATAAATACGACAGCCATACCAAGAATACATAACATAAATACACAAATACCATGTAAAACACATAACAAGAATACATAACATAAATACGGCAGCCATAAGTAAAAGAAAACAGATGATAGGAAAAGATAAAGACAACAGTAATTTAAAGTTTAAATGTCGATCCAAACTTCTAGGTTTTATATAAGTAAGATGGTAAGATTTCATCTAATAAATAGAGACATAAAAGGTAATAGTTAATTGGGATTAAGATAAGTGTTAGTAAGGTGACATCCTAAGACTCAAAAGGTAAAGGGTGAAATCCTTCTGCTCGTCCAAAAGACTGTTGAAGATACATAACTTATCGATTCTGCATGCAAAGTATCAGGTTGGTTCAATAAAGCATGATAAGCCTATAAAGTTGAGAAGCCATAGGAGTCATAATTATAGTGTTCACCTATTACTAATTACAACAAAATTTGATATAGTTACTTGCTTGAGATTATTACACAAAACCCCCCATTTACTTTTCTTGTTCTGCCCGCTGACTATAACTGCTGAGTTTCATGATTCCATGTGTTCCCTTGGGATTCGACCTCAAACTATGTTGGAATACTATATTTTGACAGAAAACGTGTTATCTTATGAGAGGAGGTGTAGTTTGGATGTCATCAAAATTTTGGCGCCGTTGATGTGGAATGCGGTGTTAATTTATGATTTGAAGTTATTACAATTTTTTTGGATTTTTCTTTCTTTTTTGGTTCTTAGTTGGGCATATGTTGGTGTATGCCTAGTATACAGAGTAGAGGCAATCCTTTGCTTCCACTAAATCTAAATCCATAGAGGATCCTACAAACACCTAGTATGATGTCTGAGCAGAAAAAAGATGAACTTCCTAAAGGGGTTTATGAAGCTGTACCTCCTCCTCCTTTCGAAGGAGTATAGGATATTATTGATCAATAAATTGGAGAGATTTTAGCTCAAGCTAAAGCTGAGAGGAGGGAAATAAAATAAGCTTTGTGGGTAGCAATATAAGCATAGCTAGTGGAGTAGATACAAGTAGCAGATCGCCGAGCAGCACTTGGTGGAAACCAGAACAGAGCTAGAGGTGCTCATGTTTAAGTAGTCCCAACATATCAGTATGTACATCCATATATAGATGATGAAGAATATATTGAGTTGACAGAGATTGGAGCCATAGTTCCTCCTGTTTAACCCCCAGGCATTAAGTTTGACATCACGAGTGCAATGATCTAACTTCTAAATTTAAAGGGTATGTTTACAGCTCTTCCTGCAGATGACGCAAAATTGCACCTTGCCAATTTCATTGAGATCTACAATTCATATACAAATATAGGGGTGAATTATGAAACACTCAGACTGAGGCTATTCCACTCCTTACTTATAGGAGAAATATCTTTATGGTTGGGGGAATAACCAAGAGGCTCTATCACTAAATGGAACGAGTTGCGGGCAATTCTTGAACAGGTTCTTTCCTCTATCTAGGATGTTGCACCTTAAGGATGAGAGCTATAATTTTAAGCAACTGCAATTGGAATCTATGTACAAGGCATTGTTCAGGTTCAAGAAGAAGTTGAGTATGGTGCCCAATCATCGATTTTCAGGGATGAGCTTATTTGAGAAATTTTAACGAGCCTTGACCATTAACTCTAGAGCCATGGTAGACACCATACCTGGATGATCATTTATGAGACTATGCTGAGAAGCAACTTTAAAGATGTTAGATCAGATCTTGCTCACTAACCGAGGGTGGAAAACTCAGGAGGCTGAGTGGGGATCTTCCACATATTCTATTGGTGCCTCATTCGACAAGAACGTAGCTGATGATACAATATTGCAAGAGATTGTATTTCTAAGAAATGAACTTGGGGTACTAGAAAAGTAGCTTGCAGCAATGACTTTCGAGAAAATAAATGCAGTAGCAACACAAGGGTTAGCTTCCAAAGCTTACAAGTCAGAATTGAACGAAGAAACAAATTATATGGATCATCTGTTGGCGGGTTGACAAGCCTAAGGGAAAGGAAATCAAGGTTAGAACTACTATAATAGATACAAATACCATAGCAGAGAGTCAGATAGTGACTGGAGGAAGAAGGATGACTATAGAGAGATGGGAGATAGGTATATTTGACCTGGCAGATGAGATGCAGAATCCAAAATGGAAGAGATATTGGCTAAGTTGGTAAAGGGTCAAAAAATCAAGACATTAGCCTTAAGGAGATTGAGGCTAATATTTTAGGATTTCCCCAGAAGGTTGAGTCATATTCCACTGCTATCAAGAAGTTGGAGCACCATTTCGGGTAGATATCAATAACTCTGAACCGGAGGCATCCAACCCTTTTGATCAATACGGTACAAAATCTAAGAAAACGATGGTCATGCACTTTCTATTACCACAAAGAGTCTACTATGAATCCCCCATGACCTGTTGCAGAGGCTGTTGATGATGAGACACTTGTTGTTAAGTCCGAGAATATAACAAGTGATAAAGGTAAAGTTGCTGAAGACAAAGGTAAGGGTCCGATCATTGAGCAAGAAATTAGATAAATTATGAGACCACCCTGACCTTTTACTTAGATATTAAAGCAAAAGAAAGAGAAAGGTAAGTTCAAGCGATTCATTGAGATGCTGAAAGAATTGAGCTTGAACATACCTCTTATTAAGGCATTGGAGAAAATGCCTGGATACTCCAGGTTTATGAAATAATTGGTCACAAGGAAGAAAAGAGTGATATTTGACAATGTTGAAGGTGTGCACCTCTGTAGTGCATTCATGACTAGGTCTTTGGCGTAGAAAAGGGGTGGTCCTGAGCATTCACTATACCATGCACTATTGGGTTATCCTAATTTTCCAAAGCCTTGTGTGACTTAGGTGTCAGCATTAATTTGATGTCTCTGTCTATATTCAAGAAATTAGGCTTGAACCCTCCGGAACCAACTTTGATGCAGTTGTTGATGGCTGACTGCATGGTGAAGAAACCTATAGAAATCTCATTTGATCTGATCATGAGGGTGGATCACTTCATATTTTTGGATGACTTTATTATACTGGACTATGAGGTTGACACCGAGATGCCCATTATATTAGGAAGACCGTTTATGTCCATAAGTAGAACTATGGTTGACATAGAGAAAAGTGAGCAAAAATTCAGAGTACGGTGAGGAGGCTACATTCAACATTCAAAAGTTAATGAAACAACCAAATAACATGAGGGTAGTGTAGGTTATTGATTGTCTTGATGATCTTGGAGGATACTCTTACAGGTATCTTGATTAATTCTAAGTAATCAAGATACCTGCATTGTACAGTAATATTAAACCAATCGTTGCATGGGAGGAAACCTATGGGATTGTTAGTGAAGTTTGAGTAACAAAAATATACACGTCGTTCTATGAAATTAAATCAAACGCTGAGTGGGAGGCAACCCACTATTGTTAGTGTTCAATTTTTTGTTGTTTTTCTTTTTTGTTGTTTTTTAGATCTTGGACTTAGCCCGAATATGGTAAAAATTGATACATTCATCAATTTCCAGGCAAGGGGGTTGTGTGATCAACCATCATGGTAATAAGTCCCACATGATAAGTTGTGTAATAAGTTGAAAAGTTAAACTTTTGAGGATGAAAAATGGAAAAATATGGACTTTGGCATCTAATTTTACTTTTGGTGCCCAAAACTTATGTTGGAGGACCATAAGTAGCTGGAAAATGTTGAAATGCCAGGTTTTGATTGCAAGAAAGTGGGCCAAAATTTTTGGCCCAACACTTGAGCCCTGCACCTGCTAGCCGCAGTTGGCACCTACACCCCATTCCTGGCCGTTGGTTGCACCTGGCAGGTGCAGGTGGAAGCTACGGCTAGGTCAAAAAGTGGATCAAAATTTTAATTCAAATTTTAGGGCCACTAACACATATATATGGCCTAAAACAGCCCCCACCTAAATTTAAACAACCTTAACCTCATTCAATCCTCAAAATTTCACTTTTCTCTTTGAATTCAAACTTCCCTCTTAAAACACAAGCTAACTGATAACGCTCAATCTACAGCTCTCGTAGGAGTGTAAAGCGGTCGTTAGCAAATATAGAACCCAACCTGGGTTGGGTGTCGATCCCTCAGGGAATAGCTTGGTCAACAAGTAAGCAGAATTACTAGACTTTTTAGTGCAAGTCTCGTAATGAGGGGGGATTGTAATGTGTAACCAAAACAATAAAGTAAAAGCTGAAAATAGCAAAGTAAAAAGAAAAGAATGTTTCGTAGGTTGTGAAACAATGAGAATTGAAGTGTTAGGGTTATGTCCACCTTTTGAGTTATACGTCTCTATTGGCTATGAGTGTGTAGAATCCAGACATGCATGTGCTTATAGAGAATTGTATTCGATGGTAAATCCAGGCGTCTTTCGACCTATTCGAGGATTATTTCACTTTAACTCTTTCGAGCTTAAAGCGTGTCTAACGGTACAAATTCTCCAAGAGGTTAATCCAGTTACGACACTAACTGTTTAGTAGGGAATTTTAGGGGGTGACCCTACTACCTTGACATTATCTCTTTTCCAGACAAATAACTTTTCTTTCGAACAAGTTAAATGTTATACTGGCGTATTCTTGCGTTTGCAACCACAAAGAATGTAGATTAAGATGAAGAGAATAATGATATAAGCATCATACGTGTCACGAACACACAAACTCACAGCAATAGATAGTATCTCAGTTGGCTTCCATAACCCCAACAGAGAAGTTTAGTTACCCATGATTGCGAAGGAGATCACGATTGACATTGTTGTTATACCACAAGATTGATTAATTTCGTGTAGCACAAGTGGTAGGCGTTAGGCGTGAATTTCCTAGGCAACGTAACGTTTCTCTTGTTTTGGAAATTAAGAAGTGAATAGATGAATAGAAGAAGAAAAATAGAATTAATGGAAAGATTAGAAGAGTTGTAATTGATGGAAGAAGAATGTATTAGAAGATGTCTTTTTGAAGTGAAGAATGCATAAAAATCTCTAGCATGATAGGGTATTTATAATACCCATATCCTAATCCTACTAAGCTAATGAAATACTTAACGAAATCCTATTAAACAAATAAAATACTTAACCCAATTATACTAGGTTAATGTAATATTCTCCTAATCCAAATAAGCAAATGAAATACTTAACCCAATTGTACTAGGTTAATGTATCATTATCCAAATCCAAATAAGTTACTGCAAGTCCCCAAAGTCTTCAGAAATGCTGTTTTAGCCCGGGACAGATTTTCCATGTATCACTTTTGGTCCTTTAGGCGTTCAAGCTCCCTTTCCTTCCTTCGTGAGCTTTCTTTGGCATCAAGTAAGCCATAAAATGCTGATTTCTGCATTAATTATACCTGAAACTTTGCTAATCATGTTCGTTAGCTTACTTACAGGAAAAAGGACTAAAAGTGCATGAAATATATACTTTGTTCTCAAAACATGGCATAAATATGGGCAAAATATATTGATATAGGCGTGTAAATTCGCCTATCATCAATACCCCACACTTGAAGCTTTGTTCGTCCTCGAACAAAATATCATGTCCTTGTAGATACTAACTTAGGGTTTCACAGCAACAACACAAAATATTCGTCAAGTCAAGCACAACAATTACCAATAAAAGAGTAGTTTTCCGATCATTAGTAGAAACAGTTTAACCTCTAGCATAGACTCGTGACAGTGATCAACTCATATTCAAAAGTTAAGGCACAAGGAATCATATACAACTATCCAAAACTCATCAACCATGTGTGTCTCACAATATATTACCCATAATCACTCACAAGTATAGCATCTTTTCCAAACATGGGTATCAAAATATCCTTGCTCTCGCTCTCACAAAGAATTCATATGTAGCAACTGATGACCATAGGCTTGCCCTTAGTGTAATACTCCACTAAATGTTAGAATGCTAAGCTTAGGATCAAGTAGGTCTTTTGATGGTTGTAATGTAGGCTAAGGGATGGGTAGGACTATTTTGGCCAGAAATAGTGACTAAGTTCCTAAGCACTTTAATACATCACATTGTATCATTGACATTTTTTTTTCTTTCAACCTTTCTTCTTCCTTTTATTCTACCACCCTTGTTCTCCTCTTTTGTTTTTCAATTTTAAACATAACTCACTTTTCAGCTTTCTTTTTCCTTTTTCTTTTCACAACATACCTCTTATGATATCACTTTCTTTTTCATAACTTATTCAAGCACCACTACAATTTAGAGCATCATACTTACCCAATTTCCTCTTATATTGTCACATGACTTTATACTTTAAAGCACTTAGGAATTTGGATCAAATCACGGTCTTGAAAAAAATGGATTAGGCTTACATACAAGGTTGTCAAAGAAATAGGCTAAAGGCTCAAAAGGGTTTAACTAGGATGATGTCCATGGGTAGGTAAAACATGTATAGGTTGCCAAAGAAATGCCTAAATCATCTCCTAAACTTACACTCCTTATTTTCGCTTTGCATACATACCAGGCAAGTTCTAGCATCAGCCACAAACATAGAATATACTATTATCTCACACACACAAGGCACATGGTCGACTTGATTGGAAGTAATATAGACTCTCGACCCAACAAGTGAAGGAATTGAACCACAAAATATCACATAATGAGTCACAATTAGAGCCTTAACGTCTCAATAGTCATAATTGTAGCACATACTCTTGTTATAATCTCATGTTGCCTATTGGAATTATTTCATGCGAAGCTAAAAAAAAAAATTTATTCCTAAAAAACGACACAAAAATAAAACAAAGTAAACAGAGTACAGATTATTCCTAAAAAATGACACAAAAATAAAACAAAGTAAACAGAGTAAACAAACATAGATGCGATAGAGAAGTATAGCATGCGATACCGCCACCCCACACTTAAATGGGACACTACCCTCAGTGGAAAATAAATACGAAGAACCTGGTCAGTCGGACTCTTCCTCAATGTCGAGGGTCATACCTCCTTCGTCGGAATCATCATAAGAGTCGTCGTCAGAGTTCTCCTCCTCGTCGGAGTCTGGCAAGCGTCGATCGTCATCGGTCGGCATATCATCGTCTAGAGGTTCCTCAAAGTATACGCCCACTCCACACATCTCCCGTGCATGCATGTTCATTGGATAGTCGTGGTCCAGCTGTTGGAGCTCTGCAGCAGTTGGAACACGTCCACCACTCATCATAGTAAATCGTGTCATGCCATAAAGATGACGGAAGAAACTCTCATCACGAGCATGTCTCTCCGCAGTAGTAAGGTTGACACCATGAGTTGTTTCAGCATCTTTGACCTTTGTGAGGTCAACCTTCTTTGAGTTATGTGGGAGTTTGTGATCAGCTAGTTCCTCTTCTATATCCTCCTTCCGCAAGAGTGCTGTCAACAGATTACCAAAAGTGAAGTGGGACCTTTTGTGGAGTCTGGCCTTCCGCATTGTAGAGCGAATGATTGCCCCAAAATTGATAGGGACATTCGTCATCAAAGCATAGACCAAACACACTCTATCTCTTGATATCTTGGTGTATTGAGTCCGAGGAATAAGGTATGAGTTGACAATACGCAACCAGATTCGTGCTTCCCTATTCAAGGGAGCATAGGGGAAGGTGTTGTGTCATCTGGTGTCTCGGTGTCTGCCCCACCTTGCCATCGATCTACTTCCACAAAGTGTGTGTCGTATTGCTCTATAAGGAGGCCTGCTGTACAGCTCCTTGAATGGTGCTGGGTCGACCGAAGGTAAACCAAGAAAGGAGTTGAGCAAATCTGCGTTGAGCTGTAACACTTGGCCCCGAATCTTGACTTCGTTGTCTGTGGTTTTTGGCGACCAGTTGGCGTAGAACTCCCTTGTCAAATCAAGATTACATTCTCCCATGTCACGGAAGATGAAATCTAGTTTCAATGCCATTATTTTCGCCAACATACGCGGCTCCTTCTTCGCTATGGTATCCTTGTTGATCAAGTCGACGTGAACATATTTCCGTTCCTTGTTGTTCTTGTACCATTCTTTGGCTTCCTCCTCAAGAACCCATTTTATTCCAAACATTCGTCGGGGTAGTTGCATTGAGGATGATTCTCCTTGTTCCTTGTGACCTCTCTTTGTTGCCCTTTTGGGAAGTGGTAGCCTTATCTTGTCGCGCTTTAGGTGCCATTGTTCCTGAGATTTAAACAGTATTCATGTTAGCATCAACTCAAAGGAAACAATCTATACACAAGCCATCGGGGTACCACCCCACACTTAGGTTCGTTAATACCAAACAGTGAAGTGAATTCATACGTTTTAGGAACTATGTTCCGACAAGAAAATCAACGATGTATCACTACTGGCAGCCATTGCACTACGTTCATGTTAGGTATAACAACACTACTACGTAGGGGTTACATTATGGTATAGTTTCTTTCATCAATCACAACCTCCTAAGTCGGTAGTCAACTATAGGTCTTATTCCGATGAACGGGATAGTCTAACATGTAAGTATCCAAGTATCAAACTTAAGCAATTGTCATAACCCTAGCAATTCCGCAAATAGTATAACAATGCTATTAAAACCAAATTCAAGGCGGAAACAAGTCAAGATTATCCTAACGTATATGTTCACGCACATGGTTTTGTGTCAACAATCCAAACACATTAACATCACCAATAATCTTTCAAGATGTAGCAATTCATAATAGGCATAGCAACGTAGTACTTACGAGAAATAGATGAAGAATAAAAGAGTACTTACGTGATTGAAGCCTTTGGATATGGTCTTGTGAATTGGAAGAGCAAAATGAAAAATTTTGAGATGATGTGGAGAGAGTATGCGGCGCCTTTAGGTCTATTTCTAATGTGGTTAT
Source organism: Capsicum baccatum var. pendulum (assembly GCA_030864225.1). Classification (NCBI taxonomy): domain Eukaryota; kingdom Viridiplantae; phylum Streptophyta; class Magnoliopsida; order Solanales; family Solanaceae; genus Capsicum; species Capsicum baccatum. Next base: position 68,487,966 of record CM061553.1, read on the forward strand.
GTTTCAAGACCAAGTCCCCTTTATATAGGAAAAGAATGGGTCGAGTTTTGACCCATTTACAAACGGTTTTGGAGACAAAAATGCCCTATATGCGGCGCATAATGCTTGGCCTAGTCATAGTATAGGCGGCGCATAGTGTATGGCATTTAGGGACATATGCGGCGCATAGGTCATGGCATTTAGGGACATATGCGCCGCATAGTGTATAGAATTTGAGATACTGAGACCTAATGCTATAGCATAGGCGGCGCATAGTGTATAGCACACTTAAGAATGGGCGGCGCATAGTGTATAGCACACTAGATTCCGAGACCTTGGGCTATAGGATAGGTTGTGCAATATTCGTGGCCTAGTTTTACCTAGGCCTAGCCTTCCTCGATGCCTATTTTGGCATGAGCAATGCTCAATCCATAGCCTTATGCATCCTTATACCTAACTTACCACCTTTTCCATCCAATACGTCCAAATCGTCATTTGAAACCAATCTCCTCATTGAATACTTCTCGCACCTATATTTGCTCAAAACCAATGAAAACGATTAGTACGATGGGTTGCCTCCCACTAAGCGCCTTAGTTTTGGTCATGGCACGACTCTTATTTTTGGATTTTCTCTTACCGAAAGCAAAACAAGTAATAGAACAAAAGAAAGACAAAACGATAAAACAATAAAACGATGGGTTGCCTCCCATCTAGCGCCTTATTTATTGTTGTGGCTCGACATAGTTTCCTCGAGTACTTAGACTTCGTCAAGGTAAGTGATAGCCATATAATTCATCGAGTCAAGAGGACCGATATAAGGTTTAACACGTTGGCCATTCACTTTGAAGACAACACCATTATTGTCTTCCAATTCGACTACTCCAGACGAGTAGACTTGGATAACTTTGTATGGACCAGACCACTTAGACTTTAACTTACCTGGGAAGAGCTTTAATCTGGAGTTGAAGAGAAGTACCATATCACCCCTTTGGAAGTTTCGTCGAACAATCCGCTGATCATGATACTTTTTCATCCGCTCCTTGTATAGGTCTGATCTTTCATATGCATGGAGACGGAATTCATCTAATTCGTTCAGCTGCTCCAACCTCAGATCTTTAGCATCATCCCAATTCAAATTCAATTGCTTCAATGCCCACAATGCCTTATGCTCGAGCTCGATGGGTAAGTGACAAGCCTTCCCATAAACTAGTTGATAACGAGACATGCCAATGAGTGTTTTGAATGCAGTCCTGTATGCCCATAGTGCATCATCAAGCTTCCTAGACCAATCCTTCCTATTCGCATTAACCGTCTTCGCAAGGATTTGCTTGATCTCTCGATTTGAAACTTCTACTTGTCCACTAGTTTGGGGATGATAAGGCGTAGCTACCTTATGTTGCTTGACACCATACTTGGCCAGAACAGATTTGAATAGCTTGTTGCAAAAGTGAGATCCTCCATCACTTATGATAGTACGTGGTACTCCAAAGCGAGAGAAGATATTCTTCTTTAAGAACGCTACAACACGCTTCCCTCATTGTCGGCCAAAGCTACAGCTTCCACCCATTTTGAAACATAATCTACAGCAACCAAGATGTACTTCATTCCAAACGAATTCACGAATGGACCCATGAAATCAATACCCCACACATCAAAGATTTCTACCTCAAGAATTTTAGACATGGGCATCTCATGGTGTTTTGAAATAGCACCTTGACGTTGGCATTGTTCGCACCTTCTAACATAGTCATAGGCATCTCTAAATATCGAAGGCCAATAATAACCACTTTGCAAAACTTTTCTTGCCGTCCGATTGCCTGCGTGATGTCCTCCAACTTGGGAAGTGTGGCATGCTTCCAATATAGTAGGCACTTCTTTATGAGATATACATCGTCGAATGATACCATCCGCGCATCTTCGAAACAAATAAGGTTCATCCCAATAGTAGTACTGTACGTCATGCATAAACTTCCTCCTTTGGTGGTAAGATAAATTGGCAGGTATCACATTACTCACTACGAAATTTGCAAAGTCCGCATACCATGGTAGTTCCTCCATTGTTGTCGCTGATATCTCTTTGTCCGGGAATGCATCATCAATCTGATTTTCAGGTTGCACCACATGTTCATTCTCAAGTCGAGATAGGTGATCGGCCACTTGGTTCTCGCAACCTCTTCTGTCTTTGACCTCAAAATCGAACTCTTGTAGCAGCAACACCCATCGAATTAATCTTGGTTTTGCATCCTTCTTTGTCATGAGATACCTAAGATCTGCATGGTCTGTATGAATGATCACCTTAGTACCTAATAGATAGGCACGAAACTTCTCAAACGCGTACACAACTGCTAGGAGCTCTTGTTCAGTAACAGTGTAGTTCCTTTGGGCTTCATTTAGGACCTTACTCGCATAGTATATAGGATGAAATAATTTCTCCTTTATTTGTCCAAGTACAGCTCCAATGGTTACACCACTAGCATCACACATGACTTCGAACGGGAGAGACCAGTCTGGTGCTATCATGATAGGGGCTTCAATGAGTTTTCCTTTAAGGCATTCGAATGCCTTTAAGCAATCTTCATTAAAGTCAAACTTCGCATCCTTCTCCAATAGTTTGCACAATGGACTAGCAATTTTGGAGAAATCTTTGATGAACCGACGATAGAAACCTGCATGGCCAAGAAAACTACGAACTCCCTTCACCGAAATTGGAGGCGGTAGCTTCTCAATAACCTCTAATTTTGCTCGATCAACCTCTATTCCTCTTGCGGAGATCTTGTGCCCAAGAACGATTCCTTCTTTTACCATGAAGTTGCACTTTTCCCAATTCAGCACAAGGTTGAATTCTACACATCTTTGCAATGCAATGCTCAAGTTTTCCAAGCACGACTCAAAAGATTCACCAACAACTGAAAAATCATCCATAAATACCTCCAAAGTGTCCTCAACCATATCAGAGAAAATGGACATCATACAGCGTTGAAAGGTGGTTGGTGCATTACATAACCCGAATGGCATACGTTTGAAGGCAAACGTACCATATGGGCATGTAAATGTTGTCTTCTCTTGGTCTTCGAGGGCAATACAAATCTGATTGTAGCCTAAATAATCGTCCAAGAAGCAAAACCATCCTTTCCCCGCTAATCGATATAGCATTTGGTCCATGAATGGCATTGGGAAGTGATCTTTGAGTGTCCAAGAGTTCAGCTTTTGGTAGTCCATGCATACTCTCCATCCAGTGACGGGTCTGAGTGGAATAAGCTCGTTCTTAGTATTCGCAACCACCATCATGCCTCCTTTCTTGGGAACACATTGTACCGGGCTTACCCATGTACTATCAGAGATTGGATATACAACTCCTGCGTCTAACCACTTGATAATTTTTTTCTTCACCACTTCTTGCATAGGTGGGTTTAGACGTCTTTGATGCTCAATGGTGGGTGTGCAATTTTCTTAAAGCTGAATTTTATGTGTGCAAATACCAGGTGGAATACCAATAATATCCGCAATGGTCCATCCAATGGCTCTAATATACTTGCGTAAGATAGCAATAAGAGATGCAACTTGTTGCTCACCCAAATCGGCTGCCACAATAACTGGAAGTGTGTTTCCGCTTCCTAAGAATGCATACTTTAAATGGCTTGGCAGCTCCTTCAATTCTAACGTGGGTGGCTCTTCAATAGATGGCTTAGCTGGTGGTGTGGGTCGATTCTTGAGATCAAGGTCCAGCTTCTTGGGAGCATAGCGATATGTCCCTAATCCCGATAGAGCACAAGTAGCTTCTTCACCATTTTCAGCATCCTCATTCTCTCCATTCATAAGCAGAACCGCCAAAGGATCATCGATACTTTGCTCCTCTTCAAGTAATTCTTTCTCATCATCAAAGAAAACATCAGCCCCCGAAAATACACTTAGATCTTTGGGCTGCTTCATTGATTTGCACACATCAAAGCGAACCACTTCGTCATTTATTCGGAATGAAAGCTCATTAGCTCTCAAATCAATAAGCACACTTCCTGTAGCAAGGAAAGGGCGCCCCAAGATTATGGGAACTTCTGAGTCTGCCTCACAATCCAAAATAACAAAGTCTGCAGGAAAGATGAATGAAGAAATCTTTACCAATACATCACATAGAATACCAACAGGTCGTTTTACCGACCTATCCGCTATGACAAGCTTCATATTGGTTGGAGTAGGATTACCCAACCCCAACTTCTTGTAGATCGATAATGGAATCAAATTAATGCTGGCTTCTAAGTCACATAATGCTTTGGCAAAATTCAAAGATCCAACGGTGCAAGGAATAGTGAAAGCTCCGGGGTCGGCCTTCTTCTGAACTATCGACCGGGTAGAAATTGCACTACAATGATGCACATCTTCTTTCAACTCATAACTTGCTGCCCGCTTTTTAGTCAAAAGATCCTTCATAAACTTCGCATACCCAGGCATTTGTTCAAGTGCCTCCACCAATGGAACATTAATGGTCAGCTGTTTCAACATAGTCATGAACTTGCTGAACTTTGTGTCATCCGCCACCTTCTTCAATCTTTGGGGAAAAGGTGGTGGTGGGTATGGAAGTGTTCTTTCCACGGATTTTTTCTCCTCTTGCTTCCATTTTTCCACTTTTTCAAGCTGCACCGTGCTGTAGGTGGCGTCCTTGACGTCAGGAGTAGTAGCTGCGACATCTTCTCCTTTTGCGTTATCATCCATGTCCGTAACTGTGTCAACCACTTGCTTGCCTTTTGCTGAAGTTTCCAGCACCTTACCACTTCTGGTAGTGATGGCCATGCATGACCCATCATTCCTTGGGTTTTGCACAGTATCGCTAGGTAAAGTGCCGGCTTTTCTTTGATTGAGTGCGGCTGAAAGTTGGCTCAATTGCTGCTCTATTTGCTTGATAGAAGTGGAATGAGAATCAACTAGTTGTTTCATGGAGGACAAATCATTAATTACCTCCGTAACTCCCTCGCTCGTTGCTTTCACTCCTTTCAATAATTTAGCCATCATGTCTTCCATACTTCCAGAATTAGATGTGGTGGTGTCACGTCCACCAGGGGGAACGTACAAACCACTCTTTTCATTCTTATTTTTCCAACTACCTTGGTCTTTGTTTCCAGATTTATCATAGTAGTTCCGACCTTGGTTTCCTTGGGTATTCCCACGAAAACCCCCCTGATTGTTTAAGTAGTTGGCCTCTTCTTCCGAATCAGATTCGTCTCTTTCTTTTGACGCAATAGCTTTCACTTTTTCGGTCTTCCTTGTTAATAAATGCTTTGTAAAAAGATCCATTTGTGTTTTCAGATGCGCCATATCTTGATCACGTTCTTCTTCTCTTCTTCTTTGGTCTGCAGTCATGCCAATAGATAAAGTGGGGCTTGCTACCTCAGAATCCTTGGTATGCCAAGCTCTACTTTGCTTCGTCATACGATCTAGCATATTGATTTCTTGACCAAAAGTGAGGTCCATAAAAGATCCTCCAGCTGCGTTATCCACCACTGGCTTAGTTATTGAATTGAAGGCTCTATACAATATCTCCATTAGGTGAACATTAGTCATGTGATGGTTTGGGCATCTCGCTAGCTTTGTCTTGAACCTCTCCCATGTTTCATGAAGAGCTTCAGTGGGAAGCTGACGAAAGTTGCTGATTTCATCTCTCAATTGTGCCCTCTTGGATGACGGAAAGAATCTTTCTAGGAAAGCGTCTCTCAATTGCCTCTAATTTGTAATTGAATCAGGAGTCAGCCCATTTAACCATAGTGTTGCCTCCCCAGACAGAGACAATGGAAATAAGCGTAATCGAATTACATTCTGACCAACACCAGGATCGTCAAACGACTTGCATATAGAAATAAAGTTGATGAGATGCATATTCGGATCATCGCTTGCTAGTTCACCAAATAATCCCTTGAGTTGCAATAACTGAATCATGGTGCTTGTGCTATTGAACTTGGCTCCGGGCGCTAATGGTGGTGGAATTATGGCTCCAGTGGCTCCGGGACCATCAAGATCATCATCATCATCATCAAAAGTTGGTTGCATGGGTTGGCGATCATACCTAAATCGAGCTTGACGACCTCTTCTGTTGGCAGGTGTTATGATTTCAGCATCACGCCTTGGGTTTAGTAACTCGTCATCACCTAAATCCTCATCGTCAGGATTTGTTGCTCGCCCAGGGTTATCAATGTTTTGTTGGTGTACTTGGGCGGCGGCAAGAGCAGCTAATCTTGCCTATTCCTGTTGAGCAGCCATCCTTTCGATTTCTGCTTGTGCTTCCATTCTGCCAATACATTGTGGTTCAGGATTGATAGGTAATAACGGTTGACCAGAACTTCGAGTATGGGGCATGCACTAAATAAAAACCTGCAGTAAACAAAAACAAAAACTGAAAGTAAAAGTACGCGAATCTTTGACCAAAGGGTCTAGTAATTATCACAAACTTGATTGACACTCGTATTCCCCGGCAACGGCACCAATTTTTGATAACGCTCAATCTACAGCTCTCGTAGGAGTGTAAAGAGGTCGTTAGCAAATATAGAACCCAACCTGGGTTGGGTGTCAATCCCTCAGGGAATAGCTTAGTCAACAAGTAAGCAGAATTACTAGACTTTTTAGTGCAAGTCTCGTAATGAGGGAGGATTGTAATGTGTAACCAAAATAATAAAGTAAAAGCTGAAAATAGCAAAGTAAAAAGAAAAGAATGTTTCGTAGGTTGTGAAACAATGAGAATTGAAGCGATGGGGTTATGTCCACCTTCTGAGTTATACGTCTCTATTGGCTATGAGTGTGTAGAATCCAGACATGCATGTGCTTATAGAGAATTGTATTCGATGGTAAATCCAGGCGTCTTTCGACCTATTCGAGGATTATTTCACTTTAACTCTTTCGAGCTTAAAGCGTGTCTAACGGTACAAATTCTCCAAGAGGTTAATCCAGTTACGGCACTAACTGTTTAGTAGGGAATTTTAGGGGGTGACCCTACTACCTTGACATTATCTCTTTTGCAGACAAATAACCTTTCTTTCGAACAAGTTAAATGTTATACTGGCGTATTCTTGTGTTTGCAACCATAAAGAATGTAGATTAAGATGAAGAGAATAATGATATAAGCATCATACGTGTCACGAACTCACAAACTCACAGCAATAGATAGTATCTCAGTTGGCTTCCATAACCCTAACAGAGAAGTTTAGTTACCCATGATTGCGAAGGAGATCACAATTGACATTGTTGTTATACCACAAGATTGATTAATTTCGTGTAGCATAAGTGGTAGGCGTTAGGCGTGAATTTCCTAAGCAACGTAACGTTTCTCTTGTTGCGGAAATTAAGAATTGAATAGATGAATAGAAGAAGAAAAATAGAATTAATGGAAAGATTAGAAGAGTTGTAATTGATGGAAGAAGAATGTATTAGAAGATGTCTTTTTGAAGTGAAGAATGCATAAAAATCTCTAGCATGATAGGGTATTTATAATACCCATATCCTAATCCTACTAAGCTAATGAAATACTTAACAAAATCCTATTAAACAAATAAAATACTTAACCCAATTGTACTAGGTTAATGTAATATTCTCCTAATCCAAATAAACAAATGAAATACTTAACCAATTGTACCAGGTTAATGTATCATTATCCAAATCCAAATAAGTTACTGCAAGTCCCCAAAGTCTTCAGAAATGCTGTTTTAGCCCGGGACAGATTTTCCATGTATCACTTTTGGTCCTTTAGGCGTTCAAGCTCCCTTTCCTTCCTTCGTGAGCTTTCTTTGGCGTCAAGTAAGCCATAAAATGCTGATTTCTGCATCAATTATACCTGAAACTTTGCTAATCATGTTCGTTAGCTTACTTACAGGAAAAAGGACTAAAAGTGCATGAAATATATACTTTGTTCTCAAAACATGGCATAAATATGGGCAAAATATATTGATATAGGCGTGTAAATTCACCTATCATCACTAACCTCACACTTTAGTAAAGGAAAAATGACATTTTTTTGTGATAGAAACATGTCCTAACATGCTAAAAACAAGTTCCAACATTGGTTTTGCTAGACTTCATTATTCATTTCTAGTTTTTCATAAAAGAGGTAACTTTCCCTGCTCCTAATTCTCCTGCCTATATTTTGTTGCTTACTCCAAAAGAGGAGTAGGGACAAGGAAAAGATAAAGACAACAATAATTAGGAGTTTAACTGTTGATCCACTCTTCTAGATTCTATCTTAGTAAGATGGTTAGATTTCATCTAATAACTAGATATTCAAAAGGTAATAGTTAACTGGGATTAAGATAAGGATTAGTAAGGCGACATCCTGAGACTTAAAAGGTAAAGGGTGAAATCCTTCTACTCATCCAAAAGGTTGTAGAAGGTACATAACTTATGATAGGTCACTTACCTAGGGTAAGTGACACTTACACCCCATAAGTGCCATCATAATAGTAGAGACTGAAGGTTTAGAGAAGCTGAGATTTCAAAAGTTTGGTCATTTACAATAGCCATTTATCTGGGGAAAGTGCCACTTACCTGAGGTAGGTGACAGCCGACCCAAGTTTCCTGGTTCATTTTGGTTTGGATTTGTAGGGTTTTTATGTAATCTATATATAATTTTATGATGTTTTAAGTTAATTTTTGCACTTGTATGCACTCATAATATTCAAAAATGTATTTTGATTTCAAGATTGACTTTTGATCTTGGAATCTCTTTGTTCTTGGTTTTTGGTTGATTAATTGATTTGAGACTTTGGGGCTTCTTTGTCAATTATTGTGAGATTATTCATATGTTTTATTTATTGAATTCCATTGATTATTTTGCAACTATGAGGGACTTATTCTCTTAGCTAGGGTTGTGGGAACCCTGGCAGAATAATGGAGTAGGGGAAGCGTGAGATTATCACTGCTTACACTTACATAATGATCTTCTTCAATTTAGTTATTTTTTAGCAGTGGCCAACACGAAAAAACTGCCTATATTCGAGATCATCTTCACAAGAGTGATTGAGATTGAAAAAAGAAGATTACAATAGTGATTCGAGGCTATCAACCCTCGTCTAATAACTTGATACCCATAAGGTGATAGTTAAACTGGGATCAAATACAAGGGTTAGTAAGGCGACACCTTGAGACTCACAATGTAAAGGATGAGATTTTTCAACGCATTTACAAGACGGTTGGTAATACTTACGTCATGAACTAAGGTAAGACCTAGTCGCAAAAATTATGCTTACGGTCACAAGTAAACACAAGCTAACCTATGAGTTGGTACCTGATGTGAGCACTGAATAAATGTCACTGAAATAACATCTGTGGAAGATAAACTGATAAGATACTGAAAATATGAATACTGAATATATGTAAGTGAAAATTCTAAAATATTTGTAACAACTGATAATACTGAAAAACTAAATAACTGTTTACAAACTGACTCTCTGAAAGCCTCTAAACATCATGAGTAGTAGATGGAAAAAAACCACAACTAACTTTGATTGACTGAACGTAAAGAAATAATGAAATAATAGAGAAAACATATCATGTCCTCGATGGATAAGGACTCACCACTACTGTTGCTAGGTAACACTGAGCTATCTAAGAACAGTCGAGAAATAGAGCGTCCGGACCTATGTTATAAGACAACATAGCACAAAGAAAAGTATGCGGTCAGAACTTTGAATGTATTGGTATGTGAGATAAGGACTGACTGAAATGCATGAGATAACTGAGAATAATGTATAAACATGTAATATATGAGAATGCAAGACCAAGCATAAGCATGTTACAGTAACATTCTTAAAATCTAAAAGGCTGAAATCTGTGTAACTGTATAACTAATAAATCTATACACTTGGTCAAGCAAACTTGAGTTGAGATACACTGACATACTGACTGAAACTGTGGGAGGTATCATATAACCGACATAACCCAATTTGAGATAATCAGAGTCTAACCTATAAACCCAGTTGGAAGGGTGTCAGTACCTTGCCACGGGTACTAACACTGGCTATGTGGATTTACTAATCTGATGTCCCAAAGGACTAGGGAGTCATTCCTAAAATGACAGGTGACCCCTAAGAGAGTGTCAGTCCTAAACTGGTGGGTGACATCTCATAATCCTATATTTTCTACATAATTCTACAACTTGGGGACTGCTACTAAGGACCCGATCCTAATTGGTAGGTGAGCCCCCATCCCTAGGTTCGCTTGATGATAAATCCTACTCCCAACTAAACTAAACTAAATTTAACTGAACATTACTTATGGTGGTGCTCATTATGATTATATAACAACAACAACAACAAACCCAGTGTATTCCCACATAGTGGGGTCTGGGAAGGGTAAGATGTAAGCAGTCCATACCACTACTTTCGAAAAAGTAGCAAGGCTATTTCTGATAGATCCCCGGCTCAAGAATCATGATTATATAAACTGAATAAAATAATAATAATATCCATGGTTTAACTGAATCATTACTTGAAAATTTAAAATCATGTAAAACACATAGGTATCAGGTGTTCATAACCCACCAGCACTGAATGACCATAAATATACGATACAAGCTTTAAACTATAGTATGAGATCATGGTTTAAAGAGCCATAACATAGACATTTCATCAAACATGTGAGAATTATGAACTTTAACATAGGAATGTGTTAAGTATGAGGAAAACAACATGATTACATGGATAAATTCATAAATTGTGGATTTAACATGAAATTCACTTGAATAAGACATGAGAAACTGAAATTTAATGAATGAAGCAACCTAACTTTTCATGCGATCATACATAGTCATGATTTAAGTTCAAATTACTAGGGAGCACATGAATTTAACCTAACTTGAACATATGAAATTCCATAGTAAAGGAAAAACTCCATAATTTAATTGAAAAGAAGGTTTTTGGGATCCATGGGTGAAAGGGACCCATAGATGAATACCCACATACCTTAATAGCTAGTTTCTTAAGAATTTCGTGAACTTAGAAGCTTGAACTCTTGATTTATTAATAAAGAGCTTGGGTTTTGTTCTTGCGAGAAGAGGAGGTTTCTTTAAAGTGATTTGGAGTGAAAGGGGAAAATAATGCCCTTTTGGAAGTCCCAAATTTTGTCAAGGATGAATTAGGGTGAGGAAAATGACTCAAATACCCCTTGGGAACTTAAACCATATAACTGTGCGGTGCAAAACCATGCGCCATGCATCTTTCTCCGTGGTAGAGAGGAACGCGCCGTGAAGCTTTCTCCAGGGGAGAAAGCCACGTGTCGCGGACCACTCCACCTTGGGAGAGAGCAATGCATCGCAGCCTTATCGTGTTGTTCATCAATTTTAGCCATTCAAACATGCTCCGATCCTCGTCCAAAAATCTCAAAACCCTCTTGAGATGTACTTTTAACCTCTCTAAAAATGAATCAACTAAAAAACCAATATTTCGAGGTTGGGAAGGCAAAAATAAAAATCCATAAAGTTTAGGGGTCTTGAAAATGACTAAGTCCTCAACACTTAGTGAATTTTTCAAACCTTAAAACCCTTAAGCATGTAAATAAGAGATGAATCAAGCTTAGAATATTATGGGGTATTCAATATCTCCACCTTGGGAACATTCGCCAGTGAATGAGACTGGTTAGACTAAGAAAACTAAGGAAATTGAGGTTATATACTGAACATGCATAACTTGGATCATGATAACATAACTGAGTTTGAAGCATGATACATGAACTGAACTAATAACGTGAATGCAAACAATGACATGAGAATGGTAACATAGCTGACACTAATAACGAAAAAGAGTCAATCTAAGAAAAATCATTATCTCAAGTTGGATCTAAGTTTGCAGAGAAAAGATGAAGGTACTTGGTTTGCATATCTACTTTTGCTTCCAAAGTAGATCTCTCAACGGACTGATTCCACCAAAAAACTTTAACTAAGGAAACCTCTTTATTCCTTAGCCAACGAATCTGACAATCAAGGATCTCAACTAGGAATTCTTCGTAGGAATGTCTATCTTGAATACCCATACTTTCTAAAGGAACAACAATAGCTGAATCACCGATGCATTTCTTTAACAAGGAAATATGAAACACCGGATGTACTGATGCCAAGTATGAAGGAAACTCAATCTCATAAGTGACCTTTTTAAAACGATTCAAGATTTTGTAAGGGATAACATAGCGGGGACTAAGTTTCCCCTTCTTGCCAAATCTTTTCTCTCCCTTTATAGGCAAAATCTTCAAATAGACCAAATCATCAACCACAAACTAAAGATACTTTCTTCTCATGTCTGCATAAGATTTTTGACGACTTTGGGCTATCTTCAACCTCTCTCAAATCAACTGAATTTTCTCCATTACCTCAAATACTGAATCTGTCCCTATCAAAGCAGCTTCACCTACTTAAAACTAACCAATGAGAGATCTACATCTCTTTTCATAGAGAGCCTCAAATGGAGCTATCTGAATACTAGAGTGATAACTATTGTTATAGGCAAACTCAATCAATGGCAAGTGGTCATCCCAGCTACCTTTAAATTCAATAACACATGCCCTCAATATGTCCTTTAAGGTCTGAATGGTCCTCTCTGCCTGACCATCTGTTTGGATGAAAAGTTGTACTGAGATGAACTTGGGTTCCCAGACCCTTCTGAAAAGCCTTCCAAAAGTGAGAGGTAAGATGAGTACCTCTGTTTGTAATAATAGACTATGGAATCCCATGCAACTTTACTGACTCCCTAAGATAAAGCCTGGCATAATCCTCAGCTGAGTACAAAGTATGAACTGGCTAGAAATGAGATGATTTGGTTATTCTATCCATAAAGACTCATATTAAATCATGCTGATGATGCGTACGAGGCAACCCTATCACAAAATCTATGTTCACTATTTCCCACTTCCAAGTGGGGATGATAAATTCTTAAAGCGTACCACTAGGACTTTAGTGCTCAACTTTAACCTACTGACAATTTGAACACTTCGCCACAAACTTTGCAATATCCTACTTCATAACATTCCACCAATAGATTTCCCGCAAATCACTGTACATCTTAGTGTCTCCTGGGTGGATAGAGTTTCACGCACCATACACTTCTGTAAGTATTCATTATCTTAAACCATCAACACACGAAATAAATAATCTGCCCTAACAATGAAACACACCATCTCCCTCTTGGGAGAAAACCTCTACTTTCTAATCTCAAATTTCCTCCTTCAAGTTACCCAAACTAGGACCCCTATCTTGCTTTTCTTTCACTTCGGCAACCAATGAGCATTCTGAACTATTCTGAACCCATATACTACCTTCACCTAAATCAACCAACCTAAGGACTAATCTAGCAAGATGATGAACCTCACTGACTAACTTCTTTATATCTTCCTCAACATGAGTAACACTACCTATGGACAATCTACTAAAGGCATCTTCTACTACTTTGTCCTTTCCCAAATGATACAACACACTCATATCATCATCTTTTAACTACTAAAAATACCTTTTCTGACTAAGATTCAAATCTTTCTGCATGACCTCGCATTGTAAACTCTTATGGTTAGTGAACAAATCAACATAAAGCCCATAAATATAGTGCCTCCAAATTTTTAAGGCAAAAACAATAGCTGCCAACTCAAAATCATGGGTAGGATAGATCTTTTCATGGGGTTTAAGTTGTCTAGAGGTGTAGGCTATGACCTTGCCTCCTTCAATTAAAACACAACCAAGATCAACTTTGGAAGCATCACGGGAAACTATAAATCTATCTATGCCATCTGGCAGAGCCAAAATGAGAGCGAAAGCGAGTCGAGTCTTGATTGTGACTTTGTTCAACTGATGGTAATCGATGCACAACCTAAGAGAACTGTCTTTTTTATGCACGAACAAGACTGGAGCACTTCATGGAGAAACACTAGGCCTGATGAAACCCTTATCTAATAAATTTTTTAACTTTTCCTTCAATTCCTTAAGATCAACTAGAGCAATTCTGTTGGGTGGAATAGATATAGGCTGGGTATCTAGAAGGAAATCTTTTCCGAAGTCAATTTCCCTCTCGGGAGGAACTCTAAGAAGATTTTCAGGGAACACATCTGAAAATTAACTTACAATTGGAACTGACTCACAACTTAGGTTCTCTGAATTTGAGTCCTTGACTTAGATGAGAAGTTAAACACATCACTTAGATATCATCTTTCTGGCTTTAAGATATGAAACAATCTGACCCCTAAGCACTGAAGCACTACCCCTCCATTCAATCACTAGTTCATTAGGAAATTAATATTGAATGACTCTATTTCTACAATAAATTAAGTCATAACATGAGTGGAGCCAATCTATGCTGAGAATGACATCAAAATCCATCATCTCTAACTCCACTAGATCAATTAAAGTAACTTTTTCGGACACTGTGACAAGGCAATTTCTTTATACCCATCTTGCTACAATGGACTTACCCACCAGGGTAGATACTAAGAAAGGTTGTACTAATATTTTTGGATTGACACCAAAATATACAGCTATGTATGGAGTCACAAAGGAAAGTGAATCTTCGAGATATAGAAATGCATAAACATACAGATGGAAGACTTGTAATGTACCCATAACCACATCGGTAGAACTTTCCTGATTATGATGAGTTTAGATAACATACGATCTGTTCTGACGCTACCCACTGGTGAAACTGGACGTGGCACCCTGTTGAATCGAGCGACCTACTGAAGCTGATAAAAAATTAGATTGGCCCTGTTGGAGAGAATACTTTCCCTTTTGGGCAACCACTGGGCACTCTCAGATCCTTTTTCCTAGCTTGCCATATCGAAAAAAAACATAACTATACACTCATCCTGATGATTCCAACCATTTTTTTGGCAAAGTAAATTAGTGCGACCACTGTTCACACTACCTTGGGACTTAGAGTCTGGCGCTCTATCTCGATTGTATTGCCTGAACTTAGGCACTAGCACACTAGCTGAAGATGGATCTGGGGCAAAAAACTTATGATGGAACGGAGAATGATTACTGCCTTCTGACCTTGGCTGACAAAAGTTAAAACTACGTGTTCTAGACATCTTATTCTCTTTTTCCCTCTCCTTATGCTTCTCCTCTTCAATCTATTGAGCATGAAACATGAGTCTAGATAGGTCCATCTCCTTAATCAACATAGCAGTAGTACACTCTTTAACCACACTATCAGCTACACCAGATACAAACTTACTCATTCTGGACCTATTATCCACCACCATAGTAGGAGCATACCTCGGCAACTAGGTGAACTTAAGTGAGTATACCTTAAATCTAATATTACTCTGCTTTAAATTAATGAATTCCTGAACCTTATCTTCAGTTAACTTTAGGGGAAAGAACTTGTGTAAGAAAGATGTGGCAAACTCCTTCCACTCTATAGACCCTGTATCAACACCTCGATCCTCCTTCTGCTACTTAAACCAATTGTGAGCTACATCCTGCAACTGGTATGCAACCAACTCTGCACTCTCACTCGAAGCAATGCCCATGATATCTATCACTTTTTGCACCATGTCCAGAAACTCCGGCAGATCCTCCTCAAACTAGGATCACAAAAATAGAGGGGATTCATCTGAGTGAAATCCCAAATCCTAACTGCAGCTGTATTCGCCACTAGATTGGCTGGAGAAATAGCCTGCTGGTTGTTATAAGCATCTACAGAATGGAATAAGGTAGTGAAAATGGCCCTGAATTTGGCATGAGAGACATGCTTTTTTAGGGGATCTTCTTGAACTAGTAGGAGTGCAGGATTATCCCCGTTCCTTCTTTCGTTGTTTCTTATGGGAGGTATTGTCTACAGATAAAATGAAGGATGAGTTAGAAAGAGGAATTGAATAGAGCTCATGCTCTTTCACACGACATGAACACTGAAAGAAGGGAAACTTTCCTACAATATCTCATACCCTCTTGCCCGTAAGTGTGGCACGCTTCTTACCTATGCATAAGACTCTACTCAATGCGGCTTTTAGATTCCCTAGGGCACTTTAAGACCTTAGGCTCTGATACCAAGTTTTTTCATGACTTGAGGCAACCCCCTAGTCGCGGCAACGATGCTTACGGTCACAAATAACGACAAGATAACCCATAATCTAGTACCTATTGTGAGCACTAACTAAATGACACTGAAATAGCATATGTAGAAGATCTGATGGAGTATCTGGACTTTTAAGCCTCACCAATATCAACACAATCAAGCCACCAACCCTTAGAACACAAATTCGACACTCATATCTTAAAATACCCTCAGAATATTTAGTATCCCTCTCGAACATACCACTAACACAAACTATACGGAGTCCCCTATACTCAAAATGGTGACTATAAATCTGGTCAAATAAGGTAGACCTTACATAAAAACTAGCAAGGATCCTCTTGGGGTCATAAATATCAGGTTGCACTATCAAGTTGGCTAAGGACTGGATGTCCCATGCCAACAGCCTGTCAAAAAACAAAACAAAATAGAAGCCAAGATACCTATACTATCTGTACTACCTAGATGGTATAGAATAGAGATACTATTTGTACTACCTACAATTAAGCTCTCTCTGAGTTATAAGATGGTAAACACTATGATGATCTATATAGATCTCACAATACATGCCACACAAATAATGTTTCCAAATATTAAGTGCAAAAACTACCACTGCCAACTCCAAATCATAAGTAGGGTAGTTGTTCTTGTGCACCTTCCGTATTCTCAATGGATAAGCAATAACTCAACCCTGCTGCATCAAAACATAACCCAAAGTAAGACCTAAAGCATAATAATATACAATGAATCACTCACCATTAATAGGAAGAGCCAATACAGGAGTTGTAGTGAGAAAACCCTTGAGCTTCAAAAAGCATAACTCACACTCCTCAATGAACAACCTATAGTAACTAGCCAAACTAATGAAGCAATGAATCACAGACGGAGCTATAGGCATGGTCCAATCATGAATAGACTAAACCTTTGTTGGGTCTACCATAATCCCATCCTTAGACACCACATGTCCTAGAAATATGACCGACTCAAGACAAAAGTCGTACTTTGAGAATTTGGAAAAAATCCTATGATCTCTTAAAGTTTGGAGAACAATGCTCAAAATTTGCATAAGCTCCTCCCTACTCCTTAAATACACATGAATATCGGTGATGAACACAATCACAAAGGAATCCAAATATGGTCTGATCATGTGGTTCAACAAATCCATGAACGCGGTTGGGGAATTAGTCCACCTAAAAGACATCACCAGGAACTCATAATGGCCATAACAAGTCTTAACGGTTGTCTTTAGGATGTCCTCATCCCGAATCCTCAACTGATGATAATCGAACCTTAGGTCAATATTAGATAACACAGCTTCCCCCTAGAGTTGGTCAAATAAATCATCAATACAAGGCATAGGATATCTATTCTTTATTGTTACCTTATTAAGCTGCATGTAATCAATACACATACCTAAGGAACCATTCTTCTTCTTCACAAACAATATAGGAGCACCCCAAGGTGATACACTAGTCCTAATAAAACCCTTATCTAAAATATCATGAAGCTGGAATTTTTGCACCTTAAACTCGGCAGGAGCCATATGGTAACATGCCATAGAAATAAGTCAAGTGCCCAGCTCAAGATTAATAATAAACTCAATATTATGCTCAGGACAAAGATCAGGTAGAACGATGAGACATCAGGAAAATCACAAACTATGGGAACAAAGTCAAGCAAAGGACTGTCCACACTAACATCACGAATATAAGCGAGATAAGACTCGTAACCCCTAGATATAAGTCTTTTAGCTGGAACATAAGAAATAATCCCCATCAATGTGTGGATAAAATATCCCTGCAGTACAATGGGGGTATGCCGAGCTTGGTTAAGGTAACAATTTTGGCAAATTAATCCAAGATCGTATGATAGGGAGATAACTAGTCCATGTCTAGAATCACATTAAAGCTGACCATATGTAATACAATAAGATTATCCTAAGTTTCAAACTCTTGAATAGTCACAACATATGATCTATAAACCTATTCCACAATAAAAGAATCACCCATGGGAGTAGATACACATTATGTCACAGATAAAGAATCCTAAAACAACTCTAAATTCGGTGCATAATAAGAAGATCCATAAGAATAAGTGGATCCCAGAAAAAATAAAGTAAAAGCCAGCTGAACACTGAGGTCGTACCTGCATACAACATCCAAAGACTCTGCCTTTAGTCTACTAGGTACGATATATAAATGACCTCACTTGCCACTTGGTTGGGTGACTGACATATCACCAATCCTACCTACCTAAGGACCTCTAGATAGCCCTGGTGACCACCTCGACAACCTTACATACCACCTCTAGGTAAGGATGGCACTGTCCTAATCGGTGGAACACTCTATGCTATAGGTGCAACTACGCTATGCCTAGACACTTTCTAGAGAAATGATCGAAGGCCCAAAAATTATAACATGCCTCAAGCTCTACACTATAACAAAAAGATCCAACCAACCTATAATAGCTACCTCAACAAGAAAACCTAGAATATAAACATTTCGAAGGCTAACCACTGCTTTGTCTAGTAAGACTACCATAGCTAGGTTGACCTTCATTAGTAATCTAAAATGCGGCAT
Organism: Capsicum baccatum var. pendulum; assembly: GCA_030864225.1. Lineage (NCBI taxonomy): Eukaryota > Viridiplantae > Streptophyta > Magnoliopsida > Solanales > Solanaceae > Capsicum > Capsicum baccatum. The sequence continues at coordinate 68,506,540 of CM061553.1, forward strand.
GAATGGGTCTACTAAATTAACCCTAATAAAGATAAGACTTGAATAGAGGGTAACCACCCTAAGAACCGCTACCTCTGAACCATGAGCCACTCTGGCTCCTATAGAAACTACCCTTGTAGTTCGGCCTCTTATTGTCACCCCCTTAAGCCTAGCAATGCAACTATTTCATAATCTAGGCATGATCAGAAACCTCAATAAAACCTACCAGTAGCAACCAAAGTAGTAACCAAACTCTGTTTAGCCATGCAAGGAGAATGACTCAGTCCTAAACTAAAACACCAAATTTGTCCTCACTCAGTCGGCAAGACAAATATAGCATGCCTAGCCAACTTATGAAATTGATCCTCATACTCCAGAAAAGTCATAAAACCCTACTCTAATTGTAAGAACTGGTCTCTCAGACGATATATAAGGTTATAAGGCATATACTTCTCCACAAAAACCTTAGAGAATTGAGTCCATGTCAATGGGGCAGATCCAACTTGCCTAGAATAAAGATAACCTCTCCATCAATGTTAATCTACTAGATCCAAATAAAAAGCAGTACAATTGACACCACGAGTCTCCACTAGGCCTAAATTATGGAGCCTATGATTATAAGCAACCAAAAACTTATATGCATCCTCACCCGGTGCCCTAAAAAGCCTAGGCAGAGTCAATCTCAAGAATCTACCCAATATTTTTTTGTCTTCAACAGACATAGTAGGCTAGGCAACTACCGACTGAGCAACTACCAACACTAAAAGGATCTTAACTCTGTGAGATGTAGCCATAGGTTATACCATTGCCTTAATAGCACTTTGATCTGCAGACTAATCACCATCAGATGTTGCACCACCAAACATACACAAAAATTAAACCAATGCATCTTTGAGTAGTGATAGGAAAAACACTGATAGATCCTGGGTTGCCCTCTAGCCCACTACTGGCTGAGGTATGGAATCCTTAGTGTGGTAGCAGGGATAGGGTCTATTAAAGGCTCCCTATCCTAATCTTTAACTGTAGATATATCTCTTGTAATCCAGCAACCTCTAAATTGGCCACGTCTTCTAATAGGATCCCTAGTCGTGTACTCAGGGTTCTCGTCTCTTGTAGAAGAAGCTCACATCCTATCAAATGATAAAATATTGAAACCAAATAAATCTTAGAAACCAAGATCGACTCTTAGAATAAAAGGAGTGAAGAAAGCAAATATTTCCTAAGAATTTTCTATATTCTCTCAAAAATAAGAAATAAACATCATCATTCTAATATATGAAACTCTACTAGATGCTTGCTCATGTATGAATAATACTGGTGAACCAAGGATCTCATACCAATTAATCCAAACCCAATTTAACAAGTTGTGATAGCACCTACTTCACCCTACCAGTAGTAAGCCAAATCGTAGCCTAAAACTATAAGTAATGGGCTAGTTGGTAGAAATAGGAAAATACAAGAGTTATGCACTTTAAAGAAATTACAAGACATAAATCATAACAATAATAGTATAACCAAAGAAAAATAAAGAGCAGAATAATATCATCCCATGACCTAGTAAGGGTTGTACAAAAGCCTCTTATCAAAAGAATATGAGCACTATCAAGTCCAAGATACAACAATCTCGAAATAAAAAGACTATGCAAAAATAAAAGATAGAAAAAAGGCAACTCTGATTAACAGAGCTTACCCTATCTAGTAACCCTGACTATAGCATCAATGATAGCAGCTCATACACCGATCTGCACTAAAAAAAATACAAAAGTATAGTATGAGTACCTCATTCTAAGAATTTCCACATTATGTTTGGATGGTAAGATATTAATCAAGCCATATAAAACTATCGAAGAGTGTGAAAAGGAGGAAGAATATGTCTATATTGTTGAATTTGTTGTGCCAAGATCAAGGATCTACATTCCTCACTTAAGGGATAAGAGTTGCAATATGCCATATCTATTGCTTAGTTCCTTTATTTTTATGCCACCACCCCTTGAGCATAGAAGAAAATTGGAGGAAAAATTAAGGGTGTAATTCTTAAGTTTAAAGTGGAAAGAAAAATTAGAGGCCAACCCTTTGTCTACCTTGATGAAGTCTAAGTAATGAAGGCACCCATGCCATACCACAATGATAAATCAAGCGCTGCATGGGAGGCATCCAATGGGCTTATTGGTGAAGTCTGAGTAACTAACATAGCCAAGTCATGTAGCGATATTAAATCAAGCGCTGCTAGGGAGTTAACCCAAGGTATTCTGTTATTTTATTTCATTGGTGGTCGGGTTAGTGTTATTGGTGTCAGATATCTACACCTATGGTGCAGCAGGTATGTTCTTAAGTAATGCATGATTATAAGTTAAGGGTAGGGCCACTTGTGTGTCTAAGTGTCCTCTTAGGGTTTTTGTTGTAGCGTCTCTTTTCCCTAGAGTTTTATTCCTAGTAGATCCAACATGTTTAGGATGTATTGTGCTTTTTCGTTTCATATTTTGTAGTTTTTTTATTTATCTAGGAGAAATACTTGTGGGTTTAGGATGTTTTTGTTTTGGCTGTAGGTGACAGACTAAAGGTCCCAGAATAATAAATTTCAAAGAATCAAAATATGCAATTTTGGTTTGCTACCTATGGCCTGCAACCTACTGGCCATTGGTGCCACCTACGACCCGTAAGTGGCACCGTAGGTGAAAACTGACTCAAGTTTTCCTCTTTTGTTTAGGATTTGATTTATAGGGTTTCCATGTAATCTATAAATACTCTTTTAATGTTTTTTCGTATTTGATATACCCTTAGGGGCAAATTTTTTATGCACTCTTATCATTTACAAACATATATTTTGATTATGAGATTTGCTTTTGATCTTGGGATTGTGTTTTTTGGTTTGTTATTCAATTTGAGACTTTGGATTTTTGCCATAAATTATTGTGATATATATTTAATTCTTTCATTTATGAATTCTATTGATTCTTTCACAACGATGAGTGGCTAGTTCCCTTTACTAGGTTTGTGGGACCTTTGTAGATTACTAAGTAGAGGAAGTGTGAAATACTTCTAACTCAGTATTATTGCATGCATTGTGGGTTTCTTCGATTGTACTGATTTCTCAATGGTTGCCAATATTAGGATCCTTCATGTATTCACTACAAACTCGAGAGAGAGGTAGAGATTAGAAAAAAAAATCACAACAGTTATTTGAAGTTAATTACTGATATAGGCTAATTAGTGTCATCTACTTAAGATAATTATCTTTATCTAATCAACCTGAGATCGAGAGGAGATAGTTGAAATTGGGGTCCAGGGCAAGGGTCAGTAATACGATACTCTGAGATCGAGAGAAAATAAGTGAAATTCACCAAAAGGTGTCGAGAGGCTATTGGTGATACATAACTTGTCAGATTCTACATGCACATCAGTGATGTAGTTGGAGAGTACACGATAAGCATATAGATTTAGATGCCAAAGGGAACACAACCCTAGTGTTCATTTTAGGTTGCTTGCAACCCAAGAATTCGAGTTTTGTTACATCTTACTAATCACAGCAAAATCCTATTTTTGTTTACTTTTCTACACTGATCGGTGATTTCAGCAAGTTTGAGAGATAGTACCACGTATTCCCAGGGGGTTTGACCCTAACCTATTTAAGTTACAATATTTGATTTCGACTTCTTTATACTTTTGGAAATGTAATTTTTGGAGACATCACCGGTGTATGAAGATTATCTTGTTCTACAACTGGACTACTCAACTCAAACATTAACTTTCAACTGATATGACTTCTTACAGATGAACTTCATAGAATAAACCAATAAGAGTAAGGATGTCGATAAGTAGAATAGAATAAAAGAGATTTCTTACCTCAAGCTGACTCTGTGCTAGGAGCTAAAAAATAAGGATATCGACCTATCATGTATTCTTCTATATCCCATGCCACTCTTTCTTCTGATTGATTCCTCTATATAAGTTTCACCGTATTTACTTCCTTATTCCTTAACCTTCAAAATTGTCCATCAAGAATTCAACTGGGATCTCCTCATAGGATAACCTATCCTTCACTCCAATACTTTCTAGAGGAACTACTAAGGAAAGGGTCTCCAATATACTTTTTCAACATAAGCACGTAAAAACTGGATAGATGGTGCTAATTTTGATGTAAGATCTAATTCATAAGCAACATCTCCAAAACACTTTGTGATTTTATAAGGATCAATAAATCGGGTACTTAACTTTCCTTTACTTCCAAACCTCATCATTTCCTTAATGGTGATACCTTCAAGAACACCAAATCACCCATATCAAACTTTAGTTCTCTCCTTCTCACATCTACATATGATTTTTGATAACTTTGAACGGTTTTCAACCTCTCACAAATCAATTGAACCTTCTCTATAGATTCAAGAACAAAATCTAGACCAAATAAGGCTGCTTCACCAACTTCAAAACAACATATAAATGACCTACACCTACGCCCATATAATGCCTCAAATAGAGCCATTTGAATACTAGCATGGTAACTTTTATTGTAAGAAAACTCAATCAAAGGTAGATGATCATCCCAACTTTCCTTAAAATCAATTATGCAAGATCTAAGCATATCCACTAGAGTTTGGATTATTTACTTGGCCTGACTATTTATTTGAGGGTGGAAATCAGTACAAAGCTTCACCTTTGAACCAAGGACTTTCTAAAATTGTTGCCAACACTATGATGTAAACCAAGTACCTCAGTTTTAAAAGATGGATCAGTTTGAAAAGATGAATAAAAGAATCACATAGAGCCTTACTAATTCATGGACATACAATTTATAATAATATTTAGTTGTTTCTGAGGTCTTTACTGGTAAAAAATAGGTTGACATGGTCATTCGGTCCACGATGACCCAAATCGAATCATCCTGATGTATAGTGTGAGGAATTCTCATAGTAAAATCCAAATTAATGACCTCCCACTTCCAAGTAGGGGCACAAATATACTGAAGCGTACCTCTTGGTGTTTGATGCTCAACCTTTACTAACTTACAATTGAGATAATTAGCAACAAAGTCAGCTATGTCCCTTTTCGTACCATTTGACCAATAAACTTCATACAGGTCTCCATACATCTTGGCAGCACTAAGGTGAATCGAATACTTAGAACTGTGAGCTTCTGTTAATATCCTTTCTCTTAACCCATTGACTCTAGGAACACATAACCGATACTGATAGCAATGGACAAAATCTCAATCTTGGGAGAAAACCTTAATCTTTTGCTGATGAACAACATCCATTAACTAGCTAAGTATAGGATCATTATGTTGTTTCCCTTTCACTTCAACCACTAAGAATAAATCTAAATTGTTCTAAACCTCTAAATAATAATCATCCATGCCAAACAAATGTACTCTCAATCAAGATAATCTATGCACCTCTTTGGCCAACTCCTTCTTCTCCTCTTCCACATGGGCTAAACTACCCTTAGATAACCTACTCAAAGCATCAATAATTATATTCACCATACGTGGATGGTAGAGTACATTCATGTCAAAATCTTTTTGCAACTCCAACCATCTTTTGTCATGAAGATTTAACTCCTTCTATGTAAATACGTATTAAAGAATCTTATGGTCGGTAAATATATCCACATTCACACCATATAAATAATGTCTCCAAATTTTTAATGCAAATACCACAGCTGCTAACTACAAATCATGAATTGGATAATTCTTCTTATAATACTTAAGTTTTATAGAAGCATAAGTTATTTCCCTTTCATTCTACAATAAAAGACAACCTATCCCAACTCTAGAGGCATCATAACACACAATAAATATGTCTAACCCATTTGAGAAAGCTAGCACTAGGGTTAAAGTCAACATATCCTTCCACTCTTGAAAGTTTTAGTCATATTTATCTGGCCATTGGAACTTTACCTTCTTTTGTGTAAACAATGTTAGTGGTGTAACTATTAAGGAAAAACCCAAAACAAATCTCTTGTAATACCCGTCTAAACCCAGAGAGATCCAAATATCAAATGGAGTAATGGGACTAGGCTAGCGCTTTAATGCATATTTTTTTTAGGGTTTATATGAATACCTTCACCCAAAATCACATGCCCCAAAAAGGTAATCGGTGCCAACCAAAATTTGCAATTACTAAACTTTGCATCCAACTGGCGATCTTTGAGGGTTTGCAATGGCAAACATGTCCAAATACCGCTTGAAGACATTTTTCATTAAATCTATAAAGGTTGTAGGAGAATTTATTAGTACAAAATACATAACCACAATATTAAAGTGACCATACAAAGTTTTAAAAGCATTTTTCAGAATGTCGCACTCCCTGACCTTTAGCTGATGATATCGCGACCTAAGATCATTCTTTAAAAACCAACGGACACCCTAGAGTTGGTTAAATAATTCATAAATTTTGGAATGGGGTACTTGTTCTTGATGGTGACCTTATTTAAATATTTATAATCTATACACATTTTAAGAGTACTATCATTTTTTCGGACTAACAGGATTAGAGCATCCCACAGAGAAACACTAGGTCTGGTGAACCCCTTATTTAAGAGGTTCTTAAATTTCTCCTTCAAATCCTTAAGTTTTTCTGGAGCCATCCGGTAGAGAGGAATAGAGAAGGGCTGATTATCTAGAAGGTGATCAGTCCTAAATTCTATTTCTCTATCGGGAGACACCCTGAGTAGATTATTTGGAAAGACTTCGGGAAAATCATTGACTATACAAACTTACTGAATGATTGGGGTTTCAAACTTAGTAACTCTAACCTAAACTAAGCACAAGATATAGCCTTTTGATATTAAATTTCTATCTTTTAGATAAGAGATGAAACGATCCTTAAGAGGTACTGAACTACCCTCCCACTCGAATATTAACTCATTAGGAAATTAAAATATTTCCACTCAGGTGTGACAATCAATTGTTGCATAGCAAAAATGGACCCAATCCCTACCAAGAATGACATCAAAATCTATCAAATCTGACTCTATTAAATCAACTAAACTGAACTTATGAAGGGTTGTAATAGGGCATTTTTTGTCTACTCATCTAGCAACAAGTGACTCACCAATGATATTAGAAACTAAAAAATAGTTTAGAAAGACTCTCAAAACTTACACAAAAGTTCACAATAATACGTGAGGTTAGAAAATAGAGGTTTGACCATAATTCTAATAGTACATAAATATCATGGTGAAGTACATGATGCGTACCCGTGACTATATTTGGGAAGCTCTCTTGTTCCTGGCGAATGGATAAAGCATAAAATTGATCCTAATGTTAACCACCATTGGTGATAGAAGATGTGCCCTGTCATGAAATAAGGTGGCCTAATTAAACTATTGAAATGGTGGGTTGAGCCTGAGAGCGAGCATCCCTATTGCCCCATCTTGTAGTGGGGTAATTCTTTAACCTATGGTCCATCTTCTCATATCAAAAACACCATATCCTATAGGCCAAACACTCACTCAATGATTTCTACCACATCTTTTGCTGGATAGATAATTGGATCCCTTAGAAATGCTACCCTAAGATCAAGAAGTCAGTGTCCTACCTTGTTGTTCCTATTTAATCCAAGTTATAAGGGCACTAGTTGAAGATAGTGTAGGTACTGATGAATGACTCTAAAATTGAGAATGATTTCCCCCTTCTAACTTGTGTTGACAATAATCAAACTGTCTAGTTTTAGCCTTCTTACTCTCCCTTTATCTTTCCTTATATTTGTCAGCATCAATCTATTGAACATGAGTCATCAATCAAGTAATATCCATGACTCATATTAACATGGCAGTCCTATACTCCTTAACCACCAAGTCAGACACCCCAGTGATAAATTTACTCATATAAGCCCTAGATTCCGGCAGCAAGTCTGGTGCATACTTAGAAAGATGAGTGAAATTGAGGCAATATTTTTCACTGACATAGATCCCTGCCTAAGTGTAATGACCTAAAATTTTTGATGAAAAATGTAAAATTTGAGACTTTGTGTGATTTGACTATTTATCCCCTTCTCGTAGTTACATTGTGATATTTTTGGAGTGTGGAGGCGATTGGCATGGTTACCTGTGCATTTTGGTACTATTTATGTGATATTGTGGTTTTTGGTGGTTTTGAAAGCCTTATTTTGGACTTTTTGGTTATCTTTTGATCCATGCAACAGATGGCTGAATGAACTGTGTAAACAAATCCAAAAGGTTGATTTTAGGGGGTAACATGGTGGGTGTCATTCCATAGCTTTTAAATCTCATTTTGACCCTCGATTTAAGCAATGTTAATTTTGTGTTTAGAGGGTCAACTCTATGAAAATGATTTTTTTTTAAATATGATATCGGGATTGAGTCCAGATCATCAAATATACTATGGTTACATAGTTTGTTTTCATATATCAGATTTTGAAAGAATCCCGAGCACCCCATCGAAGTTTGTTTTGGACTTAGAAAATCTGGTGCACTAGGTTTCTGCTGCACAAAGGGTAAATCACATATGGGGCATGTGATTTATGCTTCGTGGGCCTGGTAACCTGGTGTGACATATAAATAGCCCATTTAGCCTGATTTTTCTCATTCTTTTACTTTGTCTCTCAAGAGTTAAAACCTAAAATAGTGTGAAGTCTTAAATGTATAGCTTATGGGTGCTTGAAAAGCTTGATTAATGTCTATTTCTTGATTCTTTTATAGATTCAAGGTGAGATTTCATCCTTTTCTTACTTAAATTCTTGATTTAATTGTTCAAAATCCCAAAAACTTTATTACCTTATTAATCCTCAAATTTCACTCCTTTTCACTTGAATATTATTTTTAATCCTATAATTACTTATTTTTCTTCGATTTCATCTTCAAAGCAACTTTGATTCTTGAATTTTTATGGATTTCAAAGGTTTTACTCAGTAAACTCTAAAAATGGATTTTCTTCAAATTGAATATCATTTTTAACTAAATTTCACTTATATTTTATATTATAGATTCTGGAAAGTAGAGGAAACAGGTTTTTGTAATAAAGTTCTGATTTTTCTCTTCTTTTTCAAAAATCCATTTCGGGGTCCATTTAGATTCCGAATCAAAAGTTGGCAATATGAGTATAGTTGGCTTTGGTTTGATGCAGATTCTATATTTCTTGGTTTTAGTTGATTCTAGGATTATTCATGAGGAGTAGGACTTCAGCATCAAAGTGTAGCAGATCGGTTTCAACATTTGGGGTAGGTTATGGATTAACTCTTTCAGAATAGGATGGGTAGTAAATGTTGATAATAAAATGCACGTTAAGGGTGGGAAATAATCAATAATAATGTCTATCTATGTGTTATGCCCATGTGGGGGCCTATATGTGGTATAATTATTGACTTTAAGACATTACGTGATATGTGTAACCGTGTGGGGTTCTTTGTGATGTTGATAGCCTTATAATTATGCGATAGCTGTATCTTGTTGATGAAAAGGGGTGTTGTGGTATCAATTGTCTATTGTGATATATTCGCACTTATTGGTACATGGAAAAATATGGAAATTAATAAATGATTGGAAATATTGAGTGGATATTAGCTCATATGATTGTGAAAAATGTATCATATGGTTGATTCTTGAAATAACCATTGAAATATAATATATGGATTGTACATGAGATGATAAACCCCCCATGGGTCCTACATTGGAAAGTTTTAGCTTTGTAAGAGATATGATATATGGATTGCATGTGGGTTGATGAAACCCCATGGATCCTACATCGAGAATCATTGGCTCTGTAAGCGTGTATAGATATTGTATGGTGGTCTCATGCATCATCATCATTATCATCATAGACATTGCATTTACTTTATTGTAATTAATGTTGTGGTTGGATTGATATATTGACTTGTTATAGTCAACTTGCTCTATATCATGTTATTTACACGACCATTTTGTATATACATGTTGTTCTTTGTTTCTACTTATATGTGATATAACATATACTTGTGTTCTACATACTGTGTTGTTATTGTAATTGTGATATATTAGAACTATTAGTGCAAGCGGTATGGGCTACCATTGTGGGTCATTTTCTGATTTCAGGTGATTGGCCTTAGGGTGTGTTTTATATGCTTTATTTTCTACTTTTCTTGATTGGCCTATAATACATACTGAGTATAAGTGGATTATACTTACTCCTACTATACCCTTTTGGTGTAGATTCAGGTTCGGTTGCATCCCACGTTGCTTGACTTGGGCGATTGTTGGAGCTTTCAAGATAGCTGATGATTTTCAGGTGTCTGGATGTCTTCTACTACCTTTCTTTATAGACTATGCCCTTACTTTCATTTCAGAGACAGAGTTTCTCTGTTATATTTGGATATCTTGTGTATTTCCTTAGATTCGAGTTGTACTAGATACGTTCATATACTGTTGACACCTGATTTTGGGAGTTATAGCTATATTATTATGTTTTTTTTTGGTATGTATTATACTTGTATGGTTCAACTTTACTCTGGAAGCCTTGCTTTGGGGTTATTCCTGTCTTTTCACTCTTCATGTATTGGTTTGTGCGATAGGATTACTTGTCAAGGTTCACTGCGATAAGAGCTATATGACCTATTGATTTTGGGTCATTACAAATTGGTATAAGATCCCGGTTTCATTGGTCTCAATGGCGTAAGAATGGCATATCTAATTGAGTCTCGTGGATTGGTACGTAGATGTCCATATCTATATTCGAGAGGTTATAAGATACCCCACTCCTAGAAATTATCCCTATGGCAATAGTTTAAAAACCTTGCAATAGATACAGAAAATCATTACGATAGAGCTATCACAACGGTTTGGCAGGTGTTGCATATGTAATCATTGCGATTGATGTATCGCAATGACTTTTGTGATGGTTACAACAACCGTTGCAATAGATAGAACTATTGAAATTGTTTTTTTAACTCCTATTGTGATGCTTCATATTGCCTGTAGCAACGATAAAGAACCATTGCAATAGACTATATTACAACGATACAAAAATATTGCAATAACCCTATTGCGACAATTTTCGAATATCTATTGCAACACTTATTGGTATTTTTGCAATGGTTTTTATCTATCTATTGCAACGCTTTTTGAAACCTATTGCAATGATTTTCAAATCTTTTGCAACATTTTTGCTACCTATTGCAACTATTGTAATTAGCTATTGTAATGATTTTTGTCACCTACTGCAATGATGAGTATATTAGTATATATATATATATATATAGAGAGAGAGAGAGAGAGAAAGAGAGAGACATATTAATACAATTAAGGGAGCAGAGAACAGGAAATCCTTCAACATAAAGTCATTACAAAAAAGAGTTTAGTCATAAGTTTTTTCATAAATAATACAAAAGAGCTTCAGTATTCTACATTTGTCAATGGTACACAAAAATGGCATTTCTTAACATGTTGGTGAACTACATACTATGGCTACCAGAGCCACCATTGAGGATATCTTCAAGTGAGATATTGCTTATTTCCATTCTTATGAGTGATGGTTCCCCTACTGTTAGAGTATCTTCTGGTAGTGTTGTTTTCATAGTTATACATCTGCAAGTAGGCTAACATGCTTAAGATTTAAGAATGTTAAAAAATGAAATTAAAATGATACTTAAAACCCAGAGGCATAGAGGTACATTAGGATAATGTTGATCCAGCTTTACTGATTCAATTGACAGATGTAACAAACAAAGGAAAGTTCAAGTAGGGTTAGTGATACCAAAAACTTTTATGAGCGTACAAAGTCCAACAACATTAAAAAAGTACTCAATCGTAAATACCGCAAATAATACACTGTCAACATAGAGACTAGAACTAAATAACAAGTTTTTCTGCCAAATTAAATAATAAGGGTTTAGAATTAGTACCACAATAGAGAAGACTATTTATTGTCTTTGTGGACTGCATGTCTAGACTTCATCAGTTGAACAGCAAATGTGCATGAGTGACAAGGGAGGGAATATGTACCAGTTCAGTGATAAGATTGCTGGATCAAAGCCTATTTATAATTTTTGTAGTTCTTTAATTTATGAGTCATAACTTAAAAATGGCAGCTCATTAAAAAAACTCTTTGTTTCTGTGACCATACACTTTCACCAAATTATTTTTGAAAAGCCAAAGAAAATCCACACAATCATTGTATAACTATATATGCTAAATTAGCAGAAGTGTTCGCTTTCTCATACAACTAGAAGCTAGACAGATATTATCATCACTTATCACTATCAAAGCACAATTTCATGTAGCTAATGGTCATCACATATTAAAGATAATAAGCATGTCAAACAATATCAGTAGATGATCTTCAAATCTTCTAAGAACCAAGTACCTATATTACATTAGCTGCTAAAATATTTAAAGATGCCAAGAGTTTTTACCTTCCAATAGAGGACCACAAAGTATACAAGAACATAGACAAATTCATAAAAACTAAAAGCTAATAAAACAAAGTACGAACTAAACTCCCCAACAATGATAGAAGGTGAACATGTGACTTTTTAATTCCCTTGTCACTAGGGCTACGCCTTCTCGGCATAGTATTTTATATATCCTAAGTACTGATTTTTTAAAAGAAAAAACAAAATAGCAAGTCCATAAATATTCCTCAATTTGAAGCTTTTTTATAGAAGTGTCAGTATAATTCCCCATGTGAAATCCATTCAAAAGAACACATTACATGATTCCAAAGTCCAAACTACACAGATTTAAGTTATATCTGATCTGTCACAAATATTTGAAGCAGTTAAAAGAATATCGAAAGCTATTATTTTTTCCTTGCTTCTTCTGGATGGGTGAAAACAAATGACAATAGTTAGATAAGTTGTAAGAATCTGCTCATACAAATACCCGAGCTGTCAAATTCCACATATTACCTTATATATGAGAATAAATGCAACTTCTATGCATACACAAACATGGACATGTACCAGAAAAATCTATGAGATAAATAGTAGAATAACTAACCTGTCGCGCAACCTGAGCTATTCGGCGATTGTCACGTGGTGATTTTGTCGCTAAATTCGACATTTTTGACTCTACATGACAAGGAGAATAATCTCTATCAATCTCTAGCATGGCTGGAGTGAGCTGCCATGCCACCAGTGTTTGATGTTTTAACGATATTATGGAAATGATCAGGATTGCTTCTTGGAGAAAGATAATCAACATTCCTATTTCTCATAGCTCATCTTCTTTTTCTATGAAAAGATTCCACAATCTGCAGTTCATTTCCATGTATTTCAATGAATCCCAGCTTCATGTCTAGTTTAGCTTTTTCTATTGACAAACTATGGCCCATATGATAGTCCTAACTCAACTTGTTTTAGGGTAGCTGCATCTCAAAACCACAGGTCTCGAGTAAACCTGCCTACTAAGTATAGAGTAAATGGAACCTCACCGAGTACTTTAGCTGAGTCCATTAAAGTACATTAACCAGTATTCGTATGGATGATATATATAAACCCAAACTAGATACATTTCAAGAGTATAGGTTGACTGTGAGTTCGTCACGGCGAATTCCTACAGAAACTAGAATCGTCACAATGAATTCTATAGTAGAGCTTAACCACATACAACCACATTACTGAGTTCCTCACAAAGAATTCCATAGTTTATTTCTAGGATACTACTGGTTATAGTAATCATCCAAAGAAGTTCAATGTAGGGAACCGGAATATATATAATGAAAAAACTCACTGCCCCTCTTGTCAATTTCCTCAACAAGCTATCCTGATAGATTACATGCAAAAACTCAATGCAAAAATAAATCAGAAAGACTACATGGAAGGTTTTATGACTAAATTTAACACCTATTAGTAAAGGATCCAAACATAGATTTGACAAAACTCAATAGTGTCTCTAGGTCGAATTCTATATTTTTATATGTATGAAAAACAAGTATAGATAGATCTAGGTATGTATTTCAGAATTCACTATCTTAATTCAAACCCCACAACTAATAAATTTTGGATCTGCTATCAGCAATTATCCATGAACAATCATCCTACATAAGAGATTTATTTGTTATGAACATATTTTCACGCGTAATTTCAGCTACGCTAAAAGGTGGGTACACTACAATAACATAATCTTGGTGCAAGAACCTACCACTAACGGATTTGCTTTACCCCAATCAACTACAACCTTTATATAGGGATATAAATCAAATAGAGGAATTAACAAGTAATTTTTCAATGGAAAGAGACCGCAACTAAAGAAATCTTGATACTGTGGGCTAACTATCAGAGAAAGAGAACCACATGATAGAATATACTTCAAGCTTATTGACCATGCATATCCTTCAGCATAAATGTTGTACCTGCATTATTAAGAACACAATTTAACTGAATGAATAAATTTTTTCTCTTTGTGTTAGAAGACATTAGATAAAATTGGAATAATACAAAGAAAATTAGCATAACCCCTACACAAGGATAGACATAAACAAAGAACTTCAATACAGTCATTTACAACATTATACAATCCTTTAGGGGTACACAAAAGTTGATTAGAAAAATTTATTAGTAAAAATAGAATAAAGACATTGATGAATTCATTTAGCATGGAAAATTCAGAGCCATAAATTAGAAAAGAAGACAAGAAATTATGGAGGTTGATCCTAGAAACTGTCAATAGTGGGCATGACATTTTTTATAAGCTATAAGAGTTTAAGTTATATGAACTGACGAAACTTGAACTTTTCCTTACATTGTTAGTAGATGTAAATCTTTAATTGCTGCCTAAAATTCCAAGAATATAATGTCAATTGAAGATCCAAAACCCGAATTTGCAAATAGAAACTCAACAGATTTGTTGCAAATCTTACTTATATCTATATTTCTTTGATAGTTTGGACCTCTCAAATCCATGCATTTCTTCTTCTGTCCAATTCTATATCTATACAACATAAAACCAATAATAAACAAGATTAAGGGACTCAAATTACCAAAAAATATAATTAGTCATGAACCTGCCACATAATTTGTGCTCTCAACATTTTAGTGTTATTGCAATTAAGCAACTTTATGCGAATAGGAGAAACTACATTTGGATTCCCTTTTTAGAATGCTACCGGTATCTTTCTTTCCCAACTTAGAGAGTTTGAACCTTGTTTGATTCTTTTAAATTCTTCATTCTATCGACTTATGTTTGTTTTGGACCTGAAAATACAAATCAGTAAAGATAAAACTAGCCTATGCAAACAACGAAAAGGCTAAAATAAAGGGTCTATCATCAGCCAAAGAATGACATTCCAATCATAATTCCTATGTAAAAGTTATCTGTCTTAGTTTATAAGTAACTAATTCCACTTAATCGGAATGACCACCTATGATGAACGACTACCCCTTCATTCCATCTCACTTATTATAACCTGCAAGAAGTTGGAATCCAACTTGACTGAAATTGGTTAGATTAGGATTGTAGTATTGATTATTTACTATGTTCATTGTATTAAATGTAAATCAATGAGACCTTACCTATGGTTTAATATTTTATTAGTCAGTAAGCTGATCAAAACGGTACTGATGTGCTACATAAATTAACAAACCAACCAGTCAGCCATGTACCTTCTCATGATACTGATATACATTATATACCAAAAATCAACAAATGCAATTTTCATTTAGATAAATTAAAGGAAATTCATATTTATATATATATATACACACACATACTCTCTCTTACCAGCCCTAGAAAGACCAATTTGGAAAAGGTATATTGAAATAATGTAGTGAGGTACAGTACCGAAATAGAGGCAAATGCATTGAAGCATGTTCAGTTTGATCTATTGATGACACGACTACTGCTAAATGACCAAAAACTTTAGACTTAAATTAGGTAAAATCATCAATTAAAAGAATACCTTAAAATCCCCAAATTCTTAAACAACAATGTTTAAAAATGCAAAAATATAACTCGTCAAAGCTCTGATAGTAACTTTGTTGTCTCCTTTTCACCGGTCAATACCAAGATAAGTGTTGAGTTTTGATCCACTCTTATCACAACTAAATAGCAATAATATAATGTACAGCAAGCTGAGGTAGCAACAATGGAAACCAGTTGAGGAGAAATGGGTTTTCGATCCACTTTTTACAGTTAGAGTTATTGTTAAAGAGAAATGGGGTTACGATTAAAAAATTGGAGCTCCGATTTGTAGATCTAATTGAGGAATTTTGCTACAAAAATCCAATTTGCTATAACTTGCAGTTACAGTTTGGATTATGGGTTTTCCATTTGCTACCGAAAGAGGGACTTTGATTTTTCTGATTTTCTACTCGATTTTGATAATTTCTATAGAAAGAGAAATATTTGCTACACGATTTTGATATTTTCTACAAAAATATTTTTTGAACGGACTTAAGTGAAATAAAGTGGAGGGAAATTAACAAGGCGATGCAATAGATAATTTTTCCCCTTAAGTGTTGCCATAGATGTTTCTATGGCAATGGTTTTAAAAAGTCTTGCTATAAATGTATCTAATTTAATGGTTCATTCTCAATATCAATGGTTATAGTGGTAATAGAACTATTATTTTTGGCAACGATTGAAAGTGTTGCTATAGATAATTTATAACAATGATTTTGCAACTTTCGTAAAAAAATCCATTGCCACAGGACCAATTTCTGATAGTGACCTTAAGAAACTTCTCTCATTTTGTACCTTATCATACAAATTTCTTGTGTACCTTGTGTATGAGATTGGAACACTTAAGTAAAATTGAAGAGGTAATCATTCAAATTTATTTTCAAATAAACGAATGGCTAGCTCAAAAAATTGACTTTTGATTTAATCATTTTGGAGACTTTTGCCAATCAAAATCAAATGTCTAATAAAGTTCAAAAGTGTCCAAAAAGAACAATCGAATTTATTCTAGAAATAGCGTAACATTTCAATTACCTACAATTCAAATTCAAGGGGCCAATTCAGTGGCCATGAAATAATATTTAAAATTTTGGTGTCATTATACCTAGTTATGAAGGTATGAGAACCCAACAATTTTTGTATACGTACTAGCGTTTGTCAAATTATTCCTATTTTACCTGATGGCTTGGTAAAATTAATATGGATTATTAGTCTCAAAAATAATTATTTACATATACTTTTCTATTCAGAGTTGTATTTCACTCTTTCTGCACAAATGGTGTTGACTAGGTCCCACAAGATTAGAAATGTGAAGCCTTTTCCCAGAGGGTGAGCCTCGAACCGTGGACGAGCTTAAAGGAGGGGACAGGCCTATGGTTCAGCCCCGTCTAGGAAGAGTGATAGGGAAATCTCCCCTGAGCATCGTATTAAGAAGGTTGGAGGTGTGGGTTCTACCCAGTTCTTTAGATTTGATCTTCCCTGGTGTTTGAGGGATTATTGGTGTATTTTATGACACATTAAGAGGGTTCTCCTTTGGTTATGTTGGGTTCTCCTCCTGTTCAGAGTGTGGATCCTACTGTTGTACCTGCTTCTATTTTGGGTACTCCTCAGTCTCTGAGTTCTATTCCTATTTTAACACCAACATCTGAGTATGGTGTTTTGAGATCAGGAGTTCAGCCTTCGTCTATGTTACCTCCTTAAATGGGATCTAAGACCTGGTTGATTTATTATGCCTCCTCTTGTTGTGAGTACTGTGATGTCTTTTGATGATCAAAAAAGGTTTGAGAGATTTACTCACTTGGCTCCTCCTAGATTAACTGGTGTTGTGGGCAAGGATGCCTATGAGTTTTTGATTGATTATCATGAAAAGCTGCATAACTTGGGTTCTCTTGAGTCGAATAAAGTGTCTTATACTACGTATCAGTTGAGAGATACTGTGAGAGATTAGTGGAGATCATTTTTTGGTTGTAGACCTCTTGATGATCCTAAGTTGACTTGGGATCAGTTTACTGATGTCTTTTTAGAAAGATTTATGTCATATAATTTGAGAGATAGTATGCAAGATGAGTTTGATCATTTGGAGCAGGGCTTTATGACCATTATAGAGTATGAGGCACACTTTCATGCCTTGTCTAGATATTCTTATGCCAGTATTTCAACCGAGTCTAAGAAGATTCAAAAGTTTGTGAAAGGTTTAGATGTTTCCCTTCAGTTGGATACTTGTTATATGGTTATATTTGGAACAACTTTTCAGAGCATGATGAATTACTCCAATGACAGAGGGTATTCTTAAAGTATCTTAAGGAGGCACCAAGCGGGTGTGCCATTTTGGTGAGTTTAGAGATCTGGCTCCCCGTAGTAGAGATTTCATAAGTTTTTGTAGATATAAGGGTAGGCTAGTGCAGGCGCCTTTATAGAGTTCAGGTGGTGGATCTTCTGGTTTAGCAGTGCAGGAGGACCACCAGGGAAAGTTTAGAGTTTGCTATATTTGTGATGAGCCTGGCCTTGTAACCAAGGATCATCCCTGTCATGAAATTAGAGCTACTTCAATTTTAGCTATGAGAGGTAGGGGTGCTACCAGAGATATAAGAGGTAGATAGAGTGGAGCCCGTGGTCGCATAGGTCTATTCATCCAATTGGTGGTTGTGGCTAATGTTATGTTATACCTCCCATGCCAGAGGTGGAGGCTTCTGATATTGTAATCATAGGTAACATCCTCATTTGCTTTAAATCTATATTTGTGTTATTTGAGACCGAATTAACTTTTTTCTATGTGTCTATATATTTTGAGGGGGTACTGATTCTATTAGTGAGCCTCTTTCCATGCCTATTTGTGTAGCTTCCCCTACAAGAGATTCTCTAGTGGTGGATCAATGTACCGATCCTGTGTTGTGACTTTCTCTGGTCGTGAGACTTGGGGTAGATTTTTTTGTGTTAGATATAGCTGATTTTGATGTTATTTTAGGCAAGGATGGTTGGATCCTGATCAAGTTGTCTTAGATTATTTAACTTAGATAGTGACTTTAGCTTCATCGGGTGTGCTAAGGATAGCTTGGAAGGATGTGCTTCATTCAGAACCCATAAGGGACATATCTTATGTTCAGTCTCAACGATTGGTTAAGAGGGAATGTTTAGCTTGTTTGGATTATATTCATGATACTAGTGTTGTTCACCTTCTTTTTTAGATTTTCTCTATGTTGTTCATGAGTTTATGGTATGTTTCCTATACATTTGATCGGTATGTCTCTGGATTGGAATATTTATTTAGCCATTGATGTTGAGTTGGGCACCAAGCCTATTTCTATTCCTCCTTATGGAATAAACCCAACCGAGTTGAAGGAATTAAAGGATCAGTTGTAGGAGTTATTGGATTAGGGATTTATCCAACTTAATATGTCACCTTGGGGTGCCCCTGTCTTGATTGTGAAAAAGAAGTATAGTTCTATGCGGATGTGTATTGATTATTAGTAGTCGGAAAAGGTAATAGTTAAGAATAAGTATCATCTTTCTCATATTGATAATTTATTTGATCAGCTTTAGGGTGTTGCGGTATTTTTGAAGATTAATTTGAGGTTTGATTATCACCAATCGAGGATTAGAGCTTTGGATATTCTAAAGACAGCTTTTCTGACTTGATATGGTAATTATGAGTTATTGCTCATATCTTTTGGGTTGACCAATGCCCCTGCCACATTCATGGAGTAGATGAACTGGATGTTCCGACCGTATGTCAAATCCTTCATTATTGTATTAATAGATGATACCTTGGTGTCTTCCAAGAGTGAGACTGAGCATGAAGAGCATTTACAGATTGTGCTTCAGAGATTTAGGGATGAGAAATTGTATGCAATGTTCTTTTCGTGCTAGTTTTGGTTGAAGTCTATTTCTTTCTTGGGTTATGTAGTGACTAAGGAAGGTATTATGGTTTCTCCAGTCAAGGTTGTAGCGGATCATGATTGGGCAAGACCAACTTCACCCACCAAGATTTGGAGTTTTATTGGCATGGCAGATCATTATTGGCATTTTGTTGAGGGTTTCTCGTCTATTGTAGATCCATTGACCAAGTTGACTCGAAAGAAGATTTCTTTTTAGTAGACTCGATGCTTATAAGGCGAGCTTTCAAAAGCTCAAGGATTTGTTGAATTCAACTCCTATTTTGGCTTCACCAAAGGAGGGTGTAGGCTTTACAATATTTTGTATTGCTTTAGGTGTTGAATTAGGTGATGTATTGATGCAGGAGAGAAAGGTGATTGCTTATGCATCTCATCAGTTGAAACCTTATGAGAGGAATTATCCTACCCATGATTTAAAGTTGTGCGAGGTTATATTTGCATTGAAGTTATGGAGGCACTACTTATATGGAGTTTGTATTAAGATTATCTCAGATCATGATAGCCTTTAGTACTTCTTCACCCAGTGAGATCTTAATATGAGGCAGCGTTATTGGCTTGATTGCATAAGAACTATGTCTTGACTATTCTCTATTATCTAGTCAAGGCTAATATGGTTACATATGCCTTAAGCCAAAAGCCAACTAGCAGGGGTAGATTGGTGCATCTTTTGACCCAAGAGAGGCCCTTGGCCTTAAAGGTTCAATCTTTAGCTAACCAGATGGTTAGGCTTGATAATTAGACTCCTGGGCATATTTTGGAATTTGTGAAGGCTAAATCATCTTTGATGGAGCAGATTCGAGTTCATCAGTTTGATGATGTTGGATTGAGGTTGATTTGAGATAAAGTACTGAGCGGGGAGGCTAATTAATCCTTCCTTAATTTAGATGGAGTTTTGAGGATTAGAGGCTGAGTTTGAGTCCTAAAAATGGGTAACTGGATTAGGTTAATCTTGGAGGAGGCCCGTTGTACCAGATATTCCATCCATCTAATTTTGACTAAGATATATCGTCACTTAAGATAGCACTACTAGTAGGGTAGTGTGAGGCAAGATATATCAGATTTTGTGTCTCATTGCCTATGTTATCAATAGGTGAAGGCATAAAATATGAGACCTGGTGGTTTGCTATAAAGGTTCCCCATTCCCGAGTGAAAGATGAAATGGATCACCATGGACTTTATGACTGGTTTGCCATGTACATCTCATGGTTCTGACAGTGTTTGGGTCATTGTGGATCGATTGACCAAGTCAGCTTATTTTATTTTGGTTCAAGTGTCATTCAGTGCTGAGAGGTTAGCCCATATCTATATTTGTGAGATTGTGCGCCTACATGGTTTGTTGGTGTCCATTATTTTTTATCGAGGTTCTGCGTTCACATCTCATTTTTGGAAGACTTTTAAGGATGAGTTGGGTACGAAAACACCCTGGGTTTTTGAACTTGGAAATTCCCTGAGCTTTGAGCTTACTAGTCTTGTAATGACTCACTATATGAATTGTATGGTATGGGTATGGGTTAGGTAACCTAACTTGTAAAGAGTCCAGTAATTGGTGGTTGGGTTTCTAGTGTGGGTATGACTTGGTGGGTACAGGTCGTACAGTTTGGTGAAGGGTCATTGGGTTGATCCTTTACTTAATCTAAAGCTTAGTAACTTAACTTGGCTCTGAGTACGAGTGGATCACTTATAGTTATGAGGATAGGGTACGACTGGGATAATGGAGTTGTATATTGCCTAGTGTCGATACCTTTGGTTTGTCTTAGGTACGACTGGACTATACGAGTTGTATGGTATAGTCATGAGTTAGGGCAATGAAGTCGTATGGTGGATAGTGTATGGGTGTACAACCTTATGTGCTGGGTACGATTGGATGGTACCAGTCATATGATGTGGTGACGAGTTGATGGGTCAACTTGTACCCACCTATGGGATTTTCACAATTTAAGTTAGGGGTATTCTCAACATTTCCCCTCTTAACTCCTTTTGACCCCGCGCCATAAAACACCTTTTGGGATACCATTGACCTACTATTCTCAATCTAAAACTTTTAAAAATCTCTTAAAACCTCTCTCAAGTTCTTTGTTCAAGAAAAGGCTAGGGTTTATACAAGGCAATGAATTAGGGTCTTTCAAGAGTAAATATCTCCGTCTTCCTTGGTGTCTAAGGCATGTTACTCCTGCCTGATTTTTAGTTCAACTAAAAGCATGTTTCAATGAATGGTTTTCATGATATTATTCTTGTATTATTTTGTTTTTTAAATAGATATTGGTGGTTTTGGTTTTCTATCATTGGATAATGTTTTCCTATATTTTGCTTATGGTTTTCCATGTTATAATTATGATTTGAACATGTGGTTACATGGAATATTCAATTGATATTTGGTTTTGATTTATGAAGTTTTATGCCCTCAACATGTTTGTTAAAATGCCAATAAGAATGGTTTTGTCACATAGTTTGACTATTCTGGAAATCTTTGCATTGCATAATATGGTAATAGAACTTAAATTGGTTTGGTTGGTTTTAAAATAGATTGGAAAGGCCTTGGTGTCCATGGTATTTGTTTAATTGGAAACTTTAGAGTCAAATTTATGTAATGGCTTTGGTATGGCATAAATGGATAGACTTGCAAGCTCTAATTTTGGTATGAAGATACCAATGATTAATGCCTAATTAAAAAAACTCTTTGGTAAATGGATGGTTATGTGTGAATGGTTTTAATATGGGATTAAAGAGGGTCGTGTTAGCAAAGCCATAGAAGGTGGAGGTTCCGGGGGGACCAAAACTGGAAACTCATGTTTGTCGATGTGAGGTTTGGTCTTGGTGACCGTGTGCATTATGTTTCACTTATGTTTTGGGAGATGTACTAGTCATCTTAGGTTTGAATGGTTTCAAATATGGGCTAAAAGAGGGCCGTGTTGGCAAATCCATGGAAAATGGAGGTTCCAAGGGGGACCAAAATTGGAAACTCATGTTTGCCGATGTAAGGTGTGGTATTGGTGATCGTGTGCATTATGTTGCAATTATATTTTGGGAGATGCACTAGTCAAATCAGGTTTTCTCTAGTTCATGAGGCTAACACACAATGTCTCCCTTTCAACAGGGGGAGATGAACCCATATAGGACGTAAAAGTTACACAACCCACGTTAAAGGTTTTAAATGCATGCTAAACCCGATTCTCTTTCCCGGCATGGTATATATGTATATATGTATGTGATTGCATATGGTTATTTACTTTGGCTTTAAATAATGGCAATATTTTATCCTTATTCCTAATTACATGCTAGCATTTATTCCGCTAAGCATCTTCGGGCGTTGTATCCTACGTGATGCAGGTCTACACTACTAATCCTGCTTAGTGACTTGGATTCAGGGAAAGCTTTGTGTAAGACTGAAGTAGTGAGCGTCCATACTCCAGAAGACTCCATTTTATGCTATGGACTTCTTTCATTATTGTCATTTTTTTGGTTTGGTTTTGGATATGGTTGGGGTCATATCTCAAACGGATGTTATTGATTCTTATTAAAGGCTTTGTGGTACTACTATGGTCATAGGCAGTGTCGGTAAGGGTGTCAGCCTTGGAATTGGGGCTGACTCCGATTGAATATTTGGTTGGATATTTGGTCGATTATGGTTATGGATTTTATTAAATGTTTTTTCAACTATTATTGCTTTATCTTATTATATGTGAGGAATTCATCTAACATAGGGTGCAGGGAAGTTACGATTGGGTATTGGGGAGGTCTCTAGTGTCAGACTTGAGATGCCTGACACGACTAGGCCCCTATTTAGGTCATGTTAGATTGGTATTCGAGCCCTGGGTTCATGGTCAGTTGGGAATCCATAAATCCATTTCGAGTAGAGTCTTTTTTAAGGGTGTGTAGCACACCACACTCATAAGGGAGAGGCTACAAGGCATTTAGGAATGTTTCTCTTTCTTATGTTCTATTTTCAAGTTGTATGGTATAAGGTCCTACAATCTTCTCTAATTTTCATTTGTTCGCTTTTCAGATCATGTCTCCCTGGAGATCTGAAGCTCACAGAAACTCCTGTGTCCTACCTTAGGATACTGTTGATTAGACCCGTTCTACTATGGGGTCCAGACTCAGTCTAGGGGTTAAGTTCCTGATTGCCCACCTAGAGTTCCACCAGTTCCCTCTTGTCCTTGTCAAGCTCTTTAGGATGATATGGTGAATGCTGAGTTTTGCCAGTCTATTCACATATTGGCTCGATTATTGATACACAGGCTAAGCGTGGTGCATCTGTAACTCCATCTTCTTAGGCCACAAGGGTTGGCCAATTCATGTGGTTCAATACTCCAACCCTTACTGTTGTTAAGGTTGAAGAAGTTCCTCAACATTATCTGGATGAGATAGAAAAGATCGTCCACATTATACATGCTACAGATATAGAGGGCATGGAATTTTTTACCTACTAGCTGAAAAATGTGGCGTACTAATGGTATGAGAAATGGGATCAGGCAAGGGGTGACAATGCCGAGTCATGTCTGTGGGAGTATTTCTCTAATTCTTTCTTAGATCACTTATTTTCTCAAGAGTTGATAAAAGCGAAGGCAGAAGAGTTTGTTCATTTGAATCTAGGTAAGATATCAGTCAAGGAGTATACATTGAAGTTTCACCAGTTATCGTGGTATTCTCCAAAGTTAGTTTCTACCATGAGGGATAGAATGAGAAAGTTTGCTTTTGGGTTGTCTAGAGACTTGATTCTGTAGAGTAGGGCTTCCTTGTTGAACAGCGACATGGATATCTCCAGGTTGGATGCATACATACAACAGGTAGAGAAAGAGAAGAAGAAGTAGGCTGAGGTAGTAGAAAGGCAGAGCAAGAAGTTTAGATTATCTAAGTAGGGTAGTGGCCTACAACAGAGTGGCAGGGATAGTGGGAAGTGGCCTAAGAAGAAGTGGGGCAATTCTTAGTGTTATTAGACGACTAGTACTCCCTACCCAAAGCAATCAGGTGACAGACATTTACATGGTGGTGACAATTATAGGGCACAGGGTGCCCAATCAGCTTCATCGTATCCTCACTTCAGGTTTTGTGGTAGATTGCATTGGGGTTACTGTGAAGAAGGAAGGGATAAGTGCTTCAGATATGGTCAGTATGGGTACAAGATTAGAAACTGTCCAGTAGCCAAGGTTGCTTCGGGGGCAAACAAGGTTCTAGTTTCTTCTTCATCATCTCTGGCACCAAGAGGTGCACCATCTAGTTTCAGTACTGATCGGAACCATCTCTTTGATCTCACTACCCGTCAGGATATTGAGGCATCTCCTGATTTCATGACTGGTATGTTGAAACTCTTTTCTTGTGATATGTATTGTTTGCTTGATTTGGTGTCCACTCTCCCTTAAGTGACCCCATTTGTGGCTGTGTATTTTGGTTTGGATCTCGAGTGTGTTTTGGACCCCTTTTCTATTTCTACCATTATGGGTGATTTTGTGGTGGATAATAGAGTCTATAGGGTTTTGTGGTATCTTTGGGTGGTCGGGAGACTGGTGGATCTACTTGAATTAGACATAATTGATTTTGATGTCATACTGGGGATGGATTGGCTGCACTCGTTCTATGCTTCTCTAGACTGTCGGACCTGTAGTTGTCTTTAAATTCCCTAATGAGCAAGTTATTGAGTCGGAGGGTGGTTCCCTATCTCCAAAGAGGAAGTTCATATCGTATCTTATAGCTCGGAGATTAATCTCCAAGAGGTGTCTCTATCATCTAGTCTGGGTTAAAGATTCTAACTCGGAGAGTCCTTTTTTGCATTCTGTCTCGATGGTGAATGAATTTCCTGAAGTCTTCCCTGATGACTTTCCTATTGTTCCTCCAGATAGGGAGATTGAGTTTGTTATTGATGTTGCTCCAAACACTCATTCGATTTCTAATTCTCCATATAGAATGGCTCTGGCTGAGTTGAAGGAGCTTAAGGAGCAACTCAAGGATCTTTTAGACAAGCGTTTCATCCATCCTAGAGTGTCCCATTGGGGTGCAGCAGTGTTATTCAGGAGTAAGAAGGATGGTTCCCTTTGGATATGCATTGATTACTGGCAGTTGAATAAGGTAACGATAAAGAATAAATATCCTCTTCCAAGGATAGATGATTTGTTTGATTTGTTGTAGGGTGCTAAATTTTTATCCAAGATTGATCTTTGGTCCGGGTATCATCAGTTAAGGATTAGGGAGGCGGATTGATCTGAGGTAGATTGATGTACCTCAAAGTTGTTATCCAGGCTTAATTAGCTTTGTATTGAGGAATTCTTTTGTTCTTAATGAGTTATTATTGATAAAATTAAGAATCTAAGGGTTTGATTACTTGATTACAATATTTAAGGCGTTTTCCAAACAAGTTTATACTTAAATTGGTCACTTAGAGTTCAAATGAGAAAACTAGTGTTACTAGCTTGAGATGGGTGTTGTTCTAGTTGATCTCAGTGAATTCTAATGTGTGTAATGGGTTCCTAAGGTTAATATTGTATAATTACATATGGAACAATGTGTTTATAGTGTTCAAGGTTTAATTGAATCAAAACAATAAGTAAAAGATCAAAAAGGGCAAAACTAGTTCTTAGCTTAAGTTTTAAGTTTGTTGTCATTGATATTATGTTGTTTTGAGCTCTAATCCTTGGTGTTTGGTTCTATAGGATCCTTGGTGAGTTTATTGTACCGATATATGGATGATACACAAGTTGAAAATCAGGTGGAAACAACACCACAAGGCTGAGGGTGAAAAGACATAGATATGGCTTACAAGATGACTTTCCAGTGTGTCACCGTGATGAAGGGGCGTCGCACACCCTAGTCCCTACAATATAAAGGTAGTCACACATCCTAGTCCCTATAATAGTAGGTGTGTCTCACACCCTAGTTCATGGAATAAGAGGGGCAACCTGGAAAACACTTCAATTAGGGTTTTTATTCTTTTACTCTAGTTTTTTTTATGGATTTTATCTTGTATTCATCTAGGGTGACTATGACTATGTCCATGAGTCACTAAACACCCTTGTTCTGGAGTTGAGGCCAAAAACATGATTACAATTTGATATTCTTAAAGGAGTGTATTGTTGAAACATCATATGGGTTATTCTTAATCTCCTTTTCTTACTATTTTGATGAATGGCAATCATTAAAATACATCTTTATTCCTTTGTGAATTCGAGAGGATAATCATATGTTAGATCGAAGAGTTTAAGGAGCAAGGTTCTTATTCTATTATAAAATAAAGGATTTGAATTAGCATCTAGTATAGGGATATACCTAAAAGCCTTGCTTGTTTCACTTTTCGGATGACATCTTAATGCATCTAATTGGATTATTGCATGCCCGCTCAACGATGTGGTTGTAATGTCCATTTAGATAGAAGATTAGAGGATCGGGAGACCATGATCATACTATAAACCAAATGAAATCAATAACCCAATAATCAACAAAACCATGATAAGAATAGAGATTTGTAAGATTGTTTAAAGTGTCTAAACCCTAGAAGCCTCACTAATATTGTTTACAACTTTGCTTACGTTGCCATTGTCACACATTTTTATTCCTTTATTAATTAGATTATTACTTAAATCCTTAAAATCACCTAGATACTTTAAAACACTTGATACATTCTTGTCAAAACTAAAACTTAGTAGAATTACTAGTTGAGTAGTTCTTGTGGTATGATATCTGACTATCTAAGCCACTATATTACTTGTACGATCACATGCACTTGCGTGTCCGATACACCTAAAGACGGATATCCCTAAGACTATCTTTCGTTCTTAGTATGGGCATTTTGAGTTCTTGGTTATGTCTTTTGGACTGACCGATGCCCCGATGACATTCATGGATTTGATGAATAGGGTCTTCCATCAGTATCTGGATTTATTAATCATTGTATTTATAGATGACATTCTGGTGTATTCAAAGACTGAGGTGGATCATGCTAATCACCTCTGCATTGTATTGGATACCTTGAAATAGCAGCAGTTGTATGCCAAATTTTAAAAATATGAATTCTGATTGAACACTATTACTTTTTTAAGTCATGTAATTTCTAGTGAAGGTATCATAGTGGATCGTAAAAGGTTGCCGTGGTTAAGAAGTGGCTTAAACCCATGACTCCAACCGATTTTGAAGCTTCTTGGGCTCAGTTAGTTACTGCAGGAGGTTTGTGGAGTGTTTTTCTCCTATAGCTCCTCCATTGACTAAGTTGACTCAGAAAAAGTTGAGGTTCTTGTAGTCTGATGCTTGTGAGGGTAGTTTCAAGAAGCTGAAGGATAAGCTAACTTTAGCTCCAATTTTGACATTGCCGAAAGGCACAGATGGATTTGTGGTATACTTGATGAATCCCATATAAGGCTTGGTTGCATTTTGATGTAGCATGGCAAGGTGATAACTTATGACTCCAGAAAAATGAAGGTACATGAGAGGAATTATTTGACTCATGATTTGGAATTGTTAGTCGTGGTGTTCACATTGAAAATTTGGCATTACTATTAGTATAGAGTACATGTGGATATCTTTTCTGATCATAAGATCCTATAGTATGTGTTTACTCAGAAAGAGCTTAACCTTAGGAAAAGAAGATGGCTTGAGCTATTCAAGGACTATGATATGAGTCTTTACTACCACCTAGGTAAAGTTAATATGGTTATTAATGCTCTTAGTAGGTTTTCCATAGGGATTCTATATTATGTGGATAAGAAGAATCGGGGGTTGGTGAAGGATATTCACCGTCTAGCTAACCAAGGAGTTCGAATATTGTACACTAAGTATGGGGTTATGTTTGTGCAAGAGGTGGTGCCGAAATCAAGGAGAACCAGTTGCTAGATCCTGTCTTGATGAGGATCAACGGTGATATAGGTGGGAAGAAGGTGATAGACTTCGAAATTAATGGTGATGGTACCTTGCGGTACCAAGGAAGCTTATATGTTCCTGATTTTGATGGTTTACGAGAGAGGATCTTGGTTGAGCCGCAT
This sequence comes from Capsicum baccatum var. pendulum, assembly GCA_030864225.1. Classification (NCBI taxonomy): domain Eukaryota; kingdom Viridiplantae; phylum Streptophyta; class Magnoliopsida; order Solanales; family Solanaceae; genus Capsicum; species Capsicum baccatum. Next base: position 68,535,200 of record CM061553.1, read on the forward strand.
GAGTCAAGCTATGTCGTTCATCCTGGTTTGACGAAAATGTACCATGACCTTAAGGAGATATATTGGTGGAATAATATAAAGCAGGACGTGGCTAGTTTTGTGGCTAAGTGCATGGTGTGCCAACAAGTGAAAGTTGAGCACATGAATCCCAGAGTATTGTATCAAGAGATCGAGTTTCCTATGTGGAAGTAGGAAGTGATTATTATGGATTTTGTGACTAGACTTCCACGGTGTCAAAATCAATTTGATTCAGTTTGGGTCATTGGGGATACGATAAAAAAGTCAGCTCATTTTTGCCAGTGAGGACTAATTTTTTGGTGGAGGATTATGTAAGTTTGTACCTCCAAGATATTTTAAAGTTTCATGGGGTACCTATTTCCATCATCTCAAGTGGCGGTACTCAATTTTCTTCTCACTTTTGGCGGTCATTTCTGAAAGGTTTGGGGACCAAGGTGAGTCTTAGCAAAGCTTTTCACACAAAATCGGATGGGCAATCAGAAAGGACTATTTAGACGTTGGAGGCTATGCTTTGGGCTTGCGTGATTGACTATGGTGGTAGTTAGGTGGAGTATTTGCCTCTTATAGATTTTACCTATAATAACAGTTATCACTCTAGTATTGGGATGGCTCTATTTGAGGTGGTGTATGGTATGAGATGTAGGTCTCCGATTGGGTGGTTCGCTGCTAGTGGGGTGGATATGTTCGGACCGAATTTTTTCACCAATCCATGGAGAAGGTGAAAGAGATTTTGGATAGACTTAATGCTACCCAAAGTATCCAAAAGTCCTATACAGATGTAAGGCTAAGGGAGTTGGAGTTTGAGGTTGGGGATAGGGTGTTCTTGAAGGTGTCTCCCATGAAGATAGTGATGCGGTTTGGGAAGAATGGAAATCTTAGTCCCCGGTATGTTGGTCCATACTTAGTTTTGTGTAACGATCTGAGACTACCCCCTAGTTATCATACGGTGCTTGTGACCCCAAAGGACCATACATGAATGATATCTACTGTGAGCACTAAACAATAATACTGAAATAATTGCATAATAAAAGGGCTAAAATACCATAAGGTTTAAAACATCTAAAATACTGATAATGAATAATAACATTTGAATCTAAAATACTATCTGGAAATCTAGTCTGAAAAGCCTCTAACTGAGTCTGTCTGAAAGTGGAGGTGATGGGACAATCCCCCAACTAACTTTATCTACTAAAATACTGCTAAGCTGAAATACTGAAATGAAAGTGTATCCTCAATAGATGAGGACTCACAGCTAAATCTGCTACTGCTGGCTGAATCTGACTAAGCGCGGTCAGGAACCTGAGCATCCGAACCCATGATATGAAATATCATAACGTAGGAAAGTATGCGTCAGTACGTGGGAATGTACTGGTATGCTAGATGAGGTAAGGCTGAATGCATGGGTTCATATGCATGAATAATAACTAACTAAATAATATGCAAGAGCTGGATTATCATACATGGAGGATCTGTAACTACTGAACATACTATACATACTATAACTGAGTATACTGGAACTAAATCTAATAACTGCTAATTGAATATACCGATAATCTGATATCACTGATAATTGATAAATGAGTGATTGTAGCTGACAGTCCTAATTCTGTAGAACTAAATTAAATTCTAAATTGAAGACTAAAACTGTAGGAGGCAATCATCTAACCGACATGCCCCAATCTGAACTAATAGGGGTCCAATCAGTAATCCCAATTGGAAGGGTGCCAGTACCATGCCATAGGTAAAGATAAGATAAAGAGTAACCCTTACTGGCAGGTTCCCTAAACGAGAATGGTGGTACCCTTTACTGGAAGGCAGAGCACCTAATCAACCCTCAACTAGCAGGTTTGATTGCTTAACCTACGATGGTTACATATTTTTGGAATGCAAGGATTGCTTCAAAGGATCACACCCTCTGCTAGAAGATGAGCCCCTATCCTTGGGTTCACTCGGTGCTAAATCCTACTCCCAACTGAAGGACATGGAACTGATTAACTGAACTGGACTGGACTTATACTGAGATTTCTAAATTTTCCTAAGTTCTGTAACTAACTGAATTCTACTGAGTTCTATAAGGGACTGAGAGTACTACTGATCATGACATGACTGATACTATTCTGTAACTGACACTGGCTCCAAGTAATAGCTAAATTATTGGGTATTAGATACCTTCAGGGCTTGATAGCATGAAAAGTAAAGCAAGGCATCAACTTGTATAACATAACAATGTTCACTTGGTCACAATTCATTCATAGAGACATTTCATCAAACACTTGTAATGCATTAACTTGTACATGAATGGGGAATACATGTTAGCATGCTATGATGGCATTATTTCATTCTCATAGACAATTTATCAAACATATGGGAAACATACTTGGTTCAGTAAATCATAAACACTTACAGTTAACATGGATACAACAATCAACTTGTAAATTCATGGATTATAACATGGGGATTACTCAATTCAACATACATGCTATACAACTTCATGGAATCTACCATTAATCATGAATTGAAACTCAATAAATTTCAAAAAATGAACACAATCCAATTTCATACATGTAAATCATGAATCATAATTTTGGAATCTTTAAAAATGGATTATTTGACTCTATGGGTGGAAGGGTCCCATAGATGAACATCTAACATACCTTAATTCGAGCGATTCTTGAAGTTCTTGAAGAAATTCTTGGGTTTGACCTTGATTCTTGAGAGCTAGGATTTATTTTCTTGAGAGAGAACTACCTTTTGATGTTGGGGAAAAGTGAATAATGAAGGATTTTACACGTTCTTAGTGCTTAAATCCCACATCTAGGCGGAATAAAATCATGAGAAAAGACAGTTTTAACCCTGGACACAACTATAATTTTTCGTGAAATTTTCCTCATCTGGAACCTGGCGCGACGCGCCTCTATCGCACCAAGCCTCTGGAAGATGACAACTGGGAAATTACATGGTTGCTCAATGCGGTGGTATCGCATTGCCACTTTGATTGTGAACTGGAAGTGCACCGTGATGCGGTGGAATCGCGTCGGTACACTGGAAATTGACAATTGTGAACTGGGTCTATGGAGCGACACACCAATACCGCAAAGCAATACTAGAAATTGACAACCATTATTTTGACACACTTCGCGATGCACTACTGGCCAGAATGGCAATGGTTAACGACTGAATCTTAAAATCTCCATAACTTCTTACCTGATTGTCAGATTTAGGCAAATTTTATATCGTTGAAAAGATAATTGAATTTTCTATGCAATGGCAGGCTCAAATCTGAAAATTACTGAGTATTTCAAAAATTTATTTAGGATAACCCATGTACTGAGAGTTAATCTAGGCTAGACAAATATGGGGTATTACAATATCTCCCTCTTGGGAACATTCATCCTTGAATGTGGCTAGTTAAGCTGAGAGAGTACAGATAAACTGAGTTTACATACTGAACTAGACATGTACAACTGAAGCATGATTACATGACTGGTCTGATAGACTGAACTTACATACTGAACATGCATATCTGATGCACGGAATACATGACTAAAAACATTGATAAACTGAGTTTACATATTGAACATGCAAGTCTAATGCATTAGTACATGTCTGAATAGATTAATGAATACGTGACTAAATATGCATGAATGGGAACATGAGGACATGACTAAGTCTAAATCATAATACATATACTGAACTAATTCCTTGAATACGTGTCAAGACAGGGGGGATAGTCATACGGCTGAGATTGGGACTTGAGGGTCAACTTTAAGAACCCATTAATTTGACTAGATTCGCTACGTGAAGATACAATAGAAGGTTTAGATCGTGATAGCTTTGGTATTATAGTGCATCTCCCCCTTGGGACACTATGTCCCTCGAGAGTGCTGACTTGGCTGAGATACTAAGGAAAAGCATTAGACGATGCATGAGGCACCCATGAACTAAATCATGACTGAACATCTGGGATCTGAAACTGAGGCATAAATATAAAAATAGGAGATTTGTAACATACCAGTGACCACATCAAGAGAACTTTCTTGATCTTGTTTGGACTGAAGTGCATAAAACCTGTTTAGACGTTGCCCACTAGTGGCACTGGAAGCGGAACCTTATTGATTTGGACTACCTAACTGAGTTGAAGGACGACTATACTTACCCTAAGAACCTGACTGAGGACAATCTCTGACTCTGTGGCCTGGCTTACCACACCCGAAACAAATACCACTGCCAACTCTTGACACACCCTTATGGTTCTTACCACACTCTCTACAAAATGGATTGGTACGACCATTGCTTACGCTATCTTGGGTCATTGGTACACTAGCTAAGGATGAAGCTGGAACTGTAGACTTTGGATAAAACTGAGAACGGTTACCGCCTTCTGACTTAGGCTGACTGAAATTAAAGCTACCTATTTTAGCCCTCTTATTCTATCTCTTTTTCATCTTAAGCTTTTTCTCATCAATCTTTTGACCATGGACCAAAAGCCTAGATATCTCCATCTCTTTAATCAATATCATTGTTCTGCACACCTTCACCACACTATCTGACACCCCAGATATGAACTTGCCCATTCTGGACCTATTGTCTGCTACTACATGAGGAGCATATCTGGCTAGCTGAGTAAACTTAAGGGAATACTCTTTTACAGTCATTCTACCTTGTCTGGTATTGATGAACTCTAATACTTTGGCATCTCTCGGCTCTAAGGGAAAGAATATATCTAGGAAGGCAGTAACAAACTCTTCCCACTCTATGGGCTCTACATCTATACCCTTATCTACATTTCACTAATTAAACCAAGTATAGACTACATCTTAGAGCTGATAGGCGGCTAACTCAGAACTCTCACTGTAAGTCACTCCTATGATATTTGTGACTTTATGGACCTGATCGAGGAACTCTTATGGATCCTCTTCAGACTTAGATCCCATAATAGAAGGATAATTTATTTGGGTGAAGTCTCGAATTTTTGTTGTAGCTGTATTGGTCACTGGGTTGGTCAGAACAATAGTTGTCCATTCATTCTGAGCTACAATTGAATTGGCTGGAGTAGTGAATATAGCTCTGAAATCTACATGAGAGACATGTTCGTCCAGGGGATCTGCCTGAATGGGCTAAGGGGCTGACTAGTTTTTGGTTCTTTTTTGTTAGCTCATTTGAGAGATATATTCTGTAAATGAAAGAAAGAAGCAGATTAGACTGAGAGATTAACTTGAGCTCATGATCACTCTCATGATATAAATATTGAAAGAAGGGAAAATTTTCCTAAAATATCTCATAGCCTCCTGTCCATAAGTGTGGCGCGCTATACACCCATGTACAAGACTCTATGCGATGGGGCTTTTCAAAATTCGTAGGACTCTATTGAACCTTAGGCTCTGATACCTAGTTTTTAATGACCTGAGATTAACCCATAGTTGTCACATGGTGCTTGCGACCCCGATGGACCACAAGCTAACCCATGAATGATTCTGCTGTGAGCACTAAACAATAATACTAAAATAATAGCAGAATAAAAGGGCTAAAATGCCATAAGGTTCAAAACATCTAAAATACTGATAATGAATAATAATATTTGAATCTAAAACACTGTCTGAAAATCTAGTCTGAAAAGCCTCAAACTGAGTCTGTCTGAAAGTAGAGTTAATGGGACAATCCCCAAACTAACTCCATTTACTAAAATTTTGCTGAGTTGAATACTGAAATGAAAACATATCCTCGATAGATGAGGACTCATTGCTAAATCTACTACTACTGGTTGAATCTATCTAAGCACGATCTAGAACGTGAGCATCCGAACCTATGATATGGAATATCAGAGCATAGGAAAGTATGCGTCAGTACGTGGGAATGAACTGGTATGCTAGATAAGGTAAGGCTGAATGCATGGGTTCATATGCATGAACAATTACTAACTTAATAATATACAAGAGCTGGATTAGCGTATATGGAGGATCTGTAATTATTAAACGTACTGTGCATACTGTAACTAAGTATACTAAAACTGAATCTAATAACTGCTAACTGAATATACTGATAATCTGAGATCACTAATAATCTGAATTACTGATAATTGAGTGACTGTAACAGACAGTCCTAATTCTATAGAACTAAACTGAGTTCTTAACTGAAGACTGATATCATAATTGAAACAGTGAGAGGTAATCATCTAACTGACATGCCCCAATCTTAACTAATAGGGGTCTAATCTGTCACCCCAATTGGGACTTGAGGATCTACTATGAGAAACCATTACTTTGAATGGATTCACGACGTGAAGAGAAAATGAAAGGTTTAGATCGTGATAGCTTGGGGATTATAGTGCAACTCCCCCTTGAGACACTATGTCCCTCGAGAATGTTGACTTCGATAAGATACTAAGCAAAAGCATGAGACGATATACGGGGCACCCACAAACTAAATCGTGACTGAATTTTTGGGATTTGAAATAGATGCATAAATATATAAATGGGAGATCTGTAACATACCAGTGACCATATCAGGAGAACTTTCCTGATCTTGTCTGGACTAAAGTGCGTAAAACTTGTTTAGGCGTTGTATACTAGTGGCACTGGAAGCGGCACCTTGTTAATTCGGGCGAAGTGACTGACCTGAAGGATGATATACTGACCCTGAGAACCTGACTGAGGACAAACTCAAACTCTGTGGCCTGGCTTGCTAAACTCGAAACAAATATCACTACCAGCTCTTCACATACCCTTATGATTCTTACCACACTCTCCACAAAATGGATTAGTACGACCATTGCTTACGCTATCCTGGGTCATCAGTACACTGGCTGAGGACGGAACTGGAACTGAAGACTTTGGACAAAACTAGGAATGGTTACCACCTTCTGACTTAGGCTGACTAAAATTAAAACTACCTGTTCTAGACCTCTTATTCTCTCTCTCCTTCTTCTTAAGCTTTTTCTCCTCAATATTTTAAGTATGGACTATGAGACAAGATAGGTCCATCTCTTTAATCAATATCATTGTTCTGCACTCCTTAACCACACTATTTGACACCCCAGATACGAATTTGCTCATTCTGGACCAATTGTCTGCTACTACATGGGAACTTGGCTAATTGAATAAACTTAAGGGAATGCTCTTTTACGCTCATGCTACCTTTTCTGAGATTGATGAACTCTAACACTTGGGCTTCTCTTAGCTCAAAGGGAAAGAATCTATCTAGGAAGGCAGTATAAAACTCTTCCCACTCTATGGGCTCTGCAACTATACCTCTGTCTACCTTCCATTAATTAAACCACGTACGGGATACAGCTTGTAGCTAATAGGCGTCTAACTCAACACTCTTACTAGAAGTCACTCCCATGGTGTTTGTGACTTTCTGGACCTAATCGAAGAACTCCTATGGATCCTCTTCAAACTTAGATCCTATAAAGAAAGGAGGATTCATCCAGGTGAAGTCCCAAATTATGGTTGCAGCAGTATTAACCATTGGTTTGGCCTGAATAGCATCTGGTCGTTAATTCTGAGCTATGACTGAATTGTCTAGAGTCGTAAATGCAACTCTAAATTCTTCATTAGAGAAATTTTCGTCCAAGGGATCTGCCTGAACGGGCTGAGGGGATGACTGGTTTCCGATTCTTCTTAGCCCTTTTGGGAGGAATGTTCTGTAAATGAAAGGAAGAAGCGGACTAGACTAAAATATTAACTTAAGCTCATGCTCACTCGCACAAGATGAATATTGAAAGAGGGAAAACTTTTCCTAAAACATCTCATAGCCTCTTGTCCATAAGTGTGGCACTCTACACACCCATGCATAAGACTCTATGTGATGCGTCTTTTCAGACTTCCTAGGACTCTATTGAACCTTAGGCTCTGATACCAAGTTTGTAATGACCTGAGACTACCCCTTAGACACCTCACGGTGCTTGCGACCCTGAAGGACCATACGCTAACCAATGAATGATATCTGCTGTGAACACTAAACAATAATACTGAAATAATTGCAGAATAAAAGGGCTAAAATTCCATAAGGTTCAAAATATCTAAAATACTGATAATGAATAATATCATCTGAATCTGAAATACTGCCTAAAAATCTAGTCTGAAAAGCCTCTAATTGAGTCTATCTGAAAGTGGACTTAAGGGGACAATCCCTCAACTAACTCCATCTACTAAAATACTGCGTAGCTAAAATACTAAAATGAAAATGTATCCTCAATAGATAAGGATTCACTGCTAAATCTGCTACTGCTGGCTAAATTTGACTAAGCACGGTTAGGAACCTGAGTGTTCGAACCTATGATATGAAACGTCATAGCATAGGAAAGTATACGTCAGTACGTGGGAATGTACTGGTATGCTAGATGAGGTAAGGCTAAATGCATCGGTTCATATACATGAACAATAACTAACTGAATGATACGCAAGAGCTAGATTAGCATACATAGAGGTTCTGTAACTACTAAATGTACTGTACATACTATAACTGAGTATACTAGAACTAAAGCTAATAACTTCTAACGGAATATACTGATAATCTAAGATCACTGATAATCTAAACTATTGATAACTGACTGACTGTATTTGACAATCCTAATTTATAAAACTGAATAGAGTTCTAAACTGAAGACTGAAATCATAACAAAAACTATAAGAGGTAATCATCTAACCGACATGTCCTAATCTGAACTAATAGGGGTTCAATAGGTAACCCCAACTGAAATGGTGTCAGTACCATGCCACTAGTTAATACAAGCTGAAAAGTGACCCTTTACTGGCAGGTTCCCTTAACGAGAATGGTGGTACCCTCTACTGGCAGGTAAAGTACCTCATCAACCCTCAACTGGCAGATTTGATGTCTCAACCTATGCTGGCTACGTAGTTCTGGAATGCAAGGACTACTTCTAAGGATAATACCCTTTGCTGGCAGGTGAGCCCCCATCCTTGGATTCACTCGGTGCTGAATTCGACTCCCAACTGAAGGACAAAGAATAGATTAACTGAACTAGACTGGACTGATACTGAGATTGCTGAATTTTTCTAAATTCTATAATTGACTGAATTCTAATGAGTTCTATAAGGGACAGAGAGTACTACTGATCATGACATTATTGATACTATTCTATAACTGACACTGACTCTAAGCAACAGCTAAATAGTCAGGTATTAAATACCCCCACGACTCAATAGCATTAAAAGTAAAGCAAGGCATCATCTTGTATTACATAACAATGTTCACTTGATCACAATTCATTCATAGAGACATTTCATCAAACATTTGTAATGCATTAACTTGAACATAAATAGGGAATACATGTTAGCATGCTATAATGGCATTATTTCATCCTCATAGACAATTTATCAAACACATGGGAAACATACTTGGTTCATTAAATCATAAAAACTTAGAGTTAACATGGATACAATAATCAACTTGCAAATTCATGGATTATAACATGGGGATTACTCAATTCAACATACATGCTATACAACTTCTTGGAATCTACCATTAATCATGGATTGAAACTCAAGAAATGTAAAAACATAAACACAATCCAATTTCATACATGTAAATCATAAATCATAATTCTTGAAGCTTTAAAAATGGATTCTTTGACTCTATGGGTGGAAAAACCCATTGATTAACATCTAACATACCTTAATTCGAGAGATTCTTGAAGTTCTTGAAGAAATTCTTGGGATTGACCGTGATTCTTGATAGCTAGGGTTTGTTTTCTTGAGAGAGAACTACCTTTTGATTTTAGAAAAAAGTGAATAATGAAGGGTTTTACACATTTTTAGAGCTTTAATCCCACATCTACATGGAATAAAATTATGGAAAAAGACTGTTTTAACCCTTGGGCGCAACTTTAGTTTTTCAGAAAATTTTCCCAATCTGGACCCCTAGCGCGACGCGTCACTATCTTGCCAAGCCACTGGAAAATGACAACTAGGAAATTACATGGTGGAATGATGCGGTGTTATCGTGTTTCTACTTTATTTGTGAACTTGAAGTGCACCGCGAAGCGGTGGAATTGCATTGGTACACTGAAAATTGATAATTATGAACTGGGTCTATGGCGTAATGCGTCAATATTGTGGAGAAATACTAGAAATTGACAACCGCTATTTCGACACACTCCGCAACATGCTACTGGCCTGAATGGCGATGTTTAATGACTGAAACTTAAAATCGCTATAACTCCTTATCCGATTGTCGGATTTAAGCAAATTTTATATCGTTGGAAAGCTAATTGAATTTCCTACACAATGGAAGGCTCACATCTGAAAATTACTGAGTATTCAAAAAATTTAATCAAGGATAACCCATGTACTGAGGGTTAATAAAGGATACGAAAATACGGGGTATTACAATATCTCCCCCTTCGAAACATTTGTCCTCGAATATGGCTAGTTAAGCTGAGAGAGTACGAATAGACTGAGTTTAAATACTAAACTAGACATGTAAAACTGAAGCATGATTACGTAACTGGTCTGATAGAATGAACTTACATACTGGACATGCATATCTGATGCACAGGATACATGACTGAAAATAATGATAAATTGAGTTTACATGTTGAACATCCATGTCTGATACATGAGTACATGTTTGAATAGATTAATGAATACGTTACTGAATATGCATGAACGGGAACATAAGGACATGACTAAGTCCGAATCATGATACATGAACTAAACTGATTCTTTTGATACATGTCATGACAGGAGGATGGTCATATGGTTGGGATTGGGACTTGAGGATCAACTATGAGGACCCATTACTTTGACTAGATTCTCTACGTAAAGAAAAAATAGAAGGTTTAGATCGTGATAGCTCGAGGATTATAGTACATCTCCCTCTTGGGACACTATGTACCTTGAGAATGCTTACTTGGCAGAGATACTAATGAAAATCAAGAGACGATGCACGGGGCACCCACGAACTAAATCATGACTAAATATCTGGAATCTAAAACTGAGGCATAAATATGTAAATGGGAGATCTGTAACATACCAGTGACCATATCAAGAGAACTTTCTTGATCTTGTCTAGAGTGAAACGTGTAAAACATGTTTAGGTGTAGCCCACTGGTGGCACTGGAAGCTACTCCTTGTTAATTTGGGTGACCTGAATAAGCTAAAGGACGACTATACTGACCCTTAGAACCTGACTGAGGACAATCTCTGACTCTGTGGCCTGGCTTACGACACCCGAAACAAACATCACTGCTAGCTCTACACATACCTTTATGATTCTTACCACACTCTCCACAAAATAAATTAGTACGACCATTGCTTATGCTATCCTGGGTCATCGATATAGTGGATGAGGACGAAGCTGGAACTGAAGACTTTGGATGAAATTGGGAATGGTTACCTCCTTCTGACTTAGGTTAAGTGAAATTAAAACTACCTGTTCTAGCCCTCTTATTCTCTCTCTCCTTCTTCTTAAGGTTTTGCTCCTCAATTTGTTGAGCATGGATCATAAACCTAGATGTGTCCATTTTTTTAATCAACATTGTTATTCTGCACTCCTTAACTAAACTATCTGACACCCCAGATATGAACTTGCTCATTCTGGACCTATTGTCTGCTACTACATGGGGAGTATACCAGGTTAACTTAGTAAACTTAAGAGAATACTCTTTTACGCTCATGTTGTCTTGTTTGAGATTGATGACCTCTAACACTTTGGCTTCTCTTAGCTCTAAGGGAAAGAATTTATCTAGGAAGTCAATAGCAAACTTTTCCCACTCTATGGGATCTACATCTAACCTCTGTCTACCTTCCACTTATTAAACTATATATGGACTACATCTTGCAGCTGATAGGCGGCTAAATTAGCACTTTCATTGGAAGTTACTTTTATGATATTATGACTTTCTGGACCTTATCAGGGAACTCTTATGGATTCTCTTCAGACCTAGATCCCGTAAAGAAATGAGGATTCATCCGGTTGAAGTCCCGAATTCATATTGTAGCAGTATTAGACACTGGGTTGGCTGGAATAACAATTTGCCGTTCATTCTGAGCTACGACTGAATTGTCTAGAGTAGTGAATGTAGCTCTGAATTCTGCATAAGAGACATGTTCGTCCAGGGGATCTGCCTGAATGGGCTGAGGGGCTGACTGGTTTCTGATTCTTCCTTCTCTAGTGGGAGGCATGTTCTATAAATAAAAGAAAGAAGCGGATTAGACTAAGAGATTAAGTTAAGCTTATGCTCACTCACACAACATGAATACTGAAAGAAGGGAAACTTTTCCTAAAATATCTCATAGCCTCCTGTCCATAAGTGTGGTGAGCTACACACCCATGCGTACGACTCTATGTGATGTGGCTTTTCAAACTCCCTAGGACTCTATTAAACCTTAGGCTCTGATACCAAGTTTGTAACGACCCGAGACTACCCCTTAGTTGTCACAGTGCATGTGACCCCTAAGGACAATAAGCTAACCCATGAATGATATCTGCTGTTAGCATTGAACAATAATACTGAAATAATTGCGGAATAAAAGGGCTGAAATGCCATAAGGTTCAAAATATCTAAAATACTGATAATGAATAATAACATCTGAATCTAAAATACTGTCTGAAAATCTAGTCTGAAAAGCCTCTAATTGAGTCTATCTGAAAGTGAAGTTGATGGGACAATCCCCCAACTAACTTCACCTACTAAAATATTGCTAAGCTGAAATACTAAAATGAAAGCATATCCTCGAGAGATGAGGACTCACTGCTAAATCTGCTACTGCTGGCTAAATTTGGCTAAGCGCAGTCAGGTACCTGAGCGTCCGAACTTATGACATGAAATATCATAGCGCAGGAAAGTATGCGTCAGTATGTGGGAATATAATGTTATTCTAGATGAGGTAAGGCTAAATGCAAGGGTTCATATGCATGAACAATAACTAACTAACTGATTGCAAGAGCTGGATGAGCATACATGGAGGATTTGTAATTACTAAATGTACTGTGCATACTATAACTGAGGATACTGGAACTGAATCTAATAACTGCTAACTGAATATATTGATAATCTTAGATCACTGATAATCTAAATTACTGATAATTGAGTGACTGTAGCTGACAGTCCTAATTTTGAAGAATTAAACTGAGTTCTAAACTAAGGACTAAACCGTAACTGAAACTGTGGGAGGTAATTATCTAATCGACATGCCCCAATCTGAACTAATAGGGGTCCAAACTATAACCCCAATTGGAAGGGTGCCAGTACCGTGCCACGGGTAAAGACAAGTTGAAGATTACCCCTTTACAGGCAGTTTCCCTAAACGAGAATGGTGGTACCCTCTATTGGTAGGTAGAGCACCTCATCAACCCTCAACTGGCAGGTTTGATGACTCAACCTACACTGCTACGTAGTTCTACAATGCAAGGATTGTTTCTAAGGAACACACCCTCTGCTGGAAGGTGAGACTCCATCCTTAGGTTCACTCGATGCTGAATCCTAGTCCTAACTGAAGGACATGGAACTGATTAACTGGACAGGACTGATATTGACATTGCTGAATTTTCTTAAGTTCTATAACTGACTAATTTCTACTGAGTTCTATAAGGGACTGAGAGTACTAGTGATCGTGACGTGACTGATACTATTCTGTAACTGACATTGGCTCTAAGTAACATCTAAATTATCGGGTATTAAATACCCCCAAAACTCGATAGCATGAAAAGTAAAGCAAGGCATCATCTTGTATAACATAACAATGTTCACTTGGTCACAATTCATTCATAGAGATATTTCATCAAACACTTGTAATGTATTAACTTATACATGAATGGGAAATACATGTTATCATGCTATCATGGCATTATTTCATTCTCATAGACAATTTATCACACACATGAGAAGCATACTTGGTTCATTAAATCATAAACACTTAGAGTTAACATGGATACAACAATCAACTTGCAAATTCATGGATTATAACATGGGGATTACTTAATTCAACATATATGTTATATAAATTCAGGGAATCTACCATTAATCATTGCATTGAAACTCAATAAATGTCAAAACATGAACATAATCCAATTTCATACATGTAAATCATGAATCATAATTCTTGAAGCTTTAAAAATGGATTTTTTGACTCTATAGGTGGAAGGAACCCATAGATGAACATCTAACATACTTTAATTCGAGATATTCTTGAAGTTCTTGAAGAAATTCTTGGGATTGACCATGATTCTTGAGAGCTAGGGTTTGTTTTCTTGAGAGAGAACTACATTTTAATTTTGGGAAAAAGTGAATAATGAAGGGTTTTACACATTTTTAGGGCTTAAATCCCACATCTGGGTGGAATAAAATCATGGGACAAGACTATTTTAACCCTGGACACAACTTTAATTTTTCATAAAATTTTTCCGATCTGGACCCATGGCGCGATACGCCACTATCATGCCAAGCCACTAGAAAATGAAAACTGGAAAATTACATGGTGGCACGACGTGGTGGTATCACGTTTCCACTTTGTTTGTGAACTTGAAGTGCACCTCGATGCGGTGGAATCGCATTGGTACACTGGAAATTAACAATTCTTAACTGGGTCTATGGCACGATGCACCAATATCACAGAGAAATACTGGAAATTGACAACCGCTATTTGATACACTCCGCAACGCGCTACTGGCCTGAATGGTAATGTTTAATGACTGAAACTTAAAATTGCCATAACTTCTTACCCGATTGTCGGATTTAGGCGACTTTTATATCTTTGAAAAGCTAGTTAAATTTCCTACACCATGGCAGGCTCAAATCTGAAAATTACTGAGTATTCCAAAAATTTTATTTAGGATAACCTATGTACTGAGGGTTAATCTAGGCTAGAGAAATATGCGGTATTACATTTTGAGAAGAGTTGGTAATGTTGCATATGAATTGGAGTTTCCTTGTAGTTTGATCTCCATTCACCTGGTATTTCATGTTTTGATGTTGAGATCTATCCCTAAAGAGACAATGAGAAAGGTAGAGCATAAATATTTGCTAATTTACTATGGGGCAAAATAGAGGGCAGGAACAAAGATTATTGAGTGGCATAAAATTTGTCATTCACTCATAGAGGGTGGGTTATGCATTCGATCATTGGAAATAAAGTTCTTGGGCGATCGTCACAAATTATGCCTATCAAGGATAATGGTATTTTGGATTTTTTTCCTTATGAGGAAGTCCCTATTAAAATTTTAGATCAACAGGTTCTTCAGTTGTGGACCAAGGACGTAGCTTTAATAAAGGTTCTAGGGAGGAACCACAAGGTGGAAGAGGCAACAAGGAAATTTGAAGATGACATAAAGTCCAAATATTCGTTCTTGTTTTCTGCTCCAGAAATTCATATGAGAGGTATATGTTCTTTTAACATCTTTGTTTTCTAACTTAGTTAAGGGAAAGATTGCATTCCTTGCATCTCTATTTTCTAACTTATTTAAAGGTAAGAGTCGAGATATGTGGAGTCTAAATTGTGTTTGTACTAGATTTTTTTGTCATTCCTGATGAATGATCCATGGGGGGGAGAACTGAAACTCCCTGGGTTTTAGACCATGGAAATTCCCTGAGCTTTGAGCTCACTGGTCTTGTAATAACTCACCATACGTGTCATATGATGTGGGTACAGGTGGTATAGTTTGGTGATGGATCATTGCATTGATCCCTCACTTAATTTGAAACTTAATAACTTGGCTTGTCTTTGAGTATGAGTGGCTCACTAAGAGTCATAAGGTGTTGCACCCAAGTACACACGCTAGTGTACGTGGTCTCACCAAATAATATAGTGGCCTTAAATAAAGCTGAATATTAATCCCTCAGAGACTTGTTTTAGGCAACTATCCAATTCTAGTTTAACAATTGAGATTAGCTAGTGCAATCATAACCAATAGAGTTATAAATGTTTGTAAATGAAAGTAAACTAAAGTAATGCAGAAAAGTAAAGACTTTGGACAATCAAAGGATGAAAGCCCAGGGTTAAAGCACTATGAACAATAATACCACGCTATTGAACTTCATTCGTTAGGTTGCTTATCTTGGTTGTATATTTGTACAGTTTATCATATGATCAGGGTCTCCCGACCTCTAACCTTCTACCTAATTGGACATTACAACTACATAATTGAGCGAGGATGTAATAATCTATTTAGATACATTAAGATAACATCC
Source organism: Capsicum baccatum var. pendulum (assembly GCA_030864225.1). Lineage (NCBI taxonomy): Eukaryota > Viridiplantae > Streptophyta > Magnoliopsida > Solanales > Solanaceae > Capsicum > Capsicum baccatum. Next base: position 68,551,368 of record CM061553.1, read on the forward strand.
TACATGTGAACCAAGCAAGGCTTCTAGGTATATCCCTATCCTAGTTGCTAATTCAAATTCCTTATTTTGTAAAAGAGTAACAACCTTACTCGATTTATCCCTATGTTCTATCTTTCGATCCCCCCTCCTGAGTTAACAAAGGCGACAATATATGTATTCTAAGGGTTGTGAATCTTAAAATAGTTAAAATAAGGATAAACAAACAATCAAAAATTATAAGCAATCCAAACAAACATAATTCAAAGCGAAAGTAAACATGTTCTTGGCCTTAACCCTGGAAAGGGGACGTTTATCCACTAATGGACATAACCGTAATCAAGATGAATAAAAACATGATAAAATCCATTAAAAAGGTAAAGTAAAAGAATAAAAACTCTAATTGAAGTGTTTTCATCCCTTCTCCAAGTTTCAAAGCCGTCCAGGTCATTTTTAATTAATTAAACGTGTTCCTTTTATAATCAAACTAGATTTCCCAAAGTTTATACCTCACCGAGATGCGAGGCTAGTTTTTTGCGTCTAGCTCCATGATGCGGCCTTATAGAGGTGAGATACTGGATTTTTCCACTCGAGAACTACACCTCACTATGACATGGGGCTATCTTTCCTCGTCTAGCTCCGCGAAGTGGTCTTGACATCCCAGGTGTCCTATTCTCCTCAAGTTGTGTCTTGTGCTATCATTGCTCTATTCTAAGTCTTTTTGTTTTTTTACACTTGATTTGAAGCTTTAATATCCTTTATATATCGTCATAATCAACTCACAAAGAATTCTATAGCATTAAACACAACAGATTAGAGCTCAAAACACCACAACATCCAAAAGGACGAACTAGAAATTTAAGCTAAGAATACTAGTTTTGCCCCTTTTTATCTTTCGCTTAGTTTTGACTCTTGGCTTGATTCAATTACACTTTAAACACTATAAGCAAGTTTTTCCATACACAATTATACAATAACACAACTAAGAACTCATTATACACATTAGAATCCATCGAAATCAACTAGAACAACACCTAACTCAAGCTAGTAACACTAGTTTTGTCATTTGAACTCTAAGTGATCAATTTAAGTACAAAATTGTTTGATAGGCACCTTTAACATTATAATAACATACTTAAACACTTAGATGCATACTTATATCATAATTAAACATTAAGAAAATAAGAATTCCTCAAAAAATATCTAAATAAGCCCGGATAACAACACTAAAGTACATAAATCCACCTCAGATCATGAGGATAGGGTATAAGTGGGTGTCAATATTTTTGGTTTCTATCTTAGGTACGACTGGACTATATGAGTCGTATGGTCGGGTCATGAGTTGGGGAAATAGAGTCGCATGGTGGACAGTGTGTGGGTGTCCAACTATCTATTCTGGGTATGACTGGATGGTACCAATCATATGATATGGTGATGAGTTGGAGGGTCAACTCATACCCACCAGCGGGATTTTTACAGTTTAAGTTGGGCGTATTCTGGATATTTTCCCTTTTAACTCTTTTTGACCCCATGACATAAAACACCTTTTCGGACTTCATTGACGTACTATTCTCAATATAACACTCTTATAAATAACTTAAAATCTGTCTCAAACTCTTGGTTCAAGAAAAATTCTAGGGTTTATACAAGGCAATTAATTAGGGGCTTTCAAGAGTAAATCTCTCTGTCTCCCTTGGTGTCTAAGTCAAGTTACTCCTTCCTCATTGTTAGTTCACCTTCCTCATTGTTAGTTCAACTAAAATCATGTTTTAAGGAATGGTTTTCATGTTATTATTGTGGTATTATTTTGGTTTTGAAATAAATGTTGGTGTTTTTGGTTGTCTATGGTTGGATAATGTTTTCCCGTGTTTTACTTATGGTTTTCCATGTTAGAATTATGGTTTGAACATGTGGTTGCATGGGAATAGTCAATTTTTATTTGGTATTGGTTTTGGAAGTTATATGCCCTCAACATGTTTGTTAAATTAATAATGAGAATGATTTTATCACATAGTTTGACTATTCTTGAAATCCTTACATTGCATAATATGGTAATGGAAGTTAAATTGGTTTGGTTGATTTTAAAATGGATTGGAAAGGCATTGGTGACCATGGTATTGGATTAATTGAAAACTTTGGTGTTAAATTGATTTAATGGTTTTGGTATGGCATAAATGGATAGACTTGCAAGCTTTAATTTTAGAATAACGATACCAATGTTTAATTCCTAATTAAAAAGACTCCTTGGTAAATTATTGGTTATGTGTGAATGGTTTTGATATAGGCTTAAAAAGGGTCGTGTTAGCAAATTCGTGAAAGGTGGAGGTCCCGGAGGAACCAAAACTAAAAACTCATATTTGCTGATATGAGGTTTGGTCTTGGTGATTGGGTGCATTATGTCAAATTTATATTTTGGGAGATATAATAGTCATCTCAGGTTTTACTCCGATTCGTAGGCTAATATGCACTGGTTCCCCTTTCAGCAGGGGAGCTGAACCCATATAGCCCATGGGTGGATTTAGGACGAAAAAGCTACACAACCCAGGTTAAAGATTTTAAATGCATGCTAAACCTAGTTTCCTTTCTCAGAATTATATACATATGTATATATGTATGTGATTGTATATGGTTATTTACTTTGGTTTTGAATAATGACATTATTTTATCCTTACTCCTGAGTACATGCTAGCGTTTATTCCGTTAACTGTCTTTAGGAATTGTATCCCCACACGATGAAGGAACTGACCATACTACTCCTTCTGCTCAATGACTTGGATTCGTGGATAGCTTTCTGCATATTGAAGTGATGAGCTTCTATACTCTGAAAGACTTTATTTCATGCTATGGACTTCTTTCATTATTGTTATTTCCTTGGTTTGGTTTTGGATATGATCGAGAGCTTATCTCGATTGAATATTATTAATTCTTGTTAGAGGCTTTGTAGGACTACTATAGGCATAAACGGTGTCGGTATGGGTGTCAGCCTTTGTATTGGTACTTGCATTAGGGCAGACACTGGTTGGATATTTTGTTGGTTATTGTTATGGACTCTACTAAATGTTTTTTCAACTATTGTTACTTTATCTTATTATATGTTCAAAATTCATCCGGTAGGGGATACAGGGTATTGGGGGCGATCTTTAGTCCCGATCATACTTGAGATGCCTGACACAATTAGGCCTCGATTGGGTCGTGTCAGGTACACAAGTTAATCTTATCATAGCATTTCACTACCAGATAGATGGTTATTTAGGGCAAACTATTCAGGTTTTGGAGAGTATGCTCTGTACTTGTATGATGGCAGAAGTGCAATACAGATCATAGCATTAACTTTAGCAGAGTTTGCATATAATAATATCTATCATTCCAGTATTGATATGACTCCTTTTAAGGCATTCTCGCTCACCAGTAGATTGGTTTGATGTTTCATAAGTGACACCTCAAGGTATGAACTTGCTTCGTGAGTCCTTGGACAGAGTCCAAATTATTCAGGATAGACATCGAGCAGCTCTGAGTAGGCAGAAGTACAATGCAGATCATAGTATTCGTGCATTGATATTTAGTGTTGGTGATCATGTTTTTCTTCAAGTTTCACCTATAAAGGGTGTGATGAGGTTTGGAAAGAGGTGCAAGCTTTGCCCTAGGTATATTGGTCCATTTGAGATTCTTCAGGCTGTTGGTGATATGGCTAATGAGTTGGCTTTTTCCCCTGATATATTGGTTGTTCATCCAATTTTCATTTTTCTATGCTTTGCTATTACATTTCGGATGAGTCACAGGTCATTTGTTAGGCGTCGGTTTAGTTAGATGAGCGATTGTATTTTGTTTAAAAATCGATCTCTATTTTGGCTAGGGATGTGAGGCGGTCATGTTCTAGAGTTATCTCCATTGTTAAGTTTCAGTGGTGACATCGACTTGTAGATGAGTCTCCTTGGGAGGTTGAGTCAAATATGTGTAGTTCTTATCCTTAGCTCTTCATTGATTCAGGTATTTCTTTGCCTTTCGTTTGAAGGCGAACTAGATTTTTAGTGGTGGATGATGTAACAACCTGAAATTTGATGAAATATGTAAAATTTATGATTTTGTGAGATTTGACTATTTTACCCTTCCCTAGTTGCATTGTTGTACTTCTGAGGTGTGGGGGATTGGCATGATTCCCTATATATTTTTGTACCATTTATGAGATATTGTAATTTTTGGTGGCTTTGAAAGACTTATTTTAGACTTCTGTGGTTATCTCTTGAATCGTGTGATGGATGTTAAGCGGACTATGCCAGTAGATTCGGAACGTCGATTTTAAGGTGGTAACATGGTTGGTATGATTTTAAGGCTTTTAAATATCATTTCGATCCTCGATTTAGAAAACTATGGTTTCAGGTTTTGAGGGTCAACTCATTGAAAATAATATTTTTCAAAAATCTGATATCCTCGTTGAGTTCGGAGCGTCGAATTTATGTGGTTACATAGTTTGTTTGCATTTATTAGATTTTAAATGAATCCCGGCCACCCATCGAAGTTCGTTTTAAACTTAGAAAATCTGGTGCACTAGGTTACTAGTGCACAAAGGGAAAATTGCATATGAGGCATGCGATTTATGCCTTGTAAACCTGGTAACCTGGTGTGACGTATAAATAGCCCCTTTATTTCTATTTTTCTTATTCTTTCACTTTGCCTCCTGAGAGTTAAACTCTAAAATAGTGTGAGGGCTTAAAAGTGAAGCTTGTGGGTGCTTGGCAAGCTAGATTAGAGTCTATTTCTTGATCCTTTTGCGGATTCAAGGTGAGATTTCATCCTTTTCTTACCTTAATATCTTGATTTGATTATTCAAAATCCCAAAAACCTTATTATTAGATTTATCTCCAAATTTCACTCATTTTCACTTGAATAATGTTCCTAATCCTATAATTACTTATTCTTCCTCGATTTCATCTTCAAAACCACTTTGATTCTTGAATTTTTATGGATTTTAAAGGTTTTACTCGACTAAGTTTAAAAATGGGTACTCTTCTAATTGAACATCATTTTAACTAGATTTGAGTTTGATTTTCAACTATTGATTTCTAAAAATATGGGAAACACATTTTTGTAAAAAAGTTTCAATTTTACCTTTCTTTTTCCAAAATCTATTTTGGGGTCCATTTTAACCCTGAACCAAAAGTAGGCGCTATGGGTATCATTGGTTTTATTTTGATGTTTATATTCTCTATTTCTTTGTTTTAGTTGATTTTGGGATCATTCGTGGGTAGTAGGACTTTGGAATCAAAGTGTAGCAGATCAGTTCCAACATTCGAGGCAGGTTATGGCTTAAATATTTCAGACTGAACTGGGTAGTAAATATTGGTACAAAATGCATGTTAAGGGTGGGAACAAATCATGAATAATGGTTATCTATGTCTTATGCTCATGCGGGAGCCTATATGTAGTATAATTGTTGACTTTGGGATATTATGTGGTATGTGTGACCGCGTAGGATCCTTCGTGATGTTGATAGCCTTATAATCATGTGAATAACTATATCTTATTGATGAAAATGTGTGTTGTGGTATCAATTATGTGTTTTGATATATTCATACTTATTGGTATACGAAAAAATATAAAATTCATGAATGATTGGAAATAATAAGCGGATATTGGCTAATGTGGTTGTGGAAATTATATCGTGTAGTTGGTTGTGGAAATACCCATTGATATATGATTTATTGATTGTATACGGGTTGATGAACCCCCCACCCTGGATCCTACATCGGGAAGTTGTAGCTTTGTAAGAGATATGATATATGGATTGCATATGGGTTGATGAATCCTCATAGGTCCTACATCAAGAAGCTTTGGCTATGTAATCATATACAAAGACTGTGCGAAGGTCTTGTGAATCATCATCATCATCTTATACATTGCATTTGCTTTATTGTGATGAATGTTGTGATTAGATTGCCATATTGACTTGTTATATGTCTACTTACTCTATATCTTGTTATTTATACTTGACCCTCTTGTATATACATGTTCTTCTCTATTTCTACTTGCATGTAATCTAATGTATATTTGTGTTCTACATACTGTGCTGTTGTTATAATTATGATAGATTAGAATAGTTAGTACAAGCGGTGTAGGCTACTGTTGTGGGACATTTTCTTATTGCAGGTGACGTGTTAAGTGTGTATTTTGTATGCTTTATTTTCTACTTTGGTCGATCGGCCTATGATACCTACTGAGTACAAGTGGACCATGCTTACTCTTACTGTACCCCTCTACTGCAGATTCAGGTTCGGGTGTGCCCCACATTGCTTGACTCTGGCAATTGTCGGAGCTTTTAAGGTAGTTGATAATTTTCAGGCATCAGGATGTCTTCTACTACCTTTCTTTATAGACTATGTCTTTACTTCCATTTCATAGATAGAGTTTCTCCCTTATATATGGATATATTATGTGTTTCCTTGGATTTGAGTTGTACTAGATACGTTCTTATACTGTTGACACCTGGTTTTGGGAGTTATGGCTGCATTGTTATGCTTCTTTCCGCATTTATTATACTTGTAATATTCGGCTTTGTTCTAGAATCCTTATCTTAGGGTTATTTCTGTCTTTTGACCCTTCATGTATCAATTTGTGTGATAGGTTTACTTATCAAAGTTCATCTGACAAGTGCCATCATGACCTATTGATTTTGGGTCGTGACACTAAGGTTCATGAACTCCTCCACCTTGGCTTCCCTCATCTCACGAGGAAAGAACCTATCCAAGAAAGTCATTTGAAGTACATCCTAACTAATAGGAGCAACATCGTCACCCCTATCTTCCTTCCATATAGTAACCGAGTCATAAGCAATATCTTTCAATTGGTAAGAAGCCAAATTCCATACTTTTCTCTTCAGAACATGCATAATCTGAGTACTCTTGTTCACCTTATCAATAAAGAACTGAGGATTCTCTTTCACTTTTGACCCAAAGAACTCCGGTGGATTCATTCTCATAACATCATGAACTGTGGTTGCAGCTAAATTGTCATTCTACTGAATTGGGACAACTATTGGTTGATTACCCTAAGCATTAGCATTCATATCCTAAGCCAACACTTGAAAAGTAGCCTAGAACTGATACAAGAGGAAACTACGAAACAAAAACACAAATACGGAAACACAAAAGCTAGGAAAATATAGAAAATGAAATAAGGATAGATAGATTGATATAAAATGATAAAGAGAGGAAACCAAAGGGTATATTAAACCCAAAGACCTTTCTTACGATTACCATAAGCAACGATCTCCTATGAACACCAAGAGTGAAATTAATTACTCATAACCAACATTTCTAACAAGTCAATAAAGCTCCAAACAAGCTTTCATAAACACTCTCATATGTACACTCCATTCAAAATTATCTAAACCTATAATGAAAAGAGTCCTACCTATTTATATCCCAAGACCATTTATTACAATTGGGCCTAAAAGTAACCCTAAATGCTAATTGGTCCCAAAAGTGACCCAAAAGCCAAATATAATACTAATTGGATGCAAAAGTGACAAAAAGCCAAACACTCAAGACTATGGACCCAAACTGATCCAAACACCTTTAGCAAGGCACCTCTTATGCTCAAAGATATCATCCAATACGATGTTTCTCAATGTCCGCATAGATCGCATCAATAGATTTAACTCCTCGTACACCAAGCAATACTCTAACCACGTACTTGATTAGTTAGAATGATCAAGTCTTGAATCATTAGGTATGGTCCTTGGAGCATAGATCTCAAAAGAGTGGAGCTAATTCGTCTTGTATCATTCTCACTTTCTTGAACCCAACTCTTTTATCGACTTGTCATTACACTTTCCAAGTTTGGAATCCTTTGGTAAGAATTCTGTTATCCCTAAAAGCTCATTCTCATAAGGCACTCTCCTTACATCTTCATTTAAGATTGTTTGTTCATGAACCTACACAAATAAAGAAGTGATACTAGTTAAAATTCTAGTAGTATTGTTGTTAATGAGTAACAAAGGTTTATTGTTGGAATTGTTTTTTCCAAATTAGATTTGGAGTGGTTGGACACCAATCTGTGGAACTTGTTTCATATTTGGTAGGTTTGATGTAGTTTGGACATGGGGTCGAGGAGTAGGATAATAGGCCTTTAAATGTTCCCCAAGGTTTGCCAACCTACCATCTATACTTTCTAATCCACTATCGACGCTCACCAACTTCTAATTAATGTGTGACAATTATTTAGTCATTTGCTTCATATCTTGTTGTATCCGTAGGAGTGCCTACAAGATGGTATCAAGGGTTGCTCCACCCATAGTTCTTAGCATAATTGAGAAAATGAATGAAGCAAATATGGATGACTCATTTAAAAGAAAAAGGACTTGACTCAATGAAGTTGATGAAGAAAGGAGCAATAAAACCATATAAAGAAAAGAACAAAAAGAAAACAGACTCAAAAACCAATTAAACAACTAAGTAAATCAATTAATGGTTGTTAATTAGTTTTAAGAATCAAAAGAAATAAAAATAGGAATCAATAAATGAAACTAAATGATTAAACCTGAGCAAAAGTGATTTTGAAATGCTTGTAATGCATTTCAGAGCAGGTGGATGTAGATTGGGCACATGTCCTTAATCTACCCTTGATCTTCTCGAGTAGATGGACAGAAGATGGGGCACCGATGGAGATTAGATGGAGAGAAAATGGTACTATTATGACCTGATTTAGTAGGTCAGGCACACCTCAGGCACAAGTGGCCCAAAACTAGTTGTAAAAAGGGCGAAAATGTCCTCCTTGTGGGCCCTTTATCTCTTTCTTTTGTAATAATCCTTTGGGACCTTTGGATATGCTTTTAGAGAAATATTTTTTCTTGATTTTCCTTTCTCTTTCGTAGATCAAACACACTTTTTTGAGCAATCTTGCTTCTTCAACAAATAAACACCATCAAGAACATAAGAACATTCAAAAATTGACCTTTAAGCAAACGGACACGAAATTTGATGAAATTCAAAATCCAAGCTCCTTTCAAGCTTCCGAACACAACCCAAACAATTTTAACCTCAAAAGCTCAACCAAAAATTTCAGCTTTCAACAACCATTTCCAATTTTTTCAAACTCAAGCCTTCAACAATGGTAGAACCTTCGATTTACCTCAAATTAAGCTCAAATTCAATATTTAGACTCCAATAGTACTAAGGAACAAGAATCTAGCGCTAGAAACTCAAGAAAACACCAAAATCAAAGACAAAATTTGGGCTAGACCCTAAAACATGAATAGTAACTTTTTGTGATTTTTTTATTTTGTTAGATAACGAAACCCAAGATTGACTTTGAGGGAACAAAATCAAGATCGGCTCTAATACCAAATGATACACGAGGAAACTACAAAACAAAAACACAAAAATAAGAAAATAATAGAAAACAAAATAAGGATAGATAGATTGACACAAAATGATAAAGAGAGTACAACCAAAGGATATATTAAACCCGAAGACCTTTATTTTGATTACCACAAGTAATAATCTCTTATGAAGACCAAGAGTGAAATTAATCACTCACAACCAACATTTCCAACAAGTCAAAAAAGCTCCCAACAACATTTCATAAACACTCTCAAGTGAAAACTCCATCCAAAATCATCTAAACCTAGAATGAAAAAAGTCCAACCTATTTATAGCCCATGTCCATTTATTACAATTGGACCCAAAAGTGAACTAAAATCCAAACACTCAAGACTATGGGCCCAAAGAGACCCAAACACCTTTAGAAATGCACCTCCTATGCTCCAAGATATCATCTAAACATGATGTTGCTCGATGGCCCCATGAATAGAATCAATGGATATAACTCTTCTTGTATATCAATCTATCCTTCAATCACGTACTTGATTCCCTAGAACGATCAAATCTTGGATCCTTAGGTGTGGTCCTTGAAGCATAGATCTCAAAAGAGTGCAACCAATTTGGCTTGTATGAAGAACTCATCATGAGAGACATTCTCATTCAAAGGATTTGCAGATGGTGGTGGGGTTGGTTGGTCTATAAGATCTACAAGAAGGCATTCTCAATCATGTGAAAGCATGAGTTAGAGAAGATAGAGGTAACTTTAAAGCACGATAGAGATCATGAAAGAAGGGATATTTTTTTAATATGTCGCGTAGCCTATCACTCATAAGTGTGGAACGCTTCTCAGCCATGATCAAGACTCTATGTAACACGGCTTGTTAGACTCCCTAGGACTCTTTAAACCTTATGCTATAATACCAAGTTTGTAATAATTCGAGGCTACCCTTAGATGTCACACGGTGCTTAGGACTACAAGTAACCCCAAAGTTAACTTATAATATCTACTCATCACAGAACCATAATAAAATAAACTTAAAACATGAATGGAAACTAAAGAAAATTATAAACTGGGTTCAAATAGATGAACAATCTCAATCAAACACTATAGTTTAACATCATTTGAAACTAATGAGAATCTGAAAGAAATCAAATCGTCTGACTAATCTTGAAAAACCTCTAACTAAAACTGAAGAGTCATTAGGACAATCCCCAGCTAACCCCAATTGAAATTATAATATCTGTACTAATAATGATAAGTATTTCGAAACAAACATAAACTTGTCCCTCAAAGACTCACCAATTGGCTGGATGTAGGAGATGATGATCAAGACTAATATTACTATTAAGGACTATCAGATGGTGATCAAGACTAATATTACTATTAAGGACGATCACCAGAACCTACATTACGAAACAATGTAGTCACATAGACATATATGTGGTCAATACTTTTGGAATGTACTGACCATATGGGGTTAAATGCAATAAGTAAAACTGAAGTTGATATAATAATAGAACATGTATGTAAAGTGTAAATAGACTCATCCTGATCATGAATAAGTTTAAATATCATAAAACGACATCTGATAAAGTTAGTGGGACATTACACTTAGTTTTTGAAATTATCCTTTTTTGTGAGAGATTCTCATAACCAACATAAACTATGTGAACAACATGGAGTCCGATATAACTGCCCCCATCGAAAGGGCCCAATATACCTTGCTAGTGTATAAAGGTAAACTATAGTAATCACATATACATTTTCATTTGGACAAGCAGAATAATGCATGTACATGTCTATCTGGACAAGTTATATGTCCATTTGGTTAAGCTAAATAATAACCTACGCTTGCACATAGTTTATGAAACTAGGGTAAACTAAACCATTACTCCTCGGTTCTAGGCACTACTCCCAAATCATACTATTGCTCGTAATATATATATATATACATACATACATACATACATACATACATACGTATATATATGAAATTTACCTCAAAATAAGCATATGAGCTTATAAGTCTAATAACAGAATATGCTTCTATTTTAATCTCATAATCTTAATTAATTATGTGAATTTCATATCTTATCTGAGATCATAAGATTAAGCTAAAATCAAAATCAGACTATAATAGTCTGTAATCTGAAATAGTAAGTCTAAGCTTCTTGAAAACTAAGTGAATCATGCCAAAATCACATATTTTTACCAAAATTAGGTACTTTGATCGTGAACACAAAAATTCACTTCATGGGAACTGCTATGTGTTTAAAGACATGAGCAAATAATGAATTTTCATGCTGAATATACTTAACTTCTCAAAGGGACATCATAACTTCAACATCATATAAGGTGGTATGAACCCTAATTGATATTTCATAAATTCAATAGTGAAAATCAAAGATTTTGGGCTCAAGGATGAAACGTTATCCTTATTCAAACGCACGTACCTGAACTTGATGAATTTTCTTTAAAGTAAGATTGAATTTGAGCCTTGGGAGCTTGCGTTTTGGAGAAGAACCCTTATTTGTTGTTCTTGAGAATTTGGGAGGAGATGAATCACATATTATAACTTATGAGGGTAGAAATCATGTTTAGTATTGTTGTGGGACTAATCAGTAGGTAAAACACCAAAAAGCCCTCAAAAAATTGAAAAAAAAAACTGAAAATTTGTGTCACTGCGATCTTGGGCGTGAAATACCATAATCGCGGCACACCAAGGGTGTGCCACGCCTTTAACGCAGCACCAAGCCAGTTTAGGATGCCCTTATCATGCCAGGCCACTAATTTTTTCATTAGTTTGTGTCATGTCTTTGTGGCACGCCCTAATCGCAAGCCCTTACTATTTTGGGGCACTAAAATATCTCAGAATGCATTCTAAAATTTTCAAAATACTTCCTAATAGTCCCGTTAACATTTCTTATCATTATTCAACTGATGTACTAAAACACGAAGGAACTATCAAAATAAAATCACTGTAATTTTTAAAGTCAAACAGGGGACTTCCATAAGTCTGGTGGATGCAATCAAGCAGAAGTAATAATAGTAATTACACCAACTATCCATATCTCAAAACCATAACTAAGGATCTTTTCATATCATAAACACCGGACTCAATCAAGTTCCATAACTATCATAAATAACTTCTTAATGTTGGACTTGAACCAGAACTAGTGTCTCATATGTCGGACTTGAACCGGAACTAATATCATGAATGCCGGACTAGAAACAGAAGTAAAATAATCATATATGCAAAACTTGAACCAAAACTTATATCATAAATTACCGAACATGAATCGGTCTTATCACTTCCCAAATACAAATCTAGAATAAACCATCATGTTCCTAAGGCCTTTATGGGGTAAATAATATAATTAAAATAATGCATAAAGTATCATTGAGTCTACTAGGAACAAATAGTAACTGTAGCCTAAGGTGGATCAGAAGGTGGATCAGAGAGTCCCACTTCTAACCCCAAAAATCCATCCTAAGAAAATTTCTACCCCAAACTATACTAAGGTGTCAAATCTCACTACAAGATACTAAATAAGCTTCATTGAGTCCTAGGATAACAATTCTATCTAAAGAACAAGTAGCTAAGTCAAATATGCCTAATTTCAGACCATTAATCGGCTAAATAATCCACTTCATACTAAATATACCTCTAAGTCCAAATTCTCAATCCAAAATTATCACAACACCATATCGATACTATGATTAAGCTCAATCTAAGAGAAAGGTAATTCTAGCCAACCTGAACACTGAAGAAAGCCCGATAAAGTTTTCTAGATTGGCTATATCCCTTTCGAGAAGCTTTCGCACGATATCACGCAATCAAAATAGTAATATGCGCATTAATATGAGAACAATGGTACTATACTGCATTTTTATACTTTGGGTTCAAAATTAAGTCAAAATCTCATGTGAGGACCACTTATGGAATTGCACTTTTAAAACTGTCAACATGTCCCTCTATGCTCAAGGATCATTTATCCTCAAGAATGGGTAAATTTTGAGCTCAAATGATACCAAAATCAACCCATCAAGAATCTAGAGATTTATGACTAAATTGAAGAATTAAACCAATAATTAGACAGAAGCTTACAAGGATTTCAATGAGAAAAAGATTATTCCAACCTAGTAAATACCCTACGATCTTCCAATGATCACTCTCCCAATTTTTCACACTCTTTAAGGCCTAGAGACTCTTGAGACTAATGAAAGATAGGGAGAAATAGGGAAAAAAGACTGAATTTCATGCCCTCCGGGTGCTTCTTAAGCAACTACTTGATCACTTAAGTGGTCACCGTTAAAGTGGCTTAGTACCGCTAAAGTAATATCCGGGTGTTCTGGCCTCCTGCTAAAGCAGACAAGTTGCCGCTTAAGTGGCTCTGCTAAAGTAGACAGGCTTCCTCTTAAGTGGATAGGCTAGTAAAGCCTTGGTAGATAAATAGACCGGCTGGACAATTAATTGGCCTCTGCTAAAGTGACCAAAGGTCTGCTTCAGCAGATGCACAAGTTGAAATTTAAAAAAATTCCAATTTTCCACAAATCCCTTAGGATTCATTTGAAATCCCGTGAACGCAAATGAACTATGATACCCAATCAAATTCAATATTCCAAACTCAATGATGCCATAAAAATTTCTATCTGGGGTCATTTTGATGGAATATGAGCCCCACATCCAAGGACTATTTTTACCAAATTTTGACCAATAGCCCAAGATAAGTCTAAAATCATTTGGACCCAAACCAAAGGTCTACCAGCCTAAAATTAAAGTTGTGAATGGAATTGTCAGAATTGGTATACGAGATCGTTAACCTTAATTTTTTGCCCGATAACCAATTCTTACCAGCAAAGACTTCAAAATAAGAAATTAGCTCTAAAACCTGAACGACCTTCCTGATAACTACACTATCAGCTTTAGCAATTCAAAAATGGCTTAGGGCAACTAAAAGAAAGCTCTAAATAGTGAAAAAGTGTGGAAATGTTGTAAACAAGCTGGAGGGTCATTATAGTGATATCCTTTGATCCCAAATTTGAGCCTAAGTAGACCCTTTCTTTGAACTATTATATTCACCTTACCAATTTTTACAATGAACCTTCTTTGTCACTGGTCCCTTCATGTACACTGTATACCTCAACTCAGACAAATCACCTAAGTTGAAAGTGGCTATCTTAGGGGTGCATAAAAGATTGGTTATGAAGAAAGCATTAGCAAAAAGAAAAAGGATTCTGATGCAGTATGGTGTGAAAATAAGAAAACAAAAGAAAAAAAAGATATAAAAATAAGAAACAAAAAAAAAACTGTGAAAATAAAACCGCACCAAAAAAGATGATAAAAAGAAGAGAAATAAAAGAAAGAAGGAAAAGTGGAAATAAAAGTTATAAAGTGTCAAGGAGGGTTAATATTTTTACCCATATGTGTCATACCTGTCCCTATGACTTTACTACAAGCCAATAAAAATCTTACAGTTATCCTAATCTGACAGTCTAAAAGCTAAGGAGTAGAAAATAAAGGCAAGCCTATGGTATCAAACATACATAACTTGAATTGCTTGTGAGAGTGAGAGATTTGTTGTAGTCCCTTTATTAATAATTATTACATATTTTGAGTGATCAGGACATCTTTATCATGAGGGCATAGGGGTTGTATTGTGGTTACTGCTTGTTCCAGTAGTGCCATTAGTTTAAGTCTTAGGTTGTCCATTTATAATGTGACGTCATTTCTGGATCCCATTGTGTTATGATTGATGGTTTTGGTATGTACTATATTTGTTGAGTTTTGATAATATTAGAGGGTATGGACCATAAGTGTTTGAGTAGTGCATTTTTAAACTAGTTTTGTAAAAATTTCATTGTCATAGAAATCTTAGTTTTTCTTGGTTAAGCATCGTGATAGTATGGTATATTTTGTTTGCCTAAGGACATCCAGACATTTTTAGTTGAGGGTGTTGAAATGTCGTGAACTTAAAATACTTTAGTCACTTAAAACTATGAACATTTGCAAGTACAGAGGTATTTTTATGTGGATATGATGTGATTTAAGGTTTTTCCAGGTCAAATTCAAAAAAATAGAGTGTTGGGTTTTTGACAGAAATTGCATTAGACAAACACATTCCACGATCGTGAATTTTACCATGGTCGTACATATCATCGTGATGTGAATCAAAGGATGTCCCTTATGAGATGATCTGGCGGAAGCCTCCCATGATTATGTGTTGATGTAACAATTGTACAACCTAACCATGGGAAGGACTTTTTGGAAGCATGGTTGCAAGAGATAAGTATGAAAAGGATCAAATGAGTAAATCCTATGACCGTACTTAAAAGCCACAGTCGTACCAAGTGATTTTGGCAGGAAGGTTCAAAGATTAAGGTTTCAAGAATTAAAATGTAGGAGGATCAGATGAACACATCGTATGGTCATAGGTAAAAGACAAAGAGTCATGCAGAAAACCATACCATTAAAGATCTGTAGATAAAAAATCCATAGACAAACTACTAGCGCCAAGGAAAATCATGAGATCAAACCACAATCATACCTTTCACTGGTCTGACATGATTAACTTAGCAAATCCTTTTATGTTTAGGATAGGTTTTATTTTATTTATAAATACTCTTATTTGTTTTTTTGTATTGGCTTATATTCTATTACTACTTTCAAGACATATCTTTTATATTGTAAGTGCAAACATCGATTTTTAGGGTCTTAATTCAAAGTGAAATCATGGAGTTTTTCATATTCTTATTGTAAGTTCATAGTTATTTTTTCATATCAAATTATTTTTTGTGTGTTCTTGCAATTATGAGTAGCTAAACACTACAACTGGGATTATGGGAACTATGACAGATTAACAAAGTAATGCTCAAAGTATGGAGTAATTTCCAACCTATGTTTATGCATATGTTTTTATTTTCTTCGATTTCATTATTTTTTGGTGTTTTACACTATTAAAACTCGTCTTATCTTTACTCGAGACCAAAAAAAGAATATAGATATGAAGAAAGAAATAAACAACAAAGACTTGAAGCTACCAGCCTCCACTTAATAATTTGAGTCGATAATTCGGGATAGCTAATTTGGAATTCAAGATAGGGGTTAGTAATGAAGGCTTAGGAGAAGAGAAAAATTACTTAAGGATATTGCTTTAGAAAAGATCTAAAGTTGTTATAATCTTACATAACCTATTGATTATGCATATCAACATCGAGAGAGATTACAAAGTATGAAGAACCTATGAGTTATGAAGTCATTGAGGAACATAGTCCTAGTGCCTCTCTCCTACTGATTACAAATTCAATAAATCAACAATTTTTACTACTGAATTATTTATTTGAAAGACATCAATGGATACTTTATAAGGTTCCCATGTGTTAATGTGAATAAGTCCAAATTTGACATTAGTAGATTTGTCACTTACAGGAAAAGACAATCTAGATTGTCTTGCTATAGGACATACATCACAAAAACAATCAAGATCAAAAGGAATAGAAATAGAACTAGCATGTTTTATTCACGAGAAAGACCAATGCCTCAATCTAATATGTCAAAGATTTACATTAGAAGTATCATTATGACATATAGAAGAAACTCTACTAGAAATAGACTCGGACTTACAAAAAAACATTGAAAGAAAATAAAACAGAACTCGGAATATCCATTGACATAATAGATACTTCTTTAGTAGAATTTAAACTAGACTTTTTCATATTAGTCTAGAGTAGATAAAGTACGTCCTTAGATTCACCAAAGTCTTGAGACATCCTGATTGAAGGGCCCTGCACAACATACCCATTTGATGTAAATAACAAACTATAATGAAATTTAACTACAAAATCTGTTTACAAATATGAGATTGAATTTAAAACTTAGAACATATAAGACATTCTCTAAAGCAATATCTGAGAATAAAGAGATTGTTCCTAACTGAGTGACCTGAATAGTATGATAATTAGGAAGATTAATAGTCAAAGAAATTTTAAAGACACATATAAGTGAAAGAACTTGAATTGTAACATATATGTTTTGATACACTCGAGTCTATTATCCAGGTATTAGAACTGAAAACTGAAAAACATGAGCCAATGTATTTTAAGATTGTACCAGCCACTGCATTTTCATTAATTGTATGCCCTCGCCTTATGGTTGTTGTCTTTTTCATCTTTATTTACTTGAACATATGAGAAAATTAATTGTATAGCTCCTTATTGCTCCTTACTATAGCTCTAATTGAAATCAATAGTGTCACCATAGTTGTTGTATTTGCTTCAAAATCCTTCATAGATAATGTTGTATTTCTTCTGATCTCTTTGTCATTTGTGAATTAAAAATTATCAGAAAACCTTATCAATCTATAACAGGTAGTTTCTTTATGATCATATTTTCCACAGTAATTGCGTACACATTAGGGTTATATTTGGCTTTCTTTTCTTTGAACTTATGATTGTGCTTTTGCAACCTCTGTGACTGTTGAGGATTATCAAACCTGGGAAATTAATTTCTAGATCTCTGACTAGCAATAATTGGCCTTTGAACCTGTTTTTTGCCTTTATTATGATTTCCAATTTTAGACATAAAACCACTAGTTCCAGTCATAAATGCACTGGAATCAGAGGGAACAAGAGGGTTCATATAGCTTTTCCTTTGATGCTCATCCTTTGAGACTAAAAGGTATGCAAGGTTAATGTTAGGCAAGGGGTTCAATGTTAAGTCTAGCCTATGAGTATGTATTATTTGTTCACATAAGGAATTTGATAAGCCTTTCATCCAGTAGAGACTCCTGTAGCTTCTGTTTTCATTCATGAACACACACAATTACACTTGATGTTTGAGTTGAGGGAATCAAACTCATCCCATAACCTTTTTAATTGTGTGAATATCCTAAAATGTTAGTATTGCCTTGTGTTAACCTGCTAAGTTCTTGTTGTAGGTAATATAGCTTTGCTCCATTAGATTAACCAAACCTCTACACCAAATTGATCCAGAGATCCCTAGAAGTTTTTGAATAGATCACACTGTTTGCGATCTTCTTTGATAGTGAATTTAAAATTCAAGATGTAACTATATCATTATATCTGCTCTAGGCTTGCAAATCTAGAGAATCATCAAAAGGTGTAGCTTCAGATCAACTAATGAAACTCAACTTATTTTCAGCTGAAAGGGCAATCAAGACAAATCTCTTCCATCCTTAATAACCTTTCCATCGAAAAGGTTATTGATAAGTGTCATACCAAGTGCATTTGATGGATAACAGTGATAAGGATGATTGGAATCAATACATGTTGAGATGCCTATAACAGTTGTTACAGCAGCAGCTGTTGTTGAGTGCCGAGTCATTACTCAAATAAGAAAGAAGAATAAATTTATAATAAATCTGGAATGGTTTTGATCACTACTCTGATACCATGAAGAAATTATTAATAGATATGTGAAAATTTTCTCGTTGTATATCACCGTACCATCTTTCATGTGAACATATATATACATGTATTAATTAGAATAATCAGAAAATAAATAATGTTAAATCTTATCCTACTTGTAAAATACCTTGTTGGCTATACATAATTTTTCTAACAAACTTTATTTCTTCTCTATGCTAAATTTGTGCTTCTCAGGTGAGGAAGCTTCTTCAAGAAGCTGATGTGGATGGCCCAGATCCTTTGTTTGACTAAAATCAATATTGAGGGCCTGATTTGTGCCACGTTGTTGCTGACTATTCTAAGGCTTAAAACAATTTGTTTTCTTTGGTGTGTTTTGTTCCAACATTTGAAGCAGTCTTCTTCTTTCTCTCCGATGGCTTCTCCACCATTGATGAATTTGAGTCCGTATTCTGTGTATTCTCAACAAAAATTAACAGAGGAATGTTTTTGGTTAAGTTGAGAAATTTAAGAGATGGCGTCAATTAACTAATGTTATGAGGATCTAGTGAAAATTTAGGCAAAACTCTAGGTACGATATTGGTCAAAAGCTCTCTAATACTCCGTAACTATTTTGGAGATTCGTCAGTTGAACCCTTACAATTTGTAGCAACGTACAACACAAGGCAAGAGCCTTGCCACAGAAAAAATAAGGTTTCCTCCTAAAAGATCAACAATCTAATAAGATTATATATTCTAGTTCTTGCAGTTTGTGCTTTATCAAAAAGAAATTCTTTTCAAGTAGTTGGAGGAAATCCATTGGCGCTAGATTTATTTATTTATTTTTCAACATATTTTAATTAGTGATTAAACATAAGCATGATGTTCATTATGATGTAGAGCTAGCTCGATTTTCTTTGATTAGGTCATAGTAGGTTCTGCATCAAGGATAAAATTTTAAAATAGGTTACTATTTGTATTTGTACGTTTTGACTAGTGAAAGGGAGAGGAAGAGATTCTCCAAAATGTACTCATTAAAAACTGTATTATCTAATGAATACTTCGATATAAGTAGTAAAATGCATCGACAGCGAAGTGTCAATTAGAAATATATTGAAGAAAAAAACCTTGATTGTAATTAATATAATTAGCATGAGACTAATTTTTAGTATGAAATCATCTTGATTCTCAAGAATCTTTACTATTCACACCATGTGCCACTCTTAATTATATTCTGTGTTATTTGTTTTTGCTTCTATTTTGTTTGAACTTGATAGAATTAAGAAAAAAAAATTGTGTAGGCAAATGAAAATTGAAACTATGGGCGTGATCAAAATTTTAATTTCCCAGAGGAGGTGCAAGTGAGATTAAGATTTTAATATTGAGTCATAATTACTAAGGGTATACGTGGACGAATGTAAAACGTGAAATTTATTAATTATGCAACATAAATTTTAAAAATTGCTAGCTTATATATAGTATCCAATTGAAGATTGATTTATATTTTATACACACACATATGTGGCTAGCTGCCCAACATTTCTGCATCTCAATTAATTTTCCACCTCTCTTAACTATTTTTTAGGAGTATTTCAAACAAGCTAGAAAATGAGTATAAAACTAGATATATTAGTTGTGCTTTACGTTTGGGATGTCGTGCAGAATGTGAATCTTTGACAAGAAACTAATTACGATCAGTTTGAATCTGATTGCTCAGATCTGAACTAAGTGTTTTTTTTTTCTTTTGGGGAACAACTTATAGTTACGAATACTATAAGTATCACTATTTATTATTCAGATAAGTACTAATGTACTATACATAATTCTGTTAAGAGTTGTGAAATTTGAATATTACTGTATCCCTCGCAGCAGTAAAACCACATCTATTAGCCTCGGGGAAAGGAGCAAAAGGGTATTTTGATGCATGTGAGTTCGTTTAGTTGGGTGCATAACAATAATATAAAATATGGTGTATTCGTAATATTTTTATTTTTTATGTTTGTATTTTCTTATATAATGTTTGATCTATTAAAAATAATATGAATCATATAATATATATATATATATTTCGAAAAATACCTTTCATAAATGTGATGGAAAAGATATGGAAAATATTTTCAGGGACAATAGTAACTCTAACCATACTGATGTGTGCATTAAAATCCATTGCATTACTAATACCATGAATTTTTATGTATTAGTAATACACTCCTTAATACTAAATAAAGCGTATAACTAATGTTAGCATAATAATCAAGGGCAAAGCCAACCTTATGGCTAAGAGTTTCATCTGAAACCCCCTCGACGGAATATTATACTATTCGTGATTAAAATTATTTTTATGTATATATAGTTAATGTTGAACCCCCTTCAGCCAATTTATATGCTTACTTCTTTCGATTATGAATCACCTTGATGAAAATTTTGATTCCGCCACTAATAATAATACATAGAATGAAAAATATATCAAATAAGATATTTTAGTAATACACAAAGCTAATACTTATTCTAGCAAACGACCACTTAAGTTCTTTTTTACGATGCATGAGATTCTAGAAAAAAACGAACACAAAATTCTATTATATGTTGCCTCGGTGAAAGAGCATTATCACTAATAGGAGAATCTTAGTTGGTTAGTTACCTGAACTCTACCTTGTTGGTGAGGGTTCGATTCCCCATATTGTAATCTCCTCCCCCATTTCCATCCCCCTCCCCTCAATTTTAAAAAAAAATAAGCATTATCATTAATCATTTTTCCAATTAGTTTCTAAAAACAATCAAAAATTCACAACCGTCGATCATTTCATCGCCAATTTTCCCGATGCTTTGACCTTCTTTTATCATTCTTTTATATCAAAGTTTTAATTGGATTTAATGTCCGCAATAACAATATTCTCCAGTCTCATATTATCTCTTCACTTTCTCATTTACATATCTTTTAAAAGTCATAAAAAGAAAAAGGTTTTATAAATTATCCTTTTAACTCTTTTTAATATACTTTATGTGCCTATTCATCAATATCAAGATTAATAATTCTTTTAAAAAAATTATATCTATACATTTATATAAAAAATTAATTTAAGGACAAAATGAAGAAATTATATTAATTCTCTTGATTTTGTCAATTGATAAGTATAAATAATTTTAATAATATAGACAAATAATATGGAACGAAGAGAGTCGATTCCAGTAAAATTAAACGAAACCCTCCCCCTAGTGTACTAAAGACATGAACAAACGGAACAATCGTAATACTTTTTAATTAGTGTTCCATCAAGTGTTGAAGAGCCTTGAGATTCGAACTCAAGTAGAAAAGACAAAAATACGATAAGATGAGTAGCTTCACATATATGTACAACTTTCTTCTGTCGACTTCATATTGGTTTCTTGTGCACTGCATATATATATATATATATATATATATATATATATTATACAACTTTCTTCTGTCGACTTCATATTGGCTGCTTTTGCACTGCAATGAAAACCAAAGAATTTTTATTTTATTTGAAATTTTTGAAATTGCAATTGATGTTAGAGTTGTGTTTGATCGTGATATTTGGCGTTGACATTTAAAGAGTGACCAAAAGTGAAATTAAATAAAGTAAAATAAAATCTCATCCCAAATAAAATTTAAAATTGTATTTGATATTTTTATGGCCAAACAAGAATTTCAAAATAATGTGAATAGATATTCGGAAGTAAAGTGGATACAATTCATGGACAAATGGGTCCTTACTTCCTATAGACAGGATCTATTATGAAATTAAGATTTCTTTTCCAGTTACAAAGCTATGAGAATTTTTCATAAATTGTTAAGTCCTCAGTTTGATGTTTGACAAACTACATGATGCGGACCTGTTTCTTAAAGATTGTGTGATGACAAAATTGCTACTCCTCAGGAAACAGGTTGGACTTATCAGTCACTATCACAATCAACCCCACAGCTAGGCACAAATACAAAAAGTTGGTGAAAAGCTGTTGCCACCTTTTTGTCTCAACCCATGACATTCCTTAGGTTTTCTTGTGTCATAATATATATTGCTCATCTTCTTCAACAAGAAAATCAAGCTTCCATATACTTATGACATATATATCTTTTGAAGCTCTTGAATCGAAGACTCACTTTGCAACAAGAATCTTATAGCTCATCAAGTTGTATTTTATTTTTTTTATTGTATTTGAGTCTTTGTAATGTGTTCTTAAACGTTTGCCTACCATTGCTTGTAAGATTATTAGTAGGTCTTTTGGTGCAAACCAAATTTTTTTGTAATCATCTAGAGTTAGGTGATTCTCAAGCTAGAGTAAGTTTGTTGTGTCCGGTTAGAGTTAGTTGGAGGTTGAAACATTAGAGTTACTACTTGTGTCTTCTTCTAATAGAGTTATTACTAGGAGATTAAGGATTAGGAGTTTAATCCTTGGAGTTTGGAGTATGTATTCAACTTTGCTTGGATATAATGGAGCTTATAAATTCTGGAGGCATGTCGTGATTTTTCTCCCCTGAGTAAGGAGTTTTCACGTAAAATTATTATGTCTGTTATTTACTTTCTCCACACATTTTTTTGTTTAAGTTTTCTCCTAGTTCTTGTTATTTGAGTTCATCTGGGAACAGGTCCCATAGTTGAGAAGTAATCCATTGCAACTCTTCATTTGGTATCTGAATAAGGTCTTCTTAAAAAGGCTAACAGCTTTAAAGGATCTTGAAAATGGTTGCTCCTCCAAGTCTAGAGGAAGGTCAGTCAACCACAATACCACCAAGATTCAATGGTGAATATTATGGGTGGTGGAAGATAAGAATGCATGATTTTATCATGGTTGAAGATTCAGAATTATGGGACATTATTGAGGATGATCTTTTTGTCCCCACTAGAGCTTTGAAGGTTGGTGATGTAACATCATAAATTCCCAAGACCAAGAGAGATTTGATGACACAGATAAAAGAAAGATTGAGAAAAATTACAAAGCCAAGAAGTTACTTGTGTGTGGTATTGGTCTAGATGAGTACAGTAGGATCTCTGTCTGTGAAACTGCTAAAGAGATCTGGGATTATCTTTAGGCAGCCCATGAAGGAACTACTCATGTTAAGCAGTCCAAGGTGGATATGTTGACAAAACAGTATGAGACTTTTACCATAAAAGAGGGAGAGTCCATTCAAGATATGCACACACGATTTACTGCAGTAATAAATGAGCTGCATTGTCTTAGTGAGGATATCCCAGCCCATAAGAAAGTTAGAAAAGTCTTAAGCATTCTTCCTAAAATGTGGAAAGCAAAGTTAATGCAATCACTGAAGCGAAGGATCTGAATAAAATGGCCATGGATGAGCTTATTGAAAATCTCAAAACTTACGAGATATTAAAAAAAATTGGAAAGTTAAAGGATGAGCCTAAGGTAGATAAAAACTTGGTTCTAAAGGCCACAAAAGATACCCACAGAGCTAAAGATGATGAAATAGACTATATTGAAAAATGGGTACTTAAATCCTTGAGAAAGTCAGGGGCATTATACAGAAGATGTGAATCGAGCAAGCACTTTAATGAAAAAAAAGGTAAATGACACTAATCACAAATATGGAAAGTTGGATCACTACGTTAAGGATTGTCCAATGCACAAGGTAGAGCACAAAGAATATGTCAAACAAGTTGTTTATAAGGTGATAGGCAAGGAACGGTTCCCTGTGAAGTATAGAAAGAAAGTTGAAGCTGACAAGGTTGTAAATCAAGTGCTTGGAGCCTGCTAGGATGATTCCTCAAGTGATTCAGATGAATTTGAGCAAGGAGAAAATATTTCTATGATGGTGATGGAATATAAGGTACAAATTTTTTATTCACTCTTTGTTCTGATGGTAGATACTAATAATATGAAGATAAACCTGTGACTATCCTGGACATCAAAGAGAATCTGAAGGATTACTCCCTCAGCAAGCTAAGATCTCTTGCATCTCTGCTGATTGATTCCTTGAAGAAACTTGCTAAAGAAAAAAAGAATCTGAAAGAATCCCTAGGAAAATGTTAGGAAGAAGTAATTAAGTTGAGTGTTCAGGTGGCTGAACTTACCAATGAGAAGGCAAAGCTGAAGGATGATCTGGCAAAGTGTAAGGAAAAAATAGTGGAACTAAGTGTGAAAGTGTCTGAGCATCAAACAACTAGCACAACTCTTTCTTGTGAAGATGATCTTCTGAACAAAAGTCTAGATAAAATCTCTAAGAATAATTCCAAGAAAAAGGCGCAGGAAGCAAGATAATGTTTTAGCTGAAAGCAGAATTAATTGAAATTAAGCCCAACATGACTGTTTTACTGGAAAGAAACTCTGATCTTGAGAAAGAACTGATTCGGGTGAATACTGAACTTGAGAAAGCTCTTACGTGGACTACATATACATAAACTCTGGACACACTCACCAACCAAGGATCCAGTAGCAGAAGAGGATTAGGATACCATTGTTAAGGTGATAGCCCTAACTTTTCTATCAGAAAAGCAAGAAACACAAATGATCATTTATGTACTCATTGTGGCAAAAATGGTCACTCAAAAGAAATGTGTCCATCTAAAGCTGCAGCTCTGAGATGTATGAGAAACTTCACAACACTCAAAAGAAAGAAACAAAGATTACCTAGCTGGACAAAGAAAAAGTTAATCTATCCTCTATCGCTATTTTAGGTACCCAGGCTGAAGTGGGTTCCCAAAGCTAACAAATAAGTAATTATATAGGGAAAATAAAGAGGAAGCAACCAACTCAAGTATGTTGATGATGGCTGCTCAGAGAATATGATTAAAGATCTGAAGTTTACCTCTTGTTAAAGGCCCTTAATGGAGACAATGTCTCTTTTGTGATGGATTAACACAATTAGAGTATGTTGATGCTAGTGGTGCTGTGGATCTTGTTGCAAAATAATGCTTTCAAAATTCTGAAGGGCATATCCCTGGTAGATCCTTGATGAAAGTCAGTAGAAAACTAGCTGAGTGACATAAGAAAGGGTAAAAATAACGAAATCAATGTGGATGCATGAGACTCTCATGATCCTCCATACATCGCTATGAATTAGTGAGCAGGTATCCTGGTTAGATAATGTTCTACATGTATAATTCAGTATTATATCTTCCACAGATATACACCAATGATAAGGAGAAGAAGATATAAAAAGGAGAGGTAAGATAGCACAAAATGATTGAGTTTAAAGCATCATTTAGGGACCAGGTCCCTAATCTGGTTAGTATCATTTATTATTCCTCAACAGTGACCATTTTAAATATTTAATGATATGTGTCACGTCAATCTCCTGCCTCTTCTAAAAAGTTTTCTCTTGTACTTGAAGTCCAAGAGGCGTATCTATCTGACCGGACACGTCTCATCAGACTCATCTATTCAATTAATCTGAACCGTTCTCTCATGCCCTATTTAAGGTCAAAATTAGATTTCTTTTACTTTATTTTGAAAATCCTCTCATATACAACCTTATCAGTTCCTAAATCGTTTCAAAAGAAATTTATCTTGCTTTATTACTCACAGTCCTTCAACTCTAAAAAAATGTTACTCTTTTTCATATTCTGTTAAAAATAATTGATACTCCCTCCATTCCCTTAGTCTCAGAGAAATTGTTTGCTATCACCAAATTTATTTCATTTTCCTTACACAAAATTGCTAGGGATTACATTTATTAGGAGGAGATAAAAACTCCAAATAATCCACTCATTGAAAAGGGTATGTTGTTATGCCTGTGTTGACCCCAAAATCAATATCTCCTCTGAAAGGGAAAAAGGCCCTAAAATGATTCTTTTAAAACTCAAACTATAGCAAATGGTCTTCAAAACAACCCTTCCAAAGATCAAGTTCCTGACCAAATAGTTACTTTATATTAGGGTTTGGATTCTTCCTCCAAAAACCCCCTCTGATAAATCTGAGTCTTCTAGTAAGTCAAGAAGTGTCTTTATAGATGAAAATTTATTTGAAGATTTACTCACTTTCAAAGCAACTCCTTCAAATATCTAGGCCATGAGTGAGGAAATCAGAATACAAGGGCTGACTATCTTGAGTGTTGAGCCACCTAGTTGGAAAATCCCCCTGCTACACTAATCAGGAGGCAAAATGACCCTTCTGAGAATGTGGATGATGAGAGTGTAGTACTTTCTCCTGTTCTTGATCTATCAAGAGATAAAGATGAAAAAAGTGACTCAAACAATGATGATAACAAGCTTTTATCTTGGAAGCTGCATAAGAAAGGCTCCTCTTCTTCAACATGAACCATCAAAACACTAGGGACTAGGTCAAGTACCAGGAACCTGATAAGAAAAGCCTTGAAAAAAACAAGAAAAATACTAAGAAAAGAAGGTGGCCAAAAATAAATTGGGATATATGTGATTGAGCCTGATAATGAAAAGGTAGTAGATGCTGAAGACACAAATGAAGACACTAACAGTCTGTTCAATAAAAGTAGGGATAGTGAGGATGGTGATTTTAACAACATATTTGAAAGCCTGAGTGATTGTGAGAACGATTCACTTGATTCTGATGTTGAGAAATATGTTGTTCCAGCCAAGGCAAAGATGAGAGAAAAAAGAACTACCTCACCACAGAAAGGAAATGAGATGTTAGTAAAGAAACCAATTTCCAAAGCTACTGGTAAGAGAAAGAGAACAGAAAAGGATGATAGCAATGGACCAGGTCCTAGTTCCTAATCAGCCGAAACCTCAGGAACTCCTAGGCTTCTCGCAAGGAAACTGGTTCCTTAAAGAAGGCTACTACATCAACAAGAAAAGAGAAGAATTTGCCTAAAGAGGCAAGACAAGAGATCCTTAAGACTCAGGAAGTCTTAAGAGGGAGAGTATTTTATCCAACACTGGCTGAAATGTCAGGGATGAAAAAATTAATTGACTGGATGAAATTTCAGAACTTGGAGCATTTATTTGAGTTATCTGTGACTCAGTTACATAAAGAGGAGGTTAGAATATTCTATCATAACCTGGCCATATCTGATTATGAATTGTATTTGACCTCACATGTTAATGAAGTGAGTATGGGTATAGATGAAGATACTTTGTATGAAATTTTTGGGGCAGCTACTGAAGGAATCAAGTCCTTAAGATCAGAAAATGCCTTTGTCAAGTTTTTCAAAATTTGTGGCACTCTTGATGGCTTATATATTAAAAATGTCAACAAAAAGACTCTTAAATATCAGTTGTTGTTTGAATTGATGAACAAAGTCCTACTTCCCAGGTCTGAGAAGAAGACTACTATGACTGGACTAGATTTTTTCCTCATGGAGGTGATGTTTAAATATTAGAAGGTTAATCTTTCAGCAATTGGCATTAAGCACATCTAAACTATCATAACTACAAAGGATGTAAAGCATGGGTTAGCCTATGGCTTTTGGCTGAATAAGATATTTTCTTATTTCAATATTGAATGTGGAAAGAAAAAGGCTGATACAGTAAAACAGATGTTCAACATCACTACTCTTAAAGATAGTGAATGCATTTTCAGAAGAGGATGTGGAAAATCTAAGTGAATTGTATCTGAGTTGATAGATGTGCAGAAGGATCTGAGAGAAGAGATAGATGTCATGACATTTATTGTACTCTAAAAGATGCTGAAATTGCTACATTGAAGGCAACATCAGTGAAAGGGGGAGAAAAAGGAACCAGTTCTAGTGGAAAGTTGAAAGATGAAAATACAGCCCTGTAGGAGAGGATGAAGAAATTGGAAGCTAGAATTGAAGTCTTGACTGCAAAGAATAAAGAGTTGACACAACAGATTATCAAGGCTCATGCTGCTGAGAGTGAAAATGACCATACTCCTTAGACAACTGTCTCATTCTTCTGGTCCTTTTTCCTGATTCCTTCCCAACTTGATCTACTTAAGGCCAGTCAAAAAATTCTCTTTTGTATTTATTGTCTCTGAACTGTACTTGGCATAATTATTATGATGTTTTTATGGTTACTATTTTGAATAATATTTGCTACTAACTTTCTTGATTACTGAATGAATGAATTTTGTGTTATCATATTTCTTATTTCTGTCTAATCTTTCCATACTCATGTGAGTGTAGCCTCAATGGCCATGAATTAATATGTATGTTTATCTATGCTTGATTTACTGCTTTACCTCCTTGATGATGCCAAAAGAGGGAATTTGAGATAGAGGTTGAGATATAGATGTGCATAGTATGTGAGTTGAAGGAGAACAAGGGATGGTGAATAAAGACAGTGGTTCTTGCACTAAAGGGGAACCTATTAGGTGCTCATAGACAGAGGAATGTGTGAGGAATGCTTTAAGAGTATCATAGGCAGGGGAATTCATAGAGAAATGAGCTTGAGGTCATGTGTTGCTGAGTCTTGTGTGTATGTTGTGTGCTACGCAGATGGTTGAGGTTGCTGAATACTTGCATGAGTTTGTCATCGTCAAAAGAAGGAAATTGTTAAGTCCTTAGCTTTTATGTTTAACAAACTGCATGTTGGGGACCTGTTTCCTAAAGATAGTGTGATGACAAAGTTTCCACTACTCAGGAAACATGTTGGGTTTACCTGTCATTATCACAGTCAACCCCACAACTGGGCACAAGTACAAAAGTTGGTGAAAAACTGTTGCCACCTTTTTTCTCAACCAATGACATTCCTCTTAGATTTTCTTGTGTCATAATATATATTGTTCATCTTCTTCAACAAGAAAATCAAGCTTCCATATACTTACAACATATATTTCTTTTGAAGCCCTTGAATCGAAGACTCAATTTTTCACAAGAAACTGATTGCTCATCAAGTTACATTTTATTTCTTTTTTGTATTTGAGTCTTTATAATATTTTCTTAAATGTTTGCCTACCGTTGCTTGTAAG
Source organism: Capsicum baccatum var. pendulum (assembly GCA_030864225.1). NCBI lineage: Eukaryota > Viridiplantae > Streptophyta > Magnoliopsida > Solanales > Solanaceae > Capsicum > Capsicum baccatum. The sequence goes on from CM061553.1 coordinate 68,580,855, forward strand.
ATTATTAGTAAGTCTTCTGGTGCAAACCTGATTTCTTTGTAATCATCTAGAGTTAGGTGATTCTCAAACTAGAGTTAGCATGTTGTGTCCAGTTAGAGTTAGCTAGAGGTTGAAGTAGTAGAGTTACTGCTTGTGTCTTCTTGTAATAGAGTATTACTAGGAGATTAAGGATTAAGAGTCTAATCCTTGAAGTTTGGAGTTTGTATTCAACTTTGCTTAGATATAGTGGAGCTTATAAATCCTAGAGTTAGGTCGTGATTTTTCTCCCTTGAGTAAAGAATTTCCATGTAAAATTCTTGTGTCTTCTATTTACTTTCTCCACGCATTTTATTGTTTAAGTTTTCTCCTAGTTCTTGTTGTTTGAGTTCATCTGGGAATAGGTCCTAGAGTTGAGGAGAAACCCACTACAACTCTTCATTAATTTTTTAAAAAGTTTTTGTTTGGGAAACTAGTTAGCTCGGGCTTAACTATTTTGGAATTCGCTATCTTAGAATTAGTTATCCACCCTCAAGAAGGGATAAAAATAACATTACAATCCCAGAATAATCAATCTCTGGGTGTGTTATCCCATAAATTTTATCCTGATTAATTAATCATGGGTTAAGATCATCCTAAAATTAGTCTCGTGAAGATATCTCTTATCCGTCCTAACAAACGACCCCTACTCTTCAAGTAGTATTTGAAAAAGTGAAAACAAATTGATACCCATTTTCACCTTTTCCACTCTCAATTCTCTCACAAAAATTTAAAAACAACTCAAATTTATATTCATGATCAAATACAACTCCAACCCTAACACTAAAAATTTTTATTTCCATGCCCAAATGCCTACAAAATATATTAAAAATAGTCTTTTTAAATTTTATGTTTAAAAATAAAAATAAAGTTATATGGTAAAAGGACATATGAAATTAAAAGAGAATAAACAAATGACCTGCGTACAATATATACCGATTCTCTCGACCTAGCTTGAAGAAACAGTTCATTTGAGTTACTATATTCTTTTTGTTGAAAATTTTTATTGCATAAATAAGATAAAAATAAATCCTTTTGGTTATACATAAAATTCTTAACTCTTTCTGATAAAAAAGATTCTAATAAATAATAATAAAGTGACAAAAAGGTACAAAATTTATTCTAAATCACATGTTCATGTTCATCCAAGCGTGATATTTTTTAATCTCCTCGTACGAAATTTCTAATTTCACCTTTGAATAGGCTACTATACAAAGCTTTCTATATGGTTCCATGTAAAGATTCATTCCTGCAGTTGATTTACTAAAAAAAATGAATTTTCCGTTCTCTTCTATATGGCTATATACAACAAACATCTGTGTGTGTGTGTCAAGCTCGAGATCAATTGGAAGAGCTGACCAGTTTCCAGTGCCTTAAAATTTGTGATCGAGCAAACCAATCTATTTATCATAAGTGAATTCAAAGTTTAAAGGCTACGAGTGTCACTGTATTTAATACAAACCAATGACTAGTGATTGACATCAAATTAGGGCATACATTCAGTCAATTCGATCAAAAGAGTTTTCAACAATAACGAGATAAAATAAATGATGGCCTAATGTATGCTCTAAGTTATATGAAATTAATAATAATTTATTTGTTACAAACCGATCAAGCGATGATCGAGAATCTGATACAGTGATGGCAATGGAATGGTCCGATGAACACAATTATGTTTTGGAAAAATATTTGAAGCTAACACTAATAATCAATATAATAAAGTGTTTTGAGTACTATAAGTGCACCAAAAAGAATACATCAAGAAAAAGGAAAGAATATAGCGTTGCAAGCTAATTAAGCAGGAGGAGGGTAGAGAAAAAGGACATCTTTATTAACTATTCAATATTTAAAATTTTATTAATTCAATTAATCTAAATTCATGTCAATGGAATTAAGAAGTGAGCAAAAGTATATTCTGAGCAGAATACGAATGACCTCTTTGACATATTTTATTCACATCCCCTTTAAAGTGGGCAAAATTAATTTAGAGTGATTTTTACGTATTCGGCTTATTTTCTATCCAAAAGCAATTATGTATTTCAGAAATTCGAATCCAAAATTACTAATTAAAGTGAAAACCTCGTATAACTAAACATATATTAATTCCTCGTTGACAAGGAGCTTAGTTCCAATTAGTACACTCATAGTACTCCGTAAATAAAACAAAAATCAATTTCTTCGTATATATATGTACATTATTTTAATTTTCAAGTATTAAAATTTAGTTTAGATCTCAAATTTGGATTAACTAAACAATTCTTCTGTTGCTATCTCCACCAGTAATACCTTTGTCATTAACACTTGCATATAGTTATCATTTTCCTGCAGATCTTATTAAGGGAAGTTGGTATCTAGGCCTACTTGTCTTATTATTATGATAAGAAGAACAACTATCTAAACGAGTTGTCGATAAGTACGTATTATAGTGTACAAAGTACATAAACAAACCAATACTCTCCTCTCCGTACATCTTTACTTATTTATATTTAATTTGGCTCATGTATCTTAAGAAATAATAAATAAAAAGTAATGTTACTATTGTTATCTTGTATATATTTGAGTACAAGAATCTGTATGCATGCAACACAAACTTCAACTCTAGTTTAAGTCTAAGACAAGAACACTTATGAAGTTACCTAACACCTTCAACACTAGATTATGAATAATCTATCTAAGAAGTGTGTTAATTTTCAGAAAAAGATGAAATAGAATTTTAAGGCCAAGTCCCCCGACTTCACGGAGTGTCCTTAAGGAATAATTCCCCTCACTGTACCCGAGGTTATAGAATCTTCCTCCCAGGATAAAATGTCCTTCAATCCGAACAATAGTGGTACCTCAAATTGTTGGATTCAACGAACTCACTCAGCGGTTTGATTGATCACACAGAATGTTTTTGAAGATAAGAAGAGAGTGTGTATTTCAGAAAATTCGTATCTAAACTTGTGGATGAAAGCAGGTTTATATAGCCTTCATATGCCTCTTCTGAAAAGTGGCAATGGTTCACTTAAAAGGTGTGACCTTTCCTGAAAAATCATGTCTGTTCGTCCAAAGATTGCATCTTTTCCGAACAGTCAAATCATTTCATGAATCATTGTGTCATTTCATTAAAGGATTGCATCCTTCTAAAGCATCAGCTCGAAATAGTACATCCTTCTGAAGTATCAGTTCGAAACAGTGCATCCTTCTGAAGCATCAGTTCGAAACACTGCATGCATGCATATAATTGGAGGATCAAAACACAGGAAAAATTTACTGCGTTTTTATTTTCCCTTCGGATTAAATTTCCGTCAAATAAATTTTGTCCAAAAAGATAGATCTCATCGATCGATCAAATCCAAATCTAAATCTGAAGTCGAAGCCGAGCCGAGCGAGCGACGACGATGTGAGGCATCTCTCATTTCTTGCCTCACTGACCAAGTAAAATAAGTGTTTCTTAATATAAACACTTGAAAGTCACATTCTCCCACCAATGTGGGAGAAATAGTAAACTTTCCATTTTAGAGTACACTTTTCATTTTAGTGTTTTCTTCTCTATTTTTCCTTCCACTTGGTTTTTCCAAACAGGCAAACCATTTCATAAATCAGTGTGTCATTTTATTGAAGGATTGCATCCTTCCGAAGCATCAGTTCTAAATAGTGCATCCTTTTGAAGCATCAGTTCGAAACACTGCATGCATGTATATAACTGGAGGATCAAAACACAAAAAAAATTTACTGTTTTTTTATTTTCCCTTTGGATTAAATTTCTGTCAAATAAATTTTGTCCAAAAAGATAGATCTCATCAATCGATCATTTGCCGAATCCGAATCCTAAGTGGAGCGAGCGACGACGACGACAGCAACGGCGCGAGGCATCTCTTATTTCTTGCCTCACTTACCAAGTGAAATAAGTGTTTCTTAATATAAACACTTGAAAGTCACATTCTCCCACCAATGTGGGAGAAATAGTAGATTTTTCATTTTAGAGTACACTTTCCATTTTAGTGTTTTCTTCTCTATTTTTCCTTCCACTTGGTTTTTCCGAACAGGCAAACCATTTCATGAATCAGTGTGTCATTTTGTTGAAGGATTGCGTCCTTCCGAACCATCAGTTCGAAATAGTGCATCCTTCTGAAGCATCAGTTCGAAACAGTGCATCCTTGTGAAGCATCAGTTCGAAACACTGCATGCATGCATATAACTGAAGGATCAAAACACAAAAAAAAATTACTGCATTTTTATTTTCCCTTTGGATTAAATTTCTGTCAAATAAATTTTGTCCAAAAAGATAGATCTCATCGAACGATCATTTGTCAAATCCAAATCCGAAGCCGAGCGAGCGACGACGACGACGACGCGAGGCATCTCTTATTTCTTGCCTCACTTACCAAGTGAAATAAGTATTTCTTAATATAAACACTTGAAAGTCACATTCTCCCACCAAAGTGGGAGAAATAGTAGACTTTCCATTTTAGAGTACACTTTCCATTTTAGTGTTTTCTTCTCTATTTTTCCTTCCACTTGATTTCATCCATTTTCCATTCACACTTTTCATATACTTTGAACCCAACAACTATATCACCTTCACCCCTATTAATTACCATTCAATATATATGTACTACTTTAAATAAAATATACTACAATATATATACACACACTATATGTATAGTTATACACTAATTTATAAAACATATACACATGTATACATTAAATATATACATCTATAGAAGATACATACACATATATACGTACTATTCAATATATATGTACTACTTTAAATAAAATATACTACAATATATACACACAATATATATATAGTTATACACTAATTTATAAAATATATACACATGTATACGTTAAATATATACGTCTATAGAAGATATATACACATATATACGTACCATCCAATATATACGTACTACTTTAAATAAAATATACTACAGTATATATATAGTTATATACTAATTTATAAAACATATACACATGTATACGTTAAATATATACGTCTATAGAAGCTATATACTCGTATATACATACCATTCAATATATACGTACTACTTTAAATAAAATTTACTACAATATATACACACACTATATATATAGTTATATACTAATTTATAAAATATATACACCTGTATACGTTAAATATATACATCTATAGAAGACATAGACACATATATACGTACCATTCAATATATATGTACTACTTTAAATAAAATATACTATAATATATATATACTATAATATATATACACACTATATATATAGTTATACACTAATTTATAAAACATATACACATGTATACGTTAAATATAGACTACTTTAGAAGATATATACACATATATACGTACCATTCAATATATACGTACTACTTTAAACAAAATATACTACAATATATACTATATAATATATACACACACTAAATATATAGTTATATACTAATTTATAAAACATATACACATACATACGTTAAATATATACTACTTTAGAAAATATACACAAATATATATGTACCATTCAATATATACGTGCTACTTTAAATAAAATATACTACAATATTTATACTACAATATATACACACACTAAATATATAGTTATATACTAATTTATAAAATATATACACATGTATACGTTAAATATATACTACTTTAGAAAATATACACACATTTATACGTATCATTCAATATATACGTACTACTTTAAAAAAAATATACTACAATATATACTCACACTAAATATATAGTTATATACTAATTTATAAAACATATACACATGTATACGTTAAATATATACGTCTATAGAAGATATATGCACATATATACGTACCATTCAATATATGTACTACTTTAAATAAAACATATACTGCAATACATATATACTACAATATATACACAAACTAAATATATAGTTATATACTAATTTCTAAAACATATACACATGTATACGTTAAATATATACTACTTTAGAAAATATACACACGTATATACGTACCATTCAATAAATACATACGCATATAAAATATATGTACTTCTTTAAATAAATAATATGCTACTTAATATAATAAATTAATAATACGTTATAATAAATTAGTCCATTTGTTAATTTTTATTTTTTTTAAAAAATTAACCGGTTCGATTTCGAATCGATTAACCGGTGGGCCTGGACCAGGCCGAGTTAATTGAATCCAAAATAAAAAATAAATCGATCTGAAATTCGATATCCTACAGCCCATGAACTGATCGGACCGGGTCAAATCGGACCGAATTAACTAGGTGGGCTGAATTGGGCTGATTGGACTGAATCAGCCCGACCCGTTTGACACCCATACTTGATATTGGCTCATGCACTGCAAGTCTGCAACAGCATCTTTCGATTTAATAGATAGGGTCGGGGAGGTGGAGCTAGTAAAGAAACATTTCATTTTAATTTAATTTTGTTGAATATTTTTATTGCGTAAATAAATTTTAGAAATTAGCAGGGTCACTTTTTTAAAAAATAAAAATAAAATTAAAGAACTAATTTTATCTTTTCTCTCTCTCATCGCTTAATATCCTCTGTTTCCATTTAAAATAATTATTTGTTTTTCTCTCTCAACGAAACTTCTACCACCATAACTTCATTATATTGATTCGTTATAGGATTTTCAATTACACCATAAGTGGTGAATTTTACATGCTAAAGAAGAGTTTTTTTAACTATCTGAGCTTCACGTCTCTTAAATCAAAAATTGTATTAACTACTTTATCATTCGTTAAAAGGTATAGAATTTGATAGTATAATCTTTTTCTGAAAGTGTTTGTTCTGCATCTTTCCTATGACGTTTAATGAAGCTTAGCTTCTAATAAACTCTCATTATCAACGATTAGATCTGTTATGTTAGTAAACAAGAAAAGAATCTAGAATTTGTTTGAAATATATGATGACATACCTCTAAGAAGAAGAAACTTGTCGTAACCTTTGAAGCTTACTTAAAAAATTATTTTTTTATAAGGCCACAACCTTTGATGCTTACTTGAATCGATGAAGCATGCAGAAATATTCATAATCGTATTAAATTTGGAAAAGAAAATAATTTGGCTGTGAAAATAATTTTGGTTGGAATCAAGTAGGATTCTACTTGCCATGAATATCCCTTTTTTGGTTATATTATTGATATTTTTGTTATAATTTTTAAAAATAGATTATTGTGGTTAAATATTACTAAAATTATCTGATGATGTAAAAAACTGATACACTGACGATGCATAAAATTTAAACTCTTTTAGTAAAGTGATGTGCAAGGGTTCGAAAGTAACTTCAAGTCACATATTCATCCAAGGGTGATATTTTTTAATCTCCTGGTACGAAATTTCTAATTCCATCATTGGATAGGCAGCACATTTATTACACAAAATTATTCAGAATTTCTCCATGATTTCATGTAAAGATTCACTTCTACAGTGAATTTACCAGGATCTGCATGTGTGAAGTTTGTGCAAAGATTTAGAATTGAGACTCTTTCTTAGCTGAGACAAAATATATATATATGGAGTAGAAAATGAATTTTCCTTCCTCTACCATTTACTTCCTCCAATCTATATTAAGTGAATTATCGAGGTATGACGATCCCTTAAGGAAAAAATAAAGAGCAACTTGTAGGTTATTTTTCACTATTACCCTTTTAATTACTTTTAAATTATTCTTCTAAAAAATGTGAAGTACTTAAAAACTCATTAAATAAAAAAGCAAATATGTATAAAAAAAAAATCTATATGAACTTTAAAAAATTCACTTATTTTGAACTATAAAAAAAAAATCTCAACATTCACTTAATATACAGGCAACTATAATACATATAATAGACAAATAACTATAATAATAATAAGCAAACTTGTATAATAATAAACAAAATAAGATAAAAATAGTAAGCAGGAATAAACAATCGATAATAAATAAAAAGGGTTGATGAAATTTAAACAAGAATCAAGTAATTAAAGGCATATAAGCAGATATGGAAAATAAAGTAGAGTTAAAGCGGATGTGTTATGTATGGTATAAAATCTTACTCAGTACCCCCTCCTTCATTATCCTTAATCCAGTGTAGTAGACAAGTTATAAAGATCAAAGTGCATTTTCTCCCAATAAAATAAATTATTTTTTGCATTTTTCATTTTTGATTTTTGATTTTTGATTTTTTTTTAAATTTATACCTTGTTCATCTCTTTCTCTTCATTTTTCGATATTTTAGTAATATCTTATTTAATCACACCCCGGGACAATAACAACAGTCCTTTTTTAAATCTTCTTTGGACTTTTCAGATTCCTAGGAATTTACAGATTAATCCATCGTTACTGCTAAAAATACTGAGAGAACAACCATATACTAGGGGTATATTTATAAATAATTTATCAATTTTATAAGATCGGAAAACTGACGGTAATCCGCACGGCTATCCAGATCTATAATATTAAAACATATGTATTAATAAGTAAATATGTACTAATAAGTAATTTACTAATTTTATAAGATCGAAAAACTAGCGGTAATCTGCAGGGTCATTCAGTGTTTAGTTTTCTGATTGAGGGGTTGAATAAGTATCCTAAAGAATGGGGTGTGTAAAATTGAATCGATCAATAAAACGACTTGAAAAAAATGTTACTATTAATTTATTTATTATTGAGTTAGGAATTAATAATTTTTAATGCTTTTATAAAATAATTTATTGAGTTATTGGTTTATAAATAACTTAAATACCAACCCTTTTAGAAGTAATTACACTCTCTCCCATTTTTTTAATTATTTTACTCTCTCTCCCTATTAATATACATAACATAGCCGATATATACATAGCATTCTGTGTATATGTTGGAATTTTTGTAATATGTTTAGGAAGTTGGGATTTTTTGTAATATTGGAAACATAAATTGTATATTTGTGTAATTTTTAGTTATTTTTTAATATTGAGTTATTGATTAAATAGATAAACCCAATAAGTCTATACTAAATTACTATTTTATCCCAAAATTTATGTTAGGGTGTTTTGATATGATGAAAAATATTTTCTAGAAAATATTTTTCAATTTTCTCTTGTTTGGTTACAAAAAAAATTAAAAAGATATTTTTTAAAGTATGATTTATTTTTCTTTATTTGAGGAAAAATGATTTTCCCAATAAGCCAAGGAAGTCATTTTTGAGATAAAAAATTTGAGACAGCTTATACGCTTATACCCCCACCCTTCTCCCCACCCCTCTTCTCTATCTCCAATAAAAATTGAAGTCGCACCCACAAGCAGATTTCACCGTCGTCTCCAATTTTATGGCTTTCTCCTTGCTCTTTCTCTTCTCCTCACTGCAAGAATTTCAAAGGTATATTTCATAACTAATTTCTTTTATGGTGCTTGGTCAATTGCTTGTTTGGGTTTCTGATTTGAGTTTAATTTTATTCAAAATTTGAAATTTGAATTTCTAATTTGAGTTTAATTTTGCTCAAAAATTAAAATTTGGGTTTAACTTATCTAGGAAAGTTGATAAGTTATTGTGAGTTAGTTAACTTATTGTTTTTCAATATGGATGTTTATGTTGAATGATCATTGATTTTGGTTGATTTTCTTGATTTAAAGATTAGTTCTTTTTGTGTATATATGTATAGGTTTGCTTTTGTTTTGCATGTTTTTTGATGAATAGGAATGGGGTAGGGAAATGTGGATTACAAGTAAAGTTTTGATTTTTACTTTCTTTGGATTAATGGGTACTTGGTGCTAGTTTATAGATAGGAAGGGTTTTGAAATCAGTGGGGTTTTAAACTTTGGTTCCCTTTCTTTTTTAGGTAAAAAACACAACTTCAGCTCCATTGATTTACAATTGTGAATGTTGTTGGATAATTTTCTTTTCGAAGCATCATCGAGAAAAACCTTTATGTTTGTGAGATAGGTGTAAGGTCCGTGTACGCTTGACCCCCGTGGCCCCACGTGTGGAATTACAATCCGTATGTTGTTGTTGTTGATGATGATGATGAAGCATCATAAATGATAGTAAATGTGGATATATATTAGTTGTTGGATGATGGATTTTTCGGTAAAAAGTTTCACAATCGAACTGTATGCAGTGGCATACAGTTTATCATTTTTGTTTAGTTGCATCGATCAGTTGATTTCTGTTATTTTATTCGGAGAAAGATTATGTTTTGGTTAGTTTTTACAGAGCTTTGATGAATTTGAAGTTTGAATGTTCTATTATTAGGGAAAGGAGAGGCTCCCTTGCTTATTTGAGAACATTTGGGGTTAAGCCTCACTTTGTAGATAAAAAGTGTTGCTTGAATCAGTTTCATTACCTGATTTCTTACTAGGATGGAGGTTAAATTGTTATTTTTCTCCTTCCAAGAGATTGCATTTTTATTTTTTTTTGAAAAAAAAAATTGATTTGGCATAATTTTAATCTAAGAAAGTTGATTTTTTAAAAATCAAGTAATAACTTTTATAAATAACATACGTAGTGTAATCCCACAAGTGGGTTTGGGGAGAGTACGATGTATGCATGCCTTACCTCTACATTTGCAGGATAAAGAAGCTATTTTCGATAGACCCTTGACTCAAAAGAGATGTAAATGACGCTGTAGTCCATATGATTCTGTGAACGACGCCCAATTTTCTATACAAACCTCGTTGGTGCAGGGTATATGAGCATAGCTGTTTTACCATATTTTGGATTATATTTATGTGACTTAAAGGTCCTTAGTTTGAAATATGGAATCAATTCTTTCGTATTAGTTTCTAAAACAGTTTTCATTGATAGTGTGTGACAAGTATAAGTGTTATTTTTTGTTCTTAGGGGAGCTTCTGCAACTGGAAACCAAAGGCTTTTAGGAAAAAAAAATCCCGAGTTTGAAGTATGAAATCAATCTCTAATGCTTGATAACTAATTTTTTCTAACCTTTTGTATTGTAGGCACATCCCAATCATGATAAGTTCATCAACAAAAAAATTGATATGTTTGATGAAATATCTCTTGTGTGTGGGATGAGCAAGTTAGGGGAGATTGTGCTAAGTCATTTGAAGATACAGATTTTGATTGTTTTTCTGAGAAAGATAACCATAATGACATTAAAGGATCAGCAACGAAAAAGGATGCGCAAGTGACTGAAGCTTCTCAAGTCAAGGCAAGTCGCAAAAGAAAACGTTCTGTTGAGGTGCAAGATTCCGTAGGCGATATATCAATAAAATTTGGAGAAGTGACAATGACAATTGGTTTGATGGTTGATAGTCGTCTAGATGTGACAAAGTTGTACGAAGAAGTTATGGCAATGGAAGGTTATAAGGATGAGTTCCTCGGTGATGCTTTTGATTATTTGGTGCAAAATGACACTTTAGATAAGACATTCATGGTTAAAAATTAAAATCTTCGTAATGTATGGTTGAAACGATTCAAGCAACAACAATAGTGACACATATGAGTTGGAAGAACTTAGCTTCATAGGATTTAGAAGCAATTATTATGCGCGCATTTTTGTTTTTGATAATGTATCGTGTATTGCTACTAAAGTTCTCTCTTTTATGGATTTGAGGGAATATTGATTAGGAGGCTTGAATTTTATAATTAGTAGTTGATTAAATTTTAGTGTCTTGTAATATTTTGGTACTCGATATTGATATTGTTTGCTATACTCAAATTAGTTTCTATAAATTGTTGAGTTGCTAGAGGTAACGATCAATTAACAGTTTAGTAGTATTTTTCAAATAATATTCTTTTCATTCACCAACCAAACATTAAAAAAAAAATTCTGAAAAATATTTTCTACTCACCAAACAAATACCATAAAATATTTTCCAAAAAATATTTTCTACTCACCAACCAAACATGAGAAAATAAGTTGAAAATCAACTTATTTTCCAGGAAAATATTTTCCATGAAAAACATTTTCCTTCATACCAAACACACCCTTAGTGTCTACACATTTTGCAAAAGCAATTTACTTTTCCATTACATTTATTCTCTCTCTACCTCTTTCGCTTTCTGCGACTAAGAGCTGAGATTGCAATATTGAGGGTCTGTGAAGGCGAGTGTCAGATGACGACGAGGGTTTGCAAATTGTGAGTATGTTTGATGGGTTAGAAACCTACAGTTGTTGAGTTTGGGTTTGATAAATTTTTTAATCTCATTAATTTTTATTTTGTTGGAGAAATATGCAACCTTTATAGGCATTTTTTCGCCTATTGCATTTAACTCATATTAAGATTAGATGACATAGTAAAATTATAATACTAGCTAATTCTCTAATAGGAAGGCCTACAGTAAAGCTCCTTCAAATCACTTGTACCGTTTTTGAGTATCAAAGAAGAATGAAATGCAATCTATTGACTAAAAAAAATGTTCAAGTGTAAAATTGATAAATTTGTGACTCATAGGTTCATTTCTTGTAGCTCTGTCTCTTCATTCCTCAAGGCTCAAGAACGTATTTTCTTATCGGTTAAAGTGAAAATCAAATAATTACGGACCAAAAATTGAGAAATCAAAAATCACTGGTTTAGCATATTTACGAATCGATTTAATAATTCATAAAATTGAACCTAACTGCCTGTAATAATCTAATTTGTGAAACCTTTTTTTTTGTATTATGATTATTTTGCCCTTCTCCGTAGTTGCTACATGTTGATTTTGAGGCGTGTGGTATAGTTGGCATCGTTCCGGATGCGATCAAAAATAATTTGGGTGAGTTTGTGAATTTTTGTAGGCTTTAAAGATCATATAGTTGACTTCAAGCAATATTTATTGTTCGGAGTGCTGGATGGTGATTTAGACAGTTTCATTAGGTCCAAAATATCAAATTGGGGTACTAGCGGGATTGGTTCGGGTTCGGAGCCTTTAGTTTGTGTTTCGATCCTTCATTTGAAAAAATTCCTAAAGGGGAGTCTTGGGGGGGTAATTTAAAAAAAAAATATTTTTTTGAAAATACGATATTGCCATTGAGTCCAGAACATCAGAAATAGCTAGTCACATATATGATTTACTTCTGTCGGGTCCCGAACAAATTTTGAGGGTATGTTCAAAAAATTCAAAATCATACAAAATCAACATTTTTATTGATATCTGGTGCAAGCCAGATCCTTCTTTGCAAATGCAAAGAAGGATATTTTTCTTCATTGCGAATGCGAAGCGGGAGGTCGCGCTTGCAAAGGGTACTTACGTCAGAGTCGGTTCGCCCTTCTTCACGAACACGACGAGTTTATCGCGAGCGCAAAGGCCTGAATCATCAGCCTTCGCGAAGTCAAAGCCTTGTCCATGAACGCGAAGGCTATTTTAGTGGTGTGGTCAGTGTTGTCCTCACGAACGTGAAGGATTGACCGCGTTCAACAGGTACTGTTCATATAATAGTATAAATATCTCATTTTCACAATTTTTTTTATTCTTAGATCTCCAAGCTTCGAAAAAGGCATTTTTTGAGAATTTCTTAATCATATTTCACGTGGGTAGCCTCTAAAATCATATCCCTATTTTCTAATTGTTTACTTTTTTGAAAACACCTTTTAATCATGAGTTTGAAATGAGATTTTGAGATTTTTATCGGTAAAACTTAAAAATATTTTTTCTTCGTTTGGGACCTTATTTTTAACTCACTTTCATATGAATTTTCAATTGTAGATTCCTTTAATCTTGGGGAATGTATTTCTAAAATAAAAGTTTTATTTTATCACTTTTATTTTCAAACTTATTTTTAGAATCCGTTAGGGACCCGACTCAAATATGGACAATGTGGGCATCACTAGCTTTCTTTTGACGCATATGCTATTTTCAAATGTTGTAGTTGATTATGAGGCTATTTGAAAGAAAAAAAACTCCTTATTAAAGCACTTTAGGCTTAGATTTCTATCACAACTCAAAATCTAAGGGTCATGATGAAACTCGTCGCGGCGAACCTTGACGAGTAAGTCTATCACCCAAACTGATACACAAAGAAAAAAATGACAGAAATACTCCAGGGTAAGGCTTCTAGAACAAAGCCGAACCATATAAGTGTAATAATGCAAAAAGAAACATAAACAATAATCCAGCCATAACTCCTAAAACCTGATGTCAACAATATAAGAACGTATCTAGTACAATCCGAATCAGAATGAAATACATAAGAGATCCAATAGATACTCTGTCTCTGAAAATTAGTAAAGACACAATCTAATGATAGATAAGATAGTAAAAGACATCCAGACACCTGAAAATCATCCACTATCTTCAAAGCTCCAACAATCGCCCGAGTCAAGCAACGTGGGACACACTCGAACCTAAATTTACACCATAAAGGTACAGTAGGAGTGAGTACAATCCATGGTATCATAGGCCGATCGAGCAAAGTAGAAAACAAGACATACAAAATACACACTAAGGACACGTCACCTACAATCAGAAACTGTCCCATAACGGTAGCCCATATCGCTTGCACTGACAGTTCTAATACATACATTGCAATAACACAACCAGGTAGAACACAAGTATACATTATATCACATATACTTAAAATCAATAAACAGTATATATATACAAAATAGTCAAGTACAGTTAACGAAAGATATTACAAATCAAGGTATGACAAGTCAACATGGCAATTCAATCACAATATAGACACAATGAATTAAATGCAATGTATAAGAAGATGATGATGATGAGCACGAGGAGAAGGAGGAGGATAATGCACAATATTATTGTACAACCTCCGTATACACCCACAGATGCAAGCCTCTCAATGTGAGACTCATGGAGGGTTCGTCAACCCATATACTACCCCGTATACACCTACGGAGGAAAATCTCCTGACGTAGGACCCATGGAGGGCTCATCAGTCCGTATACATACAACCAATATTCATGACTCTTCTCTGGCATAACCTTTGGAGAAGGTCTATAAAATCCAATATCCGATACCAATTTCCATGCCTCTTCTCTGGCTCCTTCTTCGGAGAAGGCCTATAAAATCTGATGTTTCCAATATTTCTAGAATCTCCTGTATTTTCAGTGTTTTTTAGAGCACATACATAACATAAGACCCAGATCAAGTATAAATACAACAACAAGAAACATATTTATAAAGCATACAACAAATAAGTAAAAGCATGCATGTGACGTCATGAGGATGATGGTGCAATGTTCACAATCAATCAAAATATGTATTTCCATAACCAACCAATATACCAATTGTGTGAGCCAATTATCCATTCGTTATTTTCAACCATTCATAAATCCTCACGTGATTCATCTGCCAATAAAGTATGAATAATAAATAATACACCAATGGTACCACAATAGGCAATCCAATAGCACAATGCAATTATCATATATATTTTCGGCTATCAAAATCACCTAGGACCTTGTGCAATTATCATATATATTTTAGGTTATCAACATCACCTCGGACCCCATACGATCACACATATCACATAATATCTCAAAACCAATAATCGATTAACATATGGGCCTACACACAGGCACAACACATTAAGATAGTCAATTTCATGATTAGTTCTCATCCTCTTAATATTTATTTTGTGTACAAATTAACTACCCAGCCCAGACTGAAATAGTTAATCATAACCTACCTCAATGCTGAAATCAGTCTATAATACTTCACACAAAAACCTTACTTCTCACGAACGATTCCAAAATCAACTAAAACCAAGAAATATAGAATCTATGCATCAAAACAAGGACAACGATACCCATGTTGCCTACTTTTAGTTCAAAATCAAAACGGACCCCCGAAATGGGTTTTGAAAAAGAAGGACAAAATCATAACTTTATTTCAAAAATGTGTTGCCATACCTTTAGAAATTACAGCTAAAAACTTGAGTCAAATAGAGTTAAAAATAAGGTTCAAATCGAAGAAAAATTATTTTATAACTTTACCAGGTAAAATCCTTAAAATCCGCTTTAAAATCAAGAATAAAAGTTGTTTTTGAAGATGAAATCAAGGAAAAACAAGTAATTATAGGATTAAGAGCATTATTCAAGTGAAAAGGAGTGAAATTGGGGTTTTAAAATCAAGCCCTAAGATTTTAGGGTTTTTAGAAATTAATCAAGAAATTCACTAAAAAGGGGTGAATTCTAACCTTAAATCTGTAAGACAGTTGAGAAATGGATGTTAATCTAGCTTTTCAAGTACCCACAAGCTTCACTTTTAAGCGCTCACATTATTTTAGAGTTTTTGGCTCTCAAGAATGAGTGAGAAATGGTCAATTTGCGACCTATGGGATCTATTTATACCCATGCCAGGTTCTCAGATGCCGCAATCGCACAACCAGGTGTGCGATCGTATTACGTAGTTGTAGGAGCAGATATGGAAATCGCCATAGGCATTGGTGCGATATCACTATCTTCTGCTATGACAGATGACAACTGAAACTTCGTGAATTTTTAAGTTTCTGCTAAGGCCTCAGGATTCATTTGGAATTCAATACACGCAAACGAACTATGTAACCATACTAAATTCAACTCTACGGACTCATTAGCGATGTAGATTTTCAAAAAGACGCTATTTACACAGTTGAACTACAAACCCAAAATCATAATTTTTCAAACCGAGGGTCGAAATGAGATTTAAAAGCTGTAAAAGTAGACAAACATGTTACCACCCTAAAATCAACATTTCAGATCTACTGTCACAATCCATCAAGTCATTCATTGCACGGATCAAAAGATAACCACAGAAGTCCATAATGAAGCTCTCAAAGCCTCCAAAAACACAATGTCGCACAAATGGCACCAAAATGCATTTGAAACCATACCAATCATCCCCATACCCAAAAATGCTATAATACAACTATAGAGAGGGGTAAAATAGTCAAATCACATAGAAATACATAATTCACATATTTTATCAAAATTCAGATCATTACACCATCCACCACTAAGAATCTAGTTCATCCTTGAACTAAGGTAGAGAAGTATCTGAATCAACAAAGACCTGGGGATAAGAACTAGACATACCTGGGGATAAGAACTAGACATATCATACTCAACCTCCCAGGTAGCCTCATCTACAGGTCGATGTCACCACTAAACTTTAACCACAAGGATAACTCTAGAATGTAATCATCTAACATCTTTAGCCAAAATAGAGACCGACTCCTCAACGAAAGACAATCGATCGTCTAGCTGAACCGACTCCCGACAAATAACATGAGAGTTATTAAGAATATAATGTCGAAGCATAGAAATACGAAAACTTAATGAATAGATAATAAAACTGGGGGAAAATCAAACTCATAAGCCACATCACCCACAGTCTGAAGAATCCCAAATAGACCAAGATACCTGGGACTAAGCTTGTCCCTCCTCTCAAAACCTCATCACACCCTTCATTGGTGAAACATAAAGAAAAACATAATCACCAACACCAGATCTCAAGGCACGAAGCCTACAGTCAGCATAGCACTTCTGCCTACTCTGAGACGCTCAAAGTCTATCTTAAATTATCCAGACTCTATCCAAGAACTCATGAAGCAAGTTCTTACCTCGAGGTCTAACCTCAGAAACATCAAACCAACCCACTGGCGAGAGACACCACCTACCATACAACGCCTTAGAAGGATCCATATCGATACTAGAATGATAGTTATTATTATAAGCAAACTCCGCTAAAACTAAATGTTGCTCCCACTGGCCACAAAAACCCATCACACACGCGCGTAGAATATCCTTCAAAATCGGGATAGTCTATCCTGATTAACCATCAATGTGGGGGTAAAATATTATGCTAAGAACCCAAGTACCCAACTCATCTTGAAAAGTCTTCCATAAGAGAAAAGTGAACAAAGAACCCTGCTCTGAAATGATAGACACTGGCATACTATAAATGTGCACAATCTCACGAATATAGATACGAGCCAACCTCTCAGTACTAAAGAAAACCTGCACCAAAATAAAATGAGCAGACTTGGTCAATCGATCTATAATGACTCAAACGCTATTCGAACCATGAGAAGTATGAGGCAATTCGATCATGGAGTCCATAGTAAGTTGTTCCCATTTCCACTAGGAAATGGGTAACCTTTGAAGCAATCCACTAGGTCTCAAATGATCGACCTTTTACCTGATGGAAATAAAGCCAACGAGCTACAAAATCTACTACAATCTTCCTCATGCTAGCCCACCTGTAATGCAACCTAAAATGATAATACATCTTAGTCACTTCCGAATGGATAGAGTTACTGGAACGATAAGCCTACTCCAAAAATCAATCTAATCCAATCACCCACTCTCTGGACACAAACTCGGCCCCCAATCCTCAAAATACCATCCAAATCAACTATGGTTTTCTTAGCCTCACCACTCAACACCTTAGCTTGAATTGATTTCAATCTCACATCATCAAATTAATGAGCTCAAATATGCTCCATCAAAAAGACCTAGTCTCCACAAATGCCAAATCACACCCAGGTATCGAAATATCAAGCCTAACCATCTGGTTAGCTATAGACTAAAACTCTAAGGCCAAAGGCTCTCCTGGGTCAAAAGATGTGCCAAGCTACCCATGCTAGTCAACTTCTAGCTCAAGGAATCTGTAACCATATTAGCCTTGCCTGGATGATAGAGAATAGTCAAGTCATAATCCATGAGTAACTCAAGCCAACGACGCTGCCTTATATTAAGATTTTGCTGGGTGAAGAAGTAATGAAGGCTATGACGATTCGCGAAAATCTCTTAACAAACTCCATATAAATAGATCTTCCACATGTTCAAAGCAAAAACAACTACACATAACTCCAAATCATGGGTAGATAATTCCTCTCATGAGGCTTCAATTGATGATACATATAAGAAATCACCTTGTCATCCTGCATCAACACAACACCCAATCCAACACCTAAAGCATCTCAAAATACAATGAAACCCACGTCCTCTTTGGGCAAAGTCAAGATAGGCGTTAAAGTCAATAAATCCTTGAGTTTTTGAAAGCTCTCCTCACATGCATCGGACCAATGGAAAAAAATCTTTTTCTGAGTTAGCTTGGTCAATGGAGCTGCAATGGATGAGAAACCCTCAACCAAACATCGATAATACCCTATTATTCTGTCATGACCCGAGTCGAGACCTTGTCCACGACGGACATCTCGAACCAAGAAGTCCCAAGATACCCCTGTAACTCCCCAATCCACTAGTGATATTACCCGCTTTGGGCCCAAGCCCTCACACCTCTAAAATGCGTCACTAAGAAGTAAGGCTATCTTACTTATATGCCTAACATCTCTCCGGTGTTTTGCCGATGTGGGACTCCTTCCTAAGTTGGGGTATTACATATACCCCCTCTTATGGACTCAACATCCTCGCTGAGGTTTGCCTCACCAAATGGGATTTACCTAGACTCTGGACTGAGGTTTGACTCGCCTTACCGGGATTTGCCTACACTCAGATTTAGCTCTGGCCCACATCAACAGGGCTAACATAAGAGCAGCTTTGATACCATTCTGTCATGACCCAAGCTGGGGCCCTGGCCATGACGGGCATCCCAAACTAATAAGTCCCAAGATACCCCTGTAACTCCCCAATCCACTAGTAATATTGTTCGCTCTGTGCCCAAGACCGCACGACTCAGCTTTAAAATGAGTCACTAGGGAGTAAGGCTTTCTTACTTATATACCCAACATCCCTTCTGTGTTTTGCCGATGTGGGACTCCTTTTTAAGTTGGGGTGTTACATAATCCAACAAAACTCTGAATCTCGATAGGTAAAGTAGGTTTAGCCGAAACATGAACCACCCTAATCTTTGCTGGATCAATCATACTACCCTCTTTGGTTACCACATGATCCAAGAAAGAAACAGACTCCAACAAAAACTCATACTTGGAAAACTTAGCATACAACTTCTCATCCCTCAATCTCTGAAGCACAATTCACAAATGTTCTTCATGTTCAGCCCTATTCTTGGAATAAAACAAGATATCATCTACAAATACAATAACAAAGGAGTCGAGGTATGGTCAGAGAATAAGTTCATCAACTCCAGAAACACGACAAGGGCATTGGTCAACCTAAAGGAGACCAAGAATTCATAATGACCATATCGAGTCCCAAAAGTTATCTTCGGAATATCCGAAGCTCTAATCCTCAACTATTGATAACCGAATCTCAAATCAATCTTCAAAAACACTGCAACACCCTAAAATAGATCAAATAAATCATCAATAGAGGAAGAGGCTATTTGTTCTTAACTGTCACCTTATTCAACTACCGATAATCAATATCCACACGCATAGACCCATCTTTCTTATTCATAAAAAATACAGACACACCCCAAGGCGATACACTAGGTTGGATAAATCCCTTATACACCAACTCCTACAACTGATATTTTAATTTCTTCAACTCGATTGGGCCATCCTGTAAGGAGGAATAGAAATGGGGTTGGTGAGCGGATCAACATCAAAAGCAAAATTAATATCACGATCCGGAGCCATACCAGGCAAATCCGTAGAGAACACATCCATGACTCATGGACAACACGAACAAAATCTATGAAAGGAGGTGAAACAACACTAGTATCATAAATATAATCCAAAGAAGATGAACATCCCCACTCAACCAATCTATAACATTGAACACAAAATATAATCCTCTTAGGACCCGAATGAAGCGTACCCTTTTAAGCTATCCTTGGCACACCCGGCAAATCTAAAGTCACAGTCTTATCAAATAATCTAGGACAACATGATAAGGATCCAACCAATTCATACCCAAAATAACATCAAAAACAACCATATCTAACACAAGTAAATCTACCAAAGTCTCACGCCCAACAAAAGTCATAACGTAAGATCGGTACAGGTAGATATATAAATAGGCATGGTGAGAGGCTTACTAACAGAAGTAAAATATGCAAATACATAGGAGAAATTCAATCAGATACAAATTTAAAACAACGAGGATAATACTTATGATCACAGCATCTGAAGCCTCTCCCTCAGGTCTGGATGGTATAGCATAACACTGATCATGACCACTAATTAGCTAAGTAGCTCCATGACCACCACCACGGGCTCTGCTACCTCACCTCTCACAACTCTAGTAAAGCCCTTACCTCTCACAGTTGAAATAAGAGTAGCTCAAATCACACGATGGAGACACCCCTTGGCCATATAGCCAAACTCATCACACACAAAGCAACTTTTAAACTTATCCTGGCGATGCACCCTCTTGGCGCCTCTCTAAAACGCTCGAGGGTAGGTCCATGCATTCTTGACCAACTCTCTATAGTCTAAAAAAATGCCCTAAATACTACCATCTGTGTCGTGTCTCACTGAAGAGCGGGAGGAATAGTAAGCCCAGCTAGCAGAGACCCCACCTGAGAAGGCAAAATAGATGAAGGCTGGACTCTTGATCTTCGAACACTATACTCAAATGCTGGTGTTAAAGGAGAAATAATACTTGGGGTCTGAGGAGTACCCAAAACAAAAGTAGGTGCAATTAGAGGACCCACACTCGTGACTAGAGGAGCATCATAACCAAAATTTGGCATAGATGGAGGTACAACACTCCGAGTTGAGGGAATACCAAATGCGCGCAAAGGTCAGCAATCTCTCCAAGACTGAGGTAGAGAAACTCTAAGGAACTGGAGTGGAACCCACACCTCCAAAATACCCAACATAAGTCTCAGGAGAAGGTTCCCTATCACTCCTCCTAGACGAGGCTGATCTACAGTCCTGTCTTCTTCCTCAAGTCCGTCCATGACTCAAGGCTTGCCCTCTTAGTGAAGGCTCCATATCTCTAATCATGCTGGACCTAGTCAATACTATTTGCATAGAATAAATGGAACATAGCTCAGAATACAAGGTATACAAAAAGTTTGCAAGATAAGGAATAAAATGAGTGCAGTTTCCTAAAGGCATCTTATAACCTCTCAAAGATAGATACAGACGTCTACGTATCAATCTGCGAGACTCTATTAGACATGTCATTCTAATACTATTGAGACCAATGAAACCTAGCTCTGATAAAAATTTGTCAAGACCTAAAATCCAAGGGTCATGGTAGAACCCATCACAATGAACCTTGATGAGTAAGCTTATTACCCAAACTGATACACAAAGACGAAAAGATAGAAATACCCCAGGGTAAGGCTTATAGAATGAATCCAACCCATATAACTATAATAATATGAAAAGATACATAAATGATAATGTATCCATAGCTCCCAAAACTTGATATCAACAGTATAAGAACGTATCTAGTGCAACTCGAATCCGAATGAAATGCATAAGAGATCCAATAGATACAAATCTATCTCTGAACATTAGTAAAGATATAGTCTAATGATAGATAAGATAGTAGAAGACATTCGGATGCTTGAAAATCATTAATAAATTAAGAAGCTCCAACAATTATTTGAGTCAAGCAACGTGGGATACACCAAACCTAAATCTGCACCAGAATAGTACAGTAGGAGTGAGTACGATCTACATGTACTCAGTAGGTATTATACGCCGATCGAGCAAAGTAGAAAATAATACATACAAAATACACACTAAGGGCACGTCACGTGCAATTAGAAAATATCCCACAATGGTAGCTCTTACCGCTTGCATTAATAGTTCTAATATATATATATATATACACACACATACACACACACTCACATCACATACATTGCAACAACACAACCAAGTAGAACACAAGTATACATTATATCACATACACTTAGAATCAAGAGTGAACATATATATACAAGATAGTCAAGTATAATTAATGAAAGATAGAACAAATAAAGGTATGACAAGTCAACATGGCAATTCAATCACAACATAAACACAATAAAGTAAGTGCAATGTATAAGAAGAAGATGATGATGATGAGAAGGATGAGGAGGAGGACTATAATGCACGAGTTTGCCACACAACCTCCGCATACACCCACGGAGGTAATCCTCCCAACGTGATACTCATAGAGGGTTCGTCAACCCATATACTACCCCGTATACACCTACGGAGGAAAGCCTTCCAACATAGGACCCATAGAGAGTTTGTCAACCTGTATACAACTAATATTGATGACTCTTCTTCAACATAACCTTCAAAGAAAGTCGATAAGATCCAATAGCTGATACCAATTTTCATGACTCCTCTCTGGCACCTACCTCGGGGAAGGTTTATAAAATCTGATGTTTCCAATATTTCTAGAATCTCTAGTATTTCCAGTATTTCCAGTATTTACAAAAGCATATACATAACATAAAACCCAAATCAAGTACACAAACAGCAACAAGAAGCATATATATGAAGCATACAACAAATATGTGAAATTATGTGTGATGCCATGAGGATGTTGATGCAATGTTCACAATCAATCAAAATGTGTATTTCCATAATCAACCAATATACCAATTACGTGCGAATTATCCACTCGTTATTTTTAACCATTCATAAATTCCCACATAATTCATCTGCCAATAAAGTTGGAATAATACACAATACACCAATGGTACCATAATAGGCATTTCAACAATACAATACAATTATTCATATGTATTTAAGGCTATCAACATCACCTAGGACTCCACACGTTCATACATATCACTAATATCTCAAAATCAACAACCGAATCACATATGGGACCTCACACGAAAATAACATATTAAGATAGAAAATTTCATGATTAGTTCCTATCCGCTTAACTACCCAACCCAGTCTAGAGAGTTAAGTCATAACCTACCCCAATGCTGAAATTGGTCTGCAATACTTCACACCGCAACCTTACTTCTCATGAATGATTCTAAAATCAACTAAAACTAAGAAATGTAGAATCTACGAATCAAAATAAGTCTAACGATACTCATATTACCTATTTTTAGTTCGGGGCCAAAATGGACCCCCAAAATGAGTTTTGAAACATAACTTTATTTTAAAAATATTTTTCACATATCTTTAGAAATCTACGATTGAAAACCCGATTTAAATCAAGTTAAAAACAAGGTTCAAATGGAAGGAAAATTATTTTTAAACTTTATCGGGTAAAACCTTTAAAATCCACTTTGAAATCAAGAATCGAAGTTTTTTTTGAAGATAGAATATAGAAAAAACAAGAAATTATAGGATCATAAATACTATTCAAGTGAAAGGAGTAAAATTGGGGTTTTAAAGTCAAGCCATAAGATTTTGGGATTTTAAAAAATTAATCAAGAAAAGGGTGAATTCTAACCTTAAATTCATAAGAGAACTGAGAAATAGATGTTAATCTATCTTTTCAAGCACCTAAAAGCTTTGCTTTTAATATCTCACACTATTTTGGGATTTTTGGATCCCAAGAATGAGTAAGAAATGGCCAATTCACAACCTAAGGGGTCTATTTATACCTATACCAGGTTCTCAGATACTGTAATCACATAACCAGGTGTGCGATCACACTACTTGGCTGCAGGAACAGATATGGCGATCACCATAGGCACTGGTGTGATCTCACTATCTGCTGCCATGATAGATGACAGCTGAAACTTAGTGAATTTTCAAGTTTCCGCTAAGGCCTTGAGATTCATTTGGAATTTGATACATGCAAATAAAATATGTAACCACACTAAATTCGATGCTCCAGAATCATTGGAGATTAGATTTTTGAAAATATGTCATTTTTACACAGTTGATCCCCAAAATCAAAAATCAAAATTTTCTAAACTGAGGATCAAGATGAGATTTAAAAGCCTTAAAACTAGACCAAACTATTACCATCCTAAAATCGATGTTCCAGATCTACTGACGCAGTCCGTTCAACCATCCATTGCACGAATCAAAAGATAACCACAAAAGTCCATAATGAGGCTCTCGAAGCCTCCAAAAACAATAATATCGCACACATGACACCAAAATGCATAGGGAACTATGCCAATCATCCCACACCCCAGAAATATCAAAATGCAACTATGGAAAGGGGTAAAATAGTCAAATCACACAAAAATACATAATTCATATATTTCATCAAAATTCAGGTCATTACAATTTTATTATTTTAGAGATAGGTTATGATGTAACTTTTTTCAGATTGAACAGAGTTGTTAATAAATAAGTAAAGCATGATATGAGTTGCAGAAAGTAACTATGGGGTTTATATTCTGAGATTATTATTACTATTGTCTGTCCAAATGAAGGACTTATATTCTCTTGTTGTTGACTTGTGATATCTAATATTGTGTGTTGCCCGTGTAAGGGCTATATTTGACATCATTGGCCTTATCTATGTATTTAAAAGTCTTTATTATAGATATAATACTTTGTGTAGGAGCTTGAATTGTTATTATAGGTCTTATCGAGCATTGGTTGCCTTTATCATGATAGAAATGCCTGAGTTAAAGGTTGATATGAAATTAATAATGACTTGCATACATATTTATTCTAATGATGTCTAATTAGACTTGATAATCATGAATTGTGGACATATAAAGTTGATTTCTGGGATGACTTATATACGTATTGGATGGATGGATATCTTAATACTATTGTGTTTATAAGAATTATTTCCTCATTCTATTCATCTGCATTAATGAGATACCAGTACCATTGAGAAACATTAGTTTTTTCTTAGAAAATGAGAATTTTTTTTTGTAAAAACTCACTCTGTGAACACGAGCTGGAGAGGTGGGTTGAGATTTGAGATACGAGTTTTAGTGTATGGGCTGCAAACCCCTCCCTCCTCTCTCCCTCAGGGGTCCTATATTAAGAGTTGCGAGCTTGTTAGGTGTATATAAAAATTCATGTGATGACTTTAGCTATTCATTTCATCATTATTGCATTGCATATGCATCTTTCATGATTTTCCTTAGTTGCCTTTGACTTATGTTTGATTTTCATGCATTTTTCATGTATAGTTGTATTTTTAATTCAATATTTTATATTGGAACTGATAGTGGAGGGGTGTGATCTACTGTTTGGAAATTTTTCCGTTTCCAGGTGATCGTGCCCATAGTTTTCTTTTCTTATATCATTTTCTACTTTGCTTAGTCAGCTTATGATGCCTACTAAGTATAAGTGGATCATACTCACCCCTACTACCCTTTCGGTGCAGATTCTAATTCGAGTATGACACACGACGACTAATTGTGCTTTTAGAGACTGTGATCAAGGTATTGGGTTTCTCTAGGGACAAGAGTTAACTTTCAAACCTCCTCTTACTTTTATTATTTCTTTACTTGTTTTCGGAGACAAACATTGAGTATTTCTTGTATTCGAATAATGTATTAAATTTTCTACATTTATGACACTAGATTTTTGGGGATTTTATGTTATTTCTTCATGCTTATGCTATAATTATATTTGAGTTGGCCGGAATTCTCTGAAGTTGCATCTTATTATTATTGTTACTTGTTGATAATTTTTTTCTGAGTGATTAACTTACTTATCAAGGTTGGGTCACGATAAGTATCATCATAACCTCATTTTGGATCATGATACCAATTGATGAGCACCCATCTATCTAAAAGTCGCATGCTTAATCTTTGGTGGAAGCATAATTATTTTATTTTTACTGCATCCATTAGTTCTTTTCAAGTTTTAGATATAATTAATTTATTTTAGGGCAACCTATTTTTTTCAGTTTTAAAATTCAAAATGTGAAAAGTGGATTAATTTTTCTTTTTAAAATGTTAGAAAAGAATTTCCAATCCTAGAAGTTCATTAAAGAAACATGCATTTCTACTTACTTGTAAAGAGGGATAAGCTGGTCGATATTGCTTAATGTGAAAATGTAATGCAATACTAGTTTATTCGGTAACTGCCATAGCTCAGCAGTAGGTAGAAGGAAGAAGAAGAGAAAAATATCTATTGATTTATGACTTGTCTCTGCAATGTGTACAATGTGCATTTATATATAGATGTGCATAACTGACTACTAGTGATTACAACTAGATTAATTGCACGTGATTACAACTGGATTAATTGCCTATTAACAACTAACTATGCCAGCTGGCAATTACCAGTTGAGGTTATTTTGTTACTCCCTCTCAAGACGAAGAGTGAAAAAACATTGAGCACTCCAAGATTGGACAGCAGTGAATGATGTTAAGCTAATCCAAGGCTTTTAGTAAGTATATCCGCCAGCTATGAGGATGTAGAGACAAATTGAGGATTGATAAGTCCAGCCTTCAACTTTTCTCTAACGGAATGACAATCAATGTCGATATGTTTGGTATTTTCATGAAATATAGGATTAGAAGCAATCTGGATAGCTACTTTACTATCACAAAATAATGAGATAAGGGTATGTATGGGACAATTCAATTCATATAGAAACCCTGTGATCTAAGTTATTTCTATAACAGCAGCAACCATGCTCCTATACTCAGCCTCAGTTGAACTTCTGTTGACTGTTGGTTATTTCATGGATTTCCAAGAGATTAAGGAGCTTCTTAACTTCACAACATAGCCCATTATAGACCTCCTAGTATTAGGGCAGGCTGCCCAATCTAAATTACAATAGACATTAAGAGTAGAAACATCACCATTAGGAAAGAACAAACCAAGACCTAGTGATCTTTTTAGATATCGGAGCACTCTCAATGCTGCATCATAATGAGATTGTTTTGGTCTTTACATGAATTGACTTAACAATTGTACAAAAAAACAAATATCTGATCTCGTGAAGATGGATTAACCTACCAACTAGCCTTTGATAACCAATAATGTCATGCAACTCTGGATCTGATTTACTCGTGCCCTCATTTTGATCAAATTCCACAGTGGTGAGATGAACATTTGATTCTAAAGGAGTGAGTGCAGTCTTGGAAGCACTTAGTCCAGTATCAGATAATAATTCAAGGCAATACTTTCTTTGATTGAGAACTATACTTTTGTCAGATCTCATAACCTCAATGCCAAGGAAATATTTTAAATCTCCCAAATCTTTTACCTTGAAACTACCATGTAGAGTGGATTAAGCCTCATAGATTATATGATGACTACTACTTGTGATAAGGAGATCATCAATATAAACTAAGATGACTACAATGTCTATGTCGTCCTTTTTATAAACAATGAATGGTCATAAGAACTTTAGGCATAACTAGCTGTGGTCAAGGCAAAAGAGTGAGCTTGATATTCCACTGCCTTGAAGCTTGCTTCAAGCCATACAATAGCTTGAGCAGTTTGCAAACCTTCTGCTCTCCCTATTTGTGAAAACCCTGAGGTAGGTGCATGTAAATATCTTCTGATAAATCCCCTTGGAGGAATGCATTATTAACATCCATCTGTATAATATTCCAGTTTTGAGAAGCTCCAAGACTAATAAGAGTTCTAACAGTCACCATTTTTGCTACCAGAGAAAATGTATCACGGTAGTCAATTCCTTCCTTCTGTGTATAGACTTTAGCAACTAGTCTTGCCTAAAATCTATCCACTTTTCCATTTGCCTGGTACTTTAGTTTATACACTCATTTTGAGCCTATAGCCTGTTTCCCAGGAGGCAAAGATATAATCTCCCAAGTGTTGTTTTCTTCTAAAGCTTTAATTTCATGTTTCATAGCTTTTATCCATCTCTCATCTTTAGAAGTATCAAAAAAGAATTTTGGTTCAAGCTCAGTGGAGAAAGATATAAAATAAGATTGATATTTAGCTGACAAAGCAGTATAAGAGACAGAATTTGAAATTGGATATAAAGGAGGGCCAGTCCCCTTAGGCTGTACATAGTCCTTCATCCAAATAGGAGGTTTGTGATTTCTAGTTGTTCTTCTAGGATCAGCAACAGCATCGGTAGTTCTAGGTTGAGAGTAAGATGGATTGTGTATGCAATCCATGAAAACTTCCAACTCAGTTTCTCCCAACTCTGAGGGATGATGAGGACAACCTTCAGAAAGTTGTTGAGTTGAATGTATTAGTGCAGATGATACTGCAACATGAGCATTGTGATCCATGATTTCAACACAAAAAAATATCTTCTAATTCACCCTTAGCTCTTTTGAAGGGAAATATGTTTTCCCTAAAACTAACATCCCTGGTTACATGGAATGTTCTTATGTCTAGATCAAACAGTTTGTACCCCTTTTGTGTTTCAACATAACTAACAAATACAGTTTTTCTTGCTCTTGGATCAAACTTTCTTCCTTTTGGTAGAATGGAAGTAAAACATAGTGAACCAAATACTCTCAAATGATCAAAAGAAAGTGATTTTTATGCAATACCTTATAGGGACATTTACCATTCAAGACAAAAGTAGGCAGCTTATTTATAAAATACACAACTATTTTTACACAATCTCCCCAGAAATTATTAGGCACACCACTCTGAAACTTCAATGCTCTTTCCACCTCTAGAATATATCTATATTTTCTCTCCACAACACTATTCTATTGTGGAGTATAAGGACAACTGCTTTGGTGAATTATACCAAGTGAAGCAAACAACTCAACACACTGTGAATTAAAGAATTTTTTCCCATTATCCGATCTGAGAATCTTGACAGTAGTATGATATTGGTTCTTTATTCTACATAAGAAATCGTTTAGAACTACTACTACTTCACACTTTGATTGTATCAAGCATATCCAAGTATATCTACTGAAATCATCAATAATGGTAACAAATATTGCTTCGTATCGTAGGTGGGAACCTTAAAAGGTCCCCAAACATCAACATGTACTAGCTAAAAAAAGAAGGTAGTGTTACTTGTGCTGGCTGGAAATTTCAGTCTGTTTTGTTTGGATTGAGGGCATACAATGCATTGTCTATGTAATTCTTTAGTCACTTTATTCATGAGAAAGGGAATGTGCTTCATCACTTCACTAGAGGGATGACCTAGTCTCATATGCCACACTATTGGATCACCTTGGTTAGTCAGAACTGTTGTTGCTACATGTATTGTGTCTTCTCCTTGATGCAACCAGTATAATCCTTCACTCTATCTACCAATCCCCATCACCTTTGCCACTATAAATTCGCTAAAAATACAAAATTCTAGGTAAAAGTGAACTGAACAACATAATTCCCTTGTTAGTTTTGAAACTGATAATAGACTGAACTTGAAATCGGGGAAAAAAAGACATTGTTAAGTGTCTGATTCTTCAATATAATTGTCTCTCCTATATGAGTTGCTTCGCATTTATTTCTAGTTGGAACTTGAACTCCACTGCCTCTATGCTCAGAAGTTACTGTGAGATTATTAAGAACTTCCCTAAAAGGGGTAATGTGATGTGTTGCGCCAGAGTCTATTATCCAATCACAGGTTTCTAACTTGAAAAATAATGTAGTTATACCTGATAAATTGGCGTGATACTCATCTGCATTGCTGGTTTTCCCTTTAAGGCTTGAATTGTGTGACTGAGAAGATTGATATAGAGGATCTCTAGATAATTTCACTTCATTAGCTGCTCTATGTGACTCTTTTTTGCACTTCTTCTGCAAGTATAGATAGTTTTCAAATTGTTGATTAGTCATATAGTGACCATGTGCTTTGGGTTGTTCACTGCTATATTCAGCTTCAGCAGTCCAATAACTGGTGTGAGCAGATGGTCGGCCTTCTGAACCTTTTGGCTTTCTCTTACTTACAAAATCTGGTAGATACCCTATTAATCAATAACATTCTTCTGCATAATAACCTTTACAGTTACAGAGATCACAAATAGCACCTGGTACAGGGGTGTGATGACTATGATTGTTATCCCTCTTTGATTTATAATTCTTATTATTCTAATTTTATCCCTTATACACTTGACTATGTGTCTTATACACTTGAGCTTTCTTCTTTCCAGCAAATAGGCTTAGAGCATCTCTGTTGAGATTAATTGTCCCTAAATTTCTTTGACTTTCCTCTTGTATGACTAAAGCATATGCTTGATTGAGAGATAGAATAGGTGATCTGAGTAAAATGTCACTTCGAACATGATTATAACTCTCATTGAAGACCATTAAGAATTACAATAAACGTTGATTACCTAGATGCTCAACATATTAGCCTGAACTCTCACAATTATAGCTAGGTGGTGTAGGAACCAATAGATCTAGTTCATCCCAAGCATCCTTCAACTTTGAAAAATAGATACTAACAGAGTTTGTACCTTGCGTGTTCATTGCAATTTCGTACCACAACAGATAAATTCTGGTGAGATTTGATTTGTCAAACCTCTCTTTAAACTCATCCCATACTCTCTTAGCAGATGAAGCTAGAATGATACTAGAGATTAATTTTGGTGCAACAGTGCAACTAATTCGCGACAGCACAATTGCATTACATCTATCCCATTGTTTGCTCAATTCTCCTTGATATGAGCTTCACATATAACTTCCATCCACAAAACCAAGTTTATTTTTACCTATCAAGGCAAGATGCAGAGATCTACTCCAAACCGTGTAGTTCTCTGGCCAGTTAACTTGATTCTAATTAACACTGCACCAGGGGAATCACTTGGTTGCAAGAACAATGAATGCGTATAATCGAGTTGTGAGGTTTGCGTGGGCTCAGTCTGTGAAGTTCCTAAAATTGACATAGTGAATATTCACCAAGCTTCAACAATGGGGATCACAATCATTTTTTTGGTATGAATTTAATTGATAGTGCCTTTTCCACTCTGATACCATGTGAAAATATAATGCAGTACCAGTTTATCCGATAACTGCCATAGCTCAGCAATAGGTAGAAGGAAGAAGAAGAGAAAAATATGTATTGATTTATGGCTTGTCTCTGCAATGTGTACAATGTGCATCTATATATAGATGTGCATAACCGACTACTAGTTATTACAGCTGGATTAATTGCACGTGATTACAGCTGGATTAATTGCACCAGCTTAACTGCCTATTAACAAGTAACTATGCCAGATGGCAATTACCAGCTGGGGTTATTTTATAACTTGACAATTTCAAAAGGCGATTTTGTAAATTTATTAAAATCAGAAAATTAATTTTACTGTAGCTGCTATACAAATTCTTGAGTATCTTGACTAAATTGACCTTTTGATGATCTCATCAATCATACTAAGCTCATCCCTCCGTGGGTCCCACCTTCACTAAGTGTGTCTGTCCATCACAAAAAATTAAAATAATGATTTACCTATAACTAAGTAATCAAGTGTTATTATAACCGAAAAATATGATTATGTAATGATGCTTCAGTTGCATCACTAATTATAAAGAATTACAATTAGAAGTAAACAATAATAATTAAATTGGAGATGAGTTCGAATTCTTACTTTTTTGTTGATGACTTAATTTTATAAAAATAATTTCGATATCGTTTGTCCTCGTTCTCAATCAATGTATAGAACCAAACCTATCTAATATTGTGATGTTGGCCCCATAAAAAGGTAATGAAAGAGATAACACATGGATGAAAATTCTCCATTGTATAGTTGTCGCCTCTTTGAAGCAAGGGAGTAATTGTTGAGCAAAAGTCGTTACGCTTTAGCACACCCATTTTCTTGTTCATTAACATTATTTCTATTGTATCTACCTCTTTTGATCAATAAATAGGATAGAGAATGTCTTTCTCAATTGTTTGAATTTATTTAAGACTTTTTTAATTAACAAACAAAGAAAAATTATGACAGGATTTTAAAAGATAGAAACTTCAGCGCAACGATCACACTTGGAGACATGCAAGGACATGATCATCTATAGAAAGTATACTAATTTAATATTGAAAGGCAAAGTTTAACTTTCTCACTTGGTTCATTTGTTCCGATTTAAAAGACTTGGTGCCAATGGAGCTTGAACATGAGAATTCACAAGAAGCTTGTATATTCTTGACCATTGCTCTAAAAGATTTCTTGATTATAGATTCAAATCCTTAAGACATTTTTTAAGTGTGTAGAGGTTTTATTTTATTTTAATGATAGCTGTTGCAATCCTCATTTGCACTAATTGCATTTATCTTGCATAAGTAGATTGCCAATACACAAGGTGAGAACTAATGACATTTTAAGAAAATATTTTTCATGTATTGATCAAGTTCTATTTAATTAAAACGTTAACAGTAGAAGTTAAATGAAATTAGCATTTTCCTAATTATACTGACAAAGGAAATAATGCATCTCAGTTCTCAAATACAAATAATAACATGGGTTATCGTGAAATTTTTTCTCTCTTAAAAAGAGGTTTCAGGTTCAAGCTCATGAAAATACAAAAAATCTTGTTGAAAGTGTCACCCAAAAATGAGTCTTGAAATACATAGATTTGAATTTAATTAGATTTTAATGCTAACACTAGACACCAAAAAAAATTAAAAAAAAAATCTTACAAAACAAAATATTTTGAAATTTAATCTGGAAATTTCATATGTTTTTTCTTTAGTTTTCTCTAAAAAGAATGTCAATAGAAATTGAAATTCGTGATGCCAATAGGATGATGTGATGCACTATTATGTTAAAAAAAATATTTAAAACTAACATAAATTATCAATATGATATTTGTTTGACTTCGAGAGCATAAAAAACACTCAACTCATTACGGAAAAAAAGAAATAAGAATTTTTGAACTAAGTATGCCCCTCCCCGCAAAAAAAAGAGAGAAATTTGGAGGCTTGTTTTCATATTTAGTGATAGTTAGACCTCAGCATAACAATTACTACCTTCTATATTTATGTGAAATCAATCTTCTATATTATATTATATTATTATATATTAGGGTGTAAATTTTAATCTCTGATGTGCTGAAAAAATAAAGAGAATAAAGACAACGCCATGGCTGCAACCCTGAGATTACTTTGTGTGTTATCCCGCCAAGATATAGGTCAGTTAATTTTTCTTGCCAAGTATAAATTGCCACCTCAGATTCTCTTAATCACTCTTCTTTGTGAGATGAACTTAGTTCAACCTAAAAAGAAAAAAAAGGCATGCATATGCAGGATGAATATAGGATTTTGTTAGCCTCCGACAGCATGTTAAACAGCTTAAAAACATGTAATACTCTATATTATTATCGATGGAAAAAATTTTGAAATTTCTCAATGAATCTTCTTTAATACTTGATGAAAATGCATACAACTTTTGCAAGATAATGACGATGGAAAGATGATTATCGAGAATTCATTTCACACCAATTGATGATTCATGTACTCAAAGCTCACAGTTTTGTTTATATTTGGGCTCCCATAAATAAGTCTAGCTCTTACAACTCTTTCAATAAGATTCATGTATCTGTACGTAGTTGATACATATATAAAAACATTAATTTAAGAAGTTTTCATGTGTTAATTTGTTGGCAAGATCACATATAGGGGACATTTATTAGAATCAACTGGTGCTCTGTTCATACAAGGAAACTATACAGAGTGACTGGGTTGCGTGTATTGATGAAAAAGAGAAGAATAATTAGTGATTGAGGAAGACTTAAGCACACATACAAAACATTGAGAAGAATAACATTAAGGTCGAAGATAAGAAGGTGCTGACTTTATGGTACTTAACTGAACTTCGGGCAATATAACATATCAATATTTTAGGGGTTACCATGCATTACCAATAACAGTGAAGTGATACGTCAGTATACAAGCAAACATATAGATAAACAATATGGAAAAGTCTGTACTCCAGAATATAGGGATAACTTAGTCTTGCAAAATCAAGTCATGCGCAAGAAGTCCTTATAATTGTTAATGGGCATTATACCCGGAACAATGGGGTAATTAATTTCAATTTGACGGTAATCATTGGCAAATTTGAGGAAAATATCAGTATCATAGAAGATTTGAGTTATAATAAGATCAGCTCCAGCATCAACCTATAGAATACTCGCCAAAATGAGCATCAAGATCTCATAAATGAAACAAAAAAAAATTAAGACAACATTACATTCATCATACGAAAAATGTAATGCTGGGAATAGACTACCTTTTTCTTGAGGTAAGCAAGGTCATTTTCTTATATCTCTTTTGTAGCTATTCCATTAGAAGGTATAACATCAGGATGTGCCTCTGACAAAGAATCAAAATAGTATTCAGTACCAGCACACAAACAACAGAAAAACAAAACTCATTTCTGCGTCAAAAAATAATGTGGAGTAAGTAAATCAAGGTCCATATTTGTCTATATATATAGATTTAAAGCCTCAAAGATCCCCAGAATGTAATAGCCACCAACATGGATATCCTAAATATCTATATTCCAAAGTAATCCCCATACTCGGCACGCATGATTCACTTCCAAACCAACTACCAAACAGCCCTTGAGGTTTAATTATGAAGAAGAATTCTCCTTAAAAATAATATGTCACCAAAATAGGTCAGGTAGTCAGAAAATTACACAAAAAAAATTAAAAACAACTCCAATTTATTATGTGGCCAAACACAACTCCAATATCCGAATATTATTTTTCACTTTTAAAACAAAAATAATTTTTTTATCCATTTTCACAAAGAAATATGGCCAACTGCTTACAAAG
This sequence comes from Capsicum baccatum var. pendulum, assembly GCA_030864225.1. NCBI lineage: Eukaryota > Viridiplantae > Streptophyta > Magnoliopsida > Solanales > Solanaceae > Capsicum > Capsicum baccatum. The sequence goes on from CM061553.1 coordinate 68,616,149, forward strand.
GTTCTTCTCACCCAATTCTTTGATCTTGAGCTCAGATCCGTGAGAGAAAATCACGCAAAAAGAGACAAACAAACTACAATGACTGCAGACCATGTTTGCAAAACGAGATGCCTTACCAGGTTTCCCTATCAAGATTCGGGAAGCTCCAATACCCTGCGTCCCGACCAACTCTAGAACTTCATTTTTCTTCATCACAACATCATCATGTAATTAAAGGTAGTATATCGGAATATATTTTTTATTAACAGATCTGAGCTTAAACACCCATAAAACAATAAGCACAACTTGGAGATAGCTCCATTCGAACCTAAATACATAGCATCTGGTGAGAGTTTAAGGTGACTTGAATTGTATTTGGTTTAAAGCAATTTATTTTAAAGTTTTGATTATTTGAAGCTTAAGATCGAACAAGAGAGAAAAATAACAAGATAACTTAGAAATGATGAAATATTACCTGATTAGATACGATAGTTGATGAAATCGGAATAATATAGAGTGATGACAACAAATCAGAGATGTGAAGAAGAAGAAGAAGAAGAAGAAGAAGAAGAAGAAGAAGAAGAAGAAGAAGAAGAAGAACAGTGTGCACTTTTCATTTTTTATTTTTGCCTTCAGGATTAGAAATAAGAGACTTGCCATTTTATTTTCAGATATTTCTTACATTAATAATTGGGCTTGGGTCTTTAACATTGATAATTGGGCTTGAGTCTTGCTGTCTAAGTGCTTTGAATAATTATTTTGATTTTTAATGGCCCAAATGGCTGCATTAATTATTTTATACGTATAAAATTTGATTTTTAATAAATTATTTACTATAATTTTTACTCACATCTTTTCAATTTATTATATGAAATATTTGAAATATGTATGAATTTTAAATATTTAAGAAGATTTTTAAAATTTATGATATAAATAGTTATACACGTTTATACTCACATTAAATAATTTCTTTGTGGGTGAAATTATCATTTTATAGTTGTTTTTACTTAATATATAAATGTTTCATTCTTATGGTGACTTGCTAAATTGAAAAGTATGTTATATAAATCAAAATAAAAATAGTTTAATATTATAGACCAAAATTTCAGTGAGAAATGAGTTTTAATTTGAAATAATTAGAAATAATATTTTAATATTAATTCGCGCATTAGAGTGTATTAGAATTAGAAGTTTTGTAATTGACAAACTTAAGTACTTTTAGTGTTTAAAATGAAATTGAAAGATGACATTTTATTTTAAAAAGTGTAGATGAAGTTGAATTAATAGATTAAGAAAATGAAATGGATGGTAAGGGATATAATTAAAACTTTTAATTGATTAAAAATATAAAGTTAAAAGCCCAAAAAAAGAATTAATAATTACTTAATATATTAAAATTTATTATTTTTTAAAAATTAATCAATACTGAAATTGTTCTTTTTATATCAAAACATGTAAACAATTAAAATTGCAGTTTGTTATTAAGTATGAATTGTAATTTCACTATTAATATCATTTATAATATTTTATTGACTTTGAACTATGTTGATTTTATACAATAGAAATTAATTAATTTTATATGAACAAGTTAATATTTTTTTAATCATAAAAAGAATATTTCGCGCATCGCGCGGGTACATATACTAGTTATGGTAAAAAATATATATATTTAAAACTAACACAAAATATCAATATGATATTTGTTTGACTTCAAGAGCATAAAAAACACTCAACTCATTACGGGAAAAAAGAAACAAGAATTTTCGAACTAAGTAAGCCCCTCCCCGCAAAAACAAAAAGAGAAAGAAATTTGGAGGCTTGTTTTCATATCTAGCGATAGTTAGACCTCATCATAACAATTACTATCTTCTATATTTATGTGAAATCAATCTTTTATGTTATATTATATTATTATATATTAGGGTGCAAATGATTTTCATCCCTCAACTTTGATTAAAAAATCAAATTCCCCTCTCAACATTGAACAATAATCATACTCCCTCTTTATCCCATGCAATGTCCATTTTATCCTTATAATTTTAATCCTATATTTATGTAATATCTTTTTATATTATATGTAATGAATATTTTTTTAACATGTATATTAGTATTTTAGTTAAGTTTATTAACTTTATAAGCAAATTAATGCTTTATTATAAATTTATCACAAAATTCAATGTTATTTTTTAAGATCGTTATTTTAGTATTATATGTATTAAAGAGTCATTTGGTGTGAGGTATAATTATAATAATTCAGAGATAAAGTTCATGATTGTTTATCTTGCGTTTAATTAGATGTATTGGGTAATCTAAAAATTATTTGTCGTACCATTTATACCATAGTGATGAGATAAGTTATCACACATACATGCTAGTACAACTTATTTTGTGATAACTAATTCTGGAATAACTTGTTTCCAAACAACCCACCCCTAAGTGTGTATATATACATATGTATGTACATGCATGTGCGTATATTTTCGTTTTTTATCACTCTCTTACTAAATTCGTTTCATATTACTTAACTTTTTGTTGATATAACTCAATCCTTAAGAAAATTTTACTTAGAGGTATATTTTGTTAAATTAATCTTATTAATGATAATTTGAAACTTTAAATTTATCTATACTGTTACTTTATATAGTTATTTAATACTAAAGGGTAGGAAAAAAACATAATATAATTCTCTTGATTTCACAAATTGAGCAGATAAATTAAAACATCTATTTTTTGTATGAGAATCAAGTGATAAGAAACGATATTATATATTGTCTATATCAGTAAATAAGTTGTGATTGTCATTAATAGAGTATTACATATTTTATAATTTATATAAATAAATATAATCTTTAAAATTTGACCTTATTTTTATTCAAGAAAAACATCTAGAACGCCCGAACTATGACCAAATTTGCTACGACACACGTCAACTTCACGGAGGTCCTATTATCCCTTAAGCTAAATTTTAGCGTATTTTTGTCAATTTTTTTAGCTAACGTAATATTTTTTGTCAATCATTTTAGATGGTGTGACACCTTTGATGTGGGCTCCATTTTATGTAATAAAGGTGCCACATTAGCACAAAAAATGATAAAAATACACTAAATTTGAATTCAGGGGATAGTAGGACCACTGTGAAGTTGGAGTGTGTCGTAACAACTTTACCATAGTTCGGAGTGGTACTAGAGGCTTATCGTTTTCATTTATTGTTTGTATTTTCTGCATTGAAATATGTTTATAAAATTAGTATTACTTATTATTTTCACTTGTAAAATAAATATTATAGTTTTGGTTACTATTAATAAAATTAATTTTCTTATCATGCTAATTTACTTCATAAATATCATTATTAGCTTATATACTTAATTAGTATTTCTTACTTTTTTTCCTAGAAGATAATGTTTATGTTTTTATGAAAATTTTGTTATATGATTTTTTTTTTTAAAATGAAAATATGATGATTTTAAAGAAGTTAAAAAAAAAAGAATAAAAAAATTAATGATAAAGGGTAAAATAGGAATTTTAAAAAGTCAATTAGGATAAAAGGTGTGGGGGGCGGGAGATATGATTATTGTTTAAAGTTAAGGGGAGGGTTTGATTTTTAAGACAATGTTAGAGATATTTATAATAATTTTTTTATTATAATAGTAAAATATATCGACACAAATAATATTATTCATATGACTATATTCATTATTTAAAAATTTTGATTCAATTAATTTTTTAATTCACATTATTTAAATTTAGTAAGGTGACAGAGTTCTTATTATAAAAAAAGAATTAACCTATTCATCAAAGTTCGCATCTAAAATTAGCAGTTGATAGTTAGACATCTTTATAACAATTATTCCCTGTATTTCTGAGAAATCGATCTTTCATTTTATGTTATAATATATATTATTTATATTAATATTTCATTATACTAGTAAAAGATTATCGAGACAAATAATATTATAAAATTAATTTGACTGTATTATTTAAAAAATTAATTCTATTATTTTTGTTCACGTTAAATAAATTTAGAAAGATGATTAAAGAGTTTATTATGGAAAAAAATTAATCTATTCATCAAAGTTTACATCCAAAATTATCAATGGAAGGTGAAAATATTCTAACTCACCTGACGGTGAACAAGATAAAAATTTATGTGGATCCGATATTTATGCCGAGTCATATTAATTTTTTATGGTTAAATTATAAATTATAGTCAACACCTTTTCATTAACATGTAGCCTCTGTGGGTGTTAGCCACCAAGACCAGCACTTATTAGGGGAAGTTAGTATCTGAGTGTGGGGCCAACTTTTTATTTTTAATTATCCAAGATAAAAAACATAACAACCTCACTAAGAACTCACCCTGTACTGAAAACCACAAAAAAATTCCCTTTTATTTGTTGCTTAATGTCGTTTGATTTGAAACAAGTTACTCCAGGGATAATTTGTGAAAAATATCTAAAGTGAATGTTTTGGAAGAATAATATCATGGTTTTTTAGTTAAATTTTTAAAATAGTTTAGTGATGAAATATCATAGGTTCTTGTAGAATGTCCTAATGTAGTGTCTTGAATAAGTGTCTTATAGAATTATCTAGATATTCTAGAATAGTGGTAGAAAATAGAGTTCACTAGATTTTTCTTGTAGAATTATTCAGAAGATTTTCTAGAACCATCGATGATCACATATAAATAGAGATGGTCTTATGATAACGCTCAACTTACACGTAAATTTGGGTGCAAGGCGATCGTCGTCAATATATTTACCCAACTTTGGAGTCTGGGTCGAATTCATGAGGAATAATGTGAGTGGCGATCAAATTAATTTGAAATGACAGTTACAAGTTAAATTCAAACAAATGGTACGAAAGGATAAAATAGGGAGGTGAGTTCCTACACTAATGTTTCTTTTTGGGATTTTCTTGTATAAATTCGAGGCTGCGAATAATTAGAGTTGTAACAATTATGCACGGATCTTCGGATTATGCATTACTAAGGGAGCGACATGTGGGAGTTAGTCATCAACATCGATTTAGTAAATCAAATATGGGTAGGTTTTGTTATAATTTTGATGCTAGTCTTTCAACAAAACACCAAACTTTCTCCCATTGATCCTTTCGAATACCTAATGGGTGTGTTCAACAATTAGCAACCACAACATCAATCAAGGCATCCCTATTTCTAGGATGACACCCATGGCATAGTCAATCTCACTTTCACTCTTATTTCTAAGATAATGAGAATTTAGCAAACTACACACATAATTGTCTATCATTGCTTTGATCTCCATATTTCTTTTCGAGGATGATATAGATTCCTAATCTTCACCCAAAACCCTTCTTTCAAAGATAGCCTTGGGTTTTCTAGAGTTGGGAGCTTTCACCCATCAAATCCATGTGGATATTTGGAGCTTTCACCCATCAAATCCCAACCAAACTCGCATAGCAATAATAGAACCCATAAACATGAACTACCAAATAGATGCTAACAATAACAACTCGCACACACTTTAATCCCTATTCACATATCATCTCAAGAGGGAGATTTAGCTACATATAAGATAAATAAGCATAGATATACACATAATTCCCATTGAATTAATTTTTGGTAGATCTAAGCGAATGTTACTTCAAACTTGGCTCCTCCACAATATCAACTATGGAAGTGAGCAAATCTTCCACTTGAAAAGTCTTCGATGTATTCTTCACCCAAAATTTATACAATATTTTCTACTCAAAAAATGAAGTCTACAAAACCCTAAGCTAAACTAGAAGAATATTGGGGAAGAAAGAGTGATGAAATGAATGATTCATCAAATTAGGGCTTGAGTCTTTTTGTTCAAATTGGGATCAACACATGCAATTACAGTTTTTCCCTTGGACTGACATTTCCGTCAAGCCGCGATCCTGCAAGTCTGGGTGCGACCGCAGCTACGCAACCGCAATTGACTTTTGCTGTCGTGGTTGATTGACCATCTTGATTGACCACGACTGCAACCCACGGACTGCGATCGCGATAACTGAGGCTAGTTCACTGCAGGTCTCCAGTTGAACTTTTTCTGCTCCTTTTTTATCATTTCAAACTCTAATCCACATCTCTTTGTCTTTCCAACTCCTATACCTGCAACGAATGGATATTAGTGCATTATATCACAATTATGACTCATTTACTTATTTGAGACAAGGTAATGTGCACAAAAATTAAGTGCGAATGAGTGGTAAAATCACCACTCTTGAACACTCCTAACTTAAGAATTTGTTTGCCCTCAAGCAGCACTACCTCTTTACCTCGAGCCACAATTATTTATGCCCACATTTTGTCCCTTAATTGCCATACTGACCTCAACTCGAGTCGCAACCACAATTACCTCATCGCACATGAGCCAGGCTAATTTCTCAACACCTCTCATTATAAAATGTAATAATTCAAGCTGCATCAGACTTTAAGGAACAATCAAACAACAAAAACCAATACTCTAGAAGTGACTCACCTTTTGACTAAAACTAAATCATACTCCACTTGCCTCATTATCCAGGAGGTGACAAAAATCACTCACCTAAACTTGTTTGCATGCCTATCTCACAAGAAAGAAAAGTTCCACACACCAAATTATCGATCAAGTAACAAGGAATTTTAAGTGCGAAATTCTCCCCTCACAAAAGAAATCTCAATGCAACAAGTGTCATGCCATAGGCTTACCCCTATTTTCAATCACCAATATGAAGAAAATAAATAGTTTCTCAAAGGATTTTCTAAGCTTGTAACGTAGGTTCGGGTTAGGGTGGGAATTCATTTAGGGAACTTGGTTACACCCTACCTTAAACATCTACATCACACTTTACAACACTCTTCTTTTCTACTAAGGACCACTCTACTTTGTTTCTTTCTTTTCTTATGCCTACTTTTCCCCTCCTTTGTTCCCCATTTTCCTTTTACTTCCATTTCTTTGCATTTTTGTGCAAGTCATGCTTTTATTGAGTCCTTTCCTTTTTCTAAACATTTGTTTTCAATACTTAGGTACATTTAGTATTTTCACTAGTACTTCGTGGTCCCAAACTTACTTTTGACGATTTTTACCACCCCCAACTTAGGCTTTTAGCCTCACATTGTATTTTCAAGTTCAAGGAGGGTATGGTTCAAAGAGAAATAAAAATAAAGGTTCTTCAAAGAGGGATAAAAATAAAGGTTCACAGCTTATAACGAGTTTGCCAAAGAAAGGTTTAAAGGCTCAAAGCGGGTACTAGGGATTACAATTATATATAGGTAGGCTTTTTAGGCTAGAGTGGGTATCAAAATCACAAAGAGGGCCTTAGATTATTTCTCCAACCAAATACAATCAAAATTAATTTTGAAAGACTAATGGGCCAAGTTATAGATAACATAAGTATACAAGAGATGAATGCAATATTCTCACCATACATGGCATGCAAAATTCGTTAAGGGAGCTCAAATGTCCCTCCCAATGAAACAATTATGAAGCATTTATTACTATTCACGAGTCAAAAATTTGTGAAACCACAAAGAGAGAAAAGGATTTGTTACAATATTACTCACGTTCATGCCCTTGATTTTTCAAAAATTTTGGATGGAAGGGGTTTCTTGATTTTCCATAGCACCATGCACAAATTGCTAACATATGGCGATGGCTACAACCCTTGCATTCTCAGACATTCATGTTACGGGTACTCAGAATTCCCCTGCATTTATGCCTTAAACCTAGATATGGCGCTTTACCCTTGAGACCTTAATTTCTCAATCCATCATCAGGCAAAGCTAGACAAATATTAAAAAAATCAAAATAAAAGTAAATCAAAAGAATACTAAAAATAAGAGGGAAGCATGATAATCCATAAAACAAATAATATCCAAAGCATCATCCCAAAATAATAACATAAAAGAAATAGTTTATAGTATTAAGTCATCAAAACACCAGATTCCAAGGGCACCCCCAACTAGATAAAATGCAGTGTCCCCACTGCATGCACACTAAAGCAAGAGTAAGAAGTGTCTCCCTGAATCCACCTCAAGAGCTACTCTCCCTATCTGACTTTGTGCTGGAACCACCAGTCTCGTCGACTAACCAAATAGTAGGGCCTCAGCTTCACTATCTATCTTTGAAGAAGGCAATTTCTCATTTGGCTTAAGCACCTTAAAGATGACTTTTACTCTCTCCATAGCTTCTTGAAGAACTTGGCTCTCTTCTTCTCTCTTTGTACCATCTTCCCATGTGATTACTTGAGGTCCCTATGTGCTCCTGCTAAAGATGAGTACGCTTTTTCTAGGCTGGCAACGGTGGTTCCCTGTTCCTGCTGCTCCTTAATATAATTCTCATAGTCAGATTGTGTTATATATGAATGACGGGCTGTAGAGGGCTCTCTTACAGAGTTCAGTAATACTAGAAGGGAAAAGTAGGTGCGTACCTTCATGGGTCTAGTGAAAGCTCCATTCTGATAAGATAATCTCTCCCATATTAAGAGGGATGCCAAACAATATGCAAGCCACTATTCGGGCTCTCAAGTCCATGACGTTGGTCATATGGGTGCAGGGTGATACTCGACTGTATATGATGTTTAACCAAAGTCCGGCCTCTACTTTGAAGTCCCTCACTAAAATGTCTTTCTTAGTGATGGACCAAGGAACTTCTTTACCAGGGTATAAAATATTGTCCATCCAGGATCTAGGTTTATATTCCCTTGCGTGAAACTGCCTCATATCAACATTTGGTAGCCCATACACCGCATTCACCTGCTCCGCTCCAAAATTTACCTGTTTACCTCGAATTATCATCATAGGGTTTGTGGTAGGGACTACGCTGAGGTTTTCGTAAAACTCATGCACCCATATCTCATTGGCCACACAGGGTTCTGGGGAAAATCATATTCACCCGGTTGCAGTAAGTCTGGCATGGAATTCTGGGAGCTTCTTTTCCACCTTCTCCAGGTTGATGCCCCTTTCAAGGAGTAACTTAGTCCTGTGGAAATCATCATAATAGATTTGGTGGCATTGTGCGTTCATGAATCTAGTATCGTTGAAGTCTTCCATCTTTAGTGTTGATGATCTGTGAGCAATGTAACTTAGACCAATATTAGTTTTCTCATACGAAACACATACTAGGTCAAACAGATAAGCTCATGTGGTATTGCCATGAGGATTTCAGGGAAGCAAAAGGATGTGCAAAAATGTTCAAAGTCTGCCATAATCTGCCCTCACGTATGGCAATCGTGAAGTGATAACCACGATCGCGGTTAAGCAATCGCTATCATCAGGTCTGCGATCGTTGTGCCTGATACCAGATTTTGACAGGCTCTGCGCAATACCTCAAACATGGTTTCACCCTAAAATTTTGCTTCAAGAAAGCAGGATAACGCTGTGTACACTAAATTATAAGACTAGAGTATGTGATTTCAGCCCCAAGCTTAAATAATTTGGACATGGAATTTGTAGAGGCTTTCAAGCTTACACATTGTGCACACATCTACTTATGTGTTTTAAAGCTTAATTCTGGGTACTCAAGACTTTCCCACACAGTGTGTACACTATCTATAGCAGTGAACCATATAGCAATAAAAATTTAACATGAATATGATAATACATACATAAGTTCAGGGTCTCTATGCACAACACAAGATCAATTTATTCCTTTTTATTCAAATCAAAAGAATTCAAACAACTTACCACGTTAGTAGATACTATTGGAATGAAATGACCCATGGTTATGCACTGTAGTGCCAAAAAAATAAAGATAATTTTGAGATAAAGTGAGGAAGGGACGGGTGAAAAGTGAGCAGTTGGATGGTCATTTAAACTAATATGACCGCAATCGCGGTCTTAGTCATGCGATCACAATCACACGGCCACTGCGATCACGTTGACATGGGCCGCAGTCACGGTAACTAAGATCAGAAATCTGATCCCCTGCCTTTCCTATTCAGTCCAAAATGCCAAGTTCATATTTTTCTTCTTCAAATTCGATCAAAATATCAGTGAGCACCACCGTATCAAGGCTTATACATGCATAAAAAAAACAAAAATTTTATTCTACTATGTATAATTAAAAGGATATGTGCCACTTTTCGTGGCATGATGAGTTGCCTCCCGTCGAAAGCTTAGTTTAAAGTCTTAGTAAGATGCCCCATCCATTTCCTTTTGTGCTTCCACTTAGAAGATTTGAATTTTCATCTCAACTTTCACTCAATATGTAAGGAGCGGCAGAGAGATAAAAAATTCAGATCTTCCAAGAAGAGGCTTGGAAGAGGTGAAGCAATGGCAACTAAATTTTGGTCTCGCCATATTGAAAATTTAAACCTTTTACCTATCTTTGCATCGAATTTTCACTTTAGGTCCTTGGGTAAAAGTGATCACATCACTAGTCCATTCCTTGGACTTTGGAAATTGAGCATCTTGGCCTTCGATGGGGGAGGGGGATTCTATGTTCTCCCGTAGAAGGTCAAACTCCAAAATACACGAGTCAGAGTCTGCCTCTTTACAATCCTTCATTTGTTTAAAGGGATGGATCTTCGTAACATCCTCTAAATATAATGTTAAAAAGTGGGTTGAATGAGGTCCAACACTTAATTTTGGGTTAACCTCCTCCGGAGTATCTCCACCCTAAAATGAACTAGAGTCATTATAAGAGACTTGTGGTGATTTGTCTCTTGGCTCTAGTATCATTTCCTTTATTTGGCCTTCTTCTCATATGAGTTGCATGGTTGGGAAGCCATTGAAGAGTCTTCACTACCAAGATCTTCGTCATAGCTTGGTTTCTCTTCTTTATAACACTACTCTGGAGTATTGGAAAAGGTAGTGATAGTTTCAAGCTTTTCTTCTTAGCCCAATATATAAATCTTCCTTAACACCCGTCTATTCTTTGTACATGTATTCCCCATTCTCCCCCATTTCATCTACTCGATCCAAGATGGCTAGTAACCTTGGGTCACAGCTACTGGACTTGGTGCATTGCTCTTTTGGTTTCCCATCATATGACCTAACAAAATCATAGGAAGAACTAGCAATTTGATTAGTATAATAGGGGGAGGGGGTGTTTGGACACTCATCCCAAAGACCTTGCAGACGACCACACATGGGGAAACCATACTCCCAAGCGGATGGAGATGGTAAAATCTCTCCCCGAGGAGCGTATTGACAATCTCTCCTGAAGTGTGGTCCATAACAATGCGAATATAGGGGGTCACAATATCACTTCCAATCATTAAACTCATATTTATTAGAAGATGCCATCAAGAAAAGTAAAAATGAAATAAAATCTACCTACAAAAAAATTATAAAAAATAATTACAATCTTGGATTCAAGCAAGTAACTAAGATTGCAAACTAACTTAATACGCCAAACTGATCCCCGACAGTGGCACCATTTTTTATAACGCTCAACTTATATGTCAATTTAGTTGCAAGACGATCGTCATCGATATATTTAACCAGCTTTGGAGTCGGGGTCAAATCCATGAGGAACAATGTGAGTGGCGATCAAATTAATTTGAAATGACAGTTACAAGTTAAATTCAAACAAATGGTATGAAAGGATAAAATGGGGGAGGTGAGTTCCTACACTAATGTTTCTTTTTGGGATTTTTTTATATAAATTTGGGGCTACAAATAATTAGAGTTGTAATTATTATGCATGGATCTTGGGATTATGCATTACTAAGGGAGCAACATATAGGAGTTAGTCATCAACATCAATTTAGTAAATCAAATATGGGTAGGTTGGGCTATAGATTTTGATGCTAGTCTTTCAACAAAACACCAAACTTTCACCCATTGATCCTTTCAAATACCTAATGGGTTTGTTCAATAATTAGCAACCACAACCTCAATCAAGGCATCCCTATTTCTAGGATGACACCCATGGCATAGTCTATCTCACTTTCACCCTTATTTTTAAATCCATATTTCTAGGATGACACCCATGACATAGTTTATCTCACTTTCACCCTTATATTTAAGATAATGAGAATTTAGCAAACTACACATATAATTGCCTATCATTTATTTGGCCTTCACATCCCTCTTTCGAGGATGATATAAATTCCTAATCTTCACCCAAAACCCTTCTTTCGAAGATAGCCTTGGGTTTTCTAGAGCTTGGATCTTTAACTCGTCAAACCCATGTGGGTATTTGGAGATTTCACCCATCAAATCCCAACCAAACTAGCATAGCAATAATAGAACCCATAAACATAAACTACCAAATAGATACTAACAATAACAACTCACACACACTTTAATCCCTATTCACACATAATCTCAAGAGGAAGATTTAGCTACACATAAGATAAATAAGCATAGATATACCCATAATTTTCACTGAATTAATTTGTGGTAGATCTAAATGAATGTTACTTCAAACTTGGCTCCTCCACAAATCAACAATGGAAGTGAGAAAATCTTCCACTTGAAAAGTCTCCAATGTATTTTTCACCCAAAATTTATTCAATATTTTCTTCTCCAAAAATGGAGTCTGCAAAACCCTAAGCTAAACTAGAGAAATATTGGGGAAGAAGGAGTGTGATGGAATGAATAGTCACTAAATTAGGGTTTGAGTCTTTTTGTTCAAATTGGGATCAGCACATGCAATTACAGTTTTGCCCTTGGACTGATATTTTTGCCAAGCCATGATCGAGCAAGTCTGGGTCCGACCGCGGCTAACGTGATTGTGATTGACTTCTACGATCGCAGTTAATTGACCATCTTGACTGACCGCGACCGCGGTAACCGAGGCTAGTTCACTGCAGGTCTCCAACTGCACTTTTTCTGCTCTTTTTTCATTATTTCAAGCTTCAATCTACATCTCTTTGTCTTTTTAAATCCTATACCTGCAATGAGTGGATATTAGTGCATTAAATTACAATTATGACTCATTTACTTATTTGAGACAAGGTAATGTGCACAAAAATTAAGTGCAAATGAGTGGTAAAATCACCATTCATCATCTTATACATTTGTAACCAACTCAAAACAATTCAATTCAAGAAGTTTTCTTTCATAACAAAGCTTCTCTTTCATAACTTCCTCTTCTTTAGTTGAATCTTTCAATCTTAGTTAACGAGATTGGACTGGCAGAGGATCTCTCCAATTACACCTTTATTATGCTATTTTTTACATGGTATTAGATCCAAAGTCATAAATTGACTTGTGTTTATTTCAAGATCGAATTTGTGGTTGATTCAATTGGTTTGTGTGAATGGATTTAAGCTATCACGTTTATGAACTAGAAATGAAATTATTGTATCAGTACAATTACAAGATATAGAAGACATGTATAAAATCATACCTTATGGGCTAGGATTTATGGGATGTTGATAACGAAAGTAACACAAGTCCTCCAAACGACGGACCAGAGAATAATAATAATACATATAAGAAGTAAAAGCAGATTAATGTAAAGGTGGAGTTCATTCTGAAAGGATCTATCTCCTCTATTTTGTTTGACCATATTATAAGATGTAAATTAGCTTGTGAAATTTGGAGGACCCTCAACCAGTTGTTCAATAAGAAGAATGATGCCAACCTACAAATATTGGAGAATGAATTGGCGAACACCACTCAAGATAATCTTTCTATTACCTAGTATTTTTTAAATGTTCTAACATTTTTTATTGAACATGGATGAGGCTATATCTGAAGTACAAATGAGAAGAATTATCATTTGTGGTTTAAAATCAAAATATATTTTCTTTGTGACATCAATTCAGGGATGGACTAATCGAACATCCTTGGAAGAACTAGAGAATTTGTTATCGTCACATAAGTTAATAGTCAAATAATTGGCTGGTGAATTTTTCAAAGAAAGGAAAGAAAATGCTCTTGTAGCTAACAAGAAAAATGTTAAAGGAAAAGAAAGATATATGTCTCACTCTCGATTCGTATGTGGTTCAAGCTCGCCTGAAAAGACAGAAGATTTTTTTAATAATTATAAAAAAACCTCTCAGATGTTATTTGTGTGGCAAAGCAGGACACACATGAAGATATTTCCAAGCCTTGGCGAGCAACATGGCTCATACTAAAAAAGTGGTTGAAGAAGAAGAAGGCTAGGAAAGATACTTAGAAGTTGAGAGTTAAGCAATAAATGCCTTGGTTTTCATAAATTTAGAAAGAGATTGCATCAGATATATACAATCATAGAGAAGGAAGACACTAATAAGAAGCAAGATGATACTGAAGAAGTTCATACTAGAGACGTGGTAGCTGCTATTGAGGAATTCAAAGAAGCAGATCCTAAAATCGATAATAAAAGTTTGAACATGAAAGATGTTGCAATAGAACCTGACCAAGCAATGTCTAAAACTATATATGATCTTTTTGAAGAAAATATTGGGGGAGATATAATGAAAGTTAAAGTCTCTGATCAATCATCTACCATATTGTAATACCCCGCATGTTTCTAAGCTAGGAAGTGAATAAGTATTCCTATGTATGAAATCTCCTATCCTGTGATTCATACTTGAGTACATGACTTACAATGAATATCCTAGTGATAGGATATCTTATGATACATTAAGCATGTTCATATGAGTCACTTAAGGTAATACAAGCTAAGAGTTTTTGAATCCATCAAGTTTTAGTGTTCGATTTTGCAAGGGGTCATCTTTGAATGAGTATAACTTAATGTTAATGTGGTATTTTGGCTGATTTAGACCCACCAAATTGTAGATAATCGAATTATATTTCCAACGATACCAATTTCGCCTTAATCCAATACCTGAGCGAAAAGTTATGCCCATTTTCGTGAGTGACAGTAAGCATAGCCGATTGGTTAGGCGCCGCCCAACCCAAGCATAGACAATTGGTTAGGCACCGCCTAACCTAGCTTAGGAAATCACTTGGTCGCCTCCTAAGTCAATTTCAGGTGCCAAAAACACTCCATTTTGAGTTATTTTAAGGGTAATTAATTCTTTTAACACTCCTTACACGTCCCTAAACTTAACCCTATGAAATATATATCTTCTAAACATATTATAACCCTATTTTCATCTCAAAGCTTATCATCCAAGAGAACTAAAAGAGAAAAACAACTAGGGTTGCATAACTAAGCTTGAAGATCCGATTTCAAGGAAATTCCTCTGTCAATCATCAAGAATCTTTCTTCTAAGGTATGCGTAGTGTTCATCCACAGATTCCTTTCGTCTGTGGAGTTCAAGAATCAATATTTAAAATACAAAATCTTGGTTGATTGTGGTGATATGATCATACCCATGATGATGCTTATTTGTTTTGCCATATAATAGTATGCGTGAGTTGATTTATGGATCCCTTTCATCCATAAAGTTCAAAAATCTTCTTTTTCATTATAAAGTATGATTTTGATATTGCTGGGTGTTGATGATCATGTTGTTGATATTGGGTGATTCCCAAGATGGAATCTTTATATGTTTTTGTGAATTCATGATATCATATGAGTTGAAAACATGTAAATTTGGTTGTTCCTGATGTATAATTTGGTGATTTCACCTATGCTTAAGATGTGCATGTAAGGTGTTTGATAAAATGCCTAAGAAACTAGAAATCATGCAATATAGCTAAATTGTGACTAAGTGAAGGATTCATGATATGCCCTTACGTTTCAATGACTTCTATGTTGATAATGTGCCTTGTAATATTGTTGGAATACTCATGAACTATTCTTATGAGATTATGCTATGTTTACTTGCAAATCCTACTTATGAACAAGATATATGATAACCATGCAATCCACACGAACTTTCATGCTATTGGTATGTGTTGCCAATATGATTATGCAATGAACATGATATTAAGATTGTGCAAGTACTTCCATGTGATATGAAATCCTTTCCATGCAATACATTATTGATAACCATGCTTAGTATGAGATCCCTACTTATGATATTATAAATTATGGACTCTACTTTTATGATCAAGTCAGTCATGTGTGTCAGTTTTCTTCCATCGAGTCCTGGGGGTACTTGTACCTGAAAACTATAGTTGTGAGCTTAGAGCCATGTCATGTTTCATGATATCCGAAATCAAGCTATGATTTCATAGACTTCAGTCAGTCATGTGACTCAGGAAAACCACATGATCTTAGTCAGTCGTCAGATATCAGTAATATTCCACCAGTCAATGGAATTCAGTAAGATTAAGTCATGCACAATCAGTTATTCATGTCCAGTCCCTCCAGATGGGAGTAGAGGTTAGCACCGAGTGAACCCAAGGATGGGAACTCACCCGCCAGTTCAGGGTATGATTCTTAGTAGTCATCCTTGTGTTTCAGAACTACGTAGCCAGCGTAGGTTGAGACATCTTAACCCATCAGATTAGGGTTGATGAGGTGGCTTAACCTGTCAGTTTAGGGTTCCTACCGTTCTCATTGAGTACCCGCCAGATAAGGGTCACTTACAGGCTATCCTTACCTGTGGCACGGTATTGACACCCCTCCAGTCAGGGCATAGATTGGACCCCAGCTTAGCCATAACGGCATACATGGGGCATGTCGGTTAAACACTACTTCCCACAGTTTCAGTATCAGTCTTAGTAAAAGAACTCAGGGCGTTCTTCAGATTTTAGTATATACAGGACTGTCAGATACAGTCGTCCATGTTATTAGTTTCAGTATCAGTCATGACAGTTATCAGTAAACCATGTATTAGCTTACAAGTCATGCTATCACGTATTCACAGTCCTAGTTTTTATATATGTGTGTTTGCACTCCCACGTTCATATTAGTCAGTCAGTGTTATTGATGCATGAAACCCTTTATGTTTAGCCTACCTTCCTCGTATACTCAATACTCCAGTTGTACTGACGCATTTGCACTATGGTGCTTTCTTTTCATGTTACAGCATAGGTTCCGAGACACGAGCTCCAGCCCAGCAGTAGCGGTAGCATTTCAGTCGCAGAGACA
This sequence comes from Capsicum baccatum var. pendulum, assembly GCA_030864225.1. Taxonomy (NCBI): domain Eukaryota; kingdom Viridiplantae; phylum Streptophyta; class Magnoliopsida; order Solanales; family Solanaceae; genus Capsicum; species Capsicum baccatum. The sequence continues at coordinate 68,632,999 of CM061553.1, forward strand.
CAGTGAGTCCTCACTGATTCGAGGATAATATGATTTGATTCATTTATTTATTTCTTCAGTTCAGTTTTACGGAGTTAGTTGGAGACATGTTCCTTCAACTCTTATTCAGATAGTTTAGAGGCTTTCAGATTTATGTTCAGATTTACGTTTAGAATGAGTTATTTTGGGTATTTTTACCCACATGATTGTATTCAGCTAAACCTTATGGCCTTACAGTTCTATGTATTCCGCATTATTATATCATGATTTGCAGTATACATGTATAGATATCAGTAATGGGTTAGCTTGTGGTCCCTTGGGGTCATGCGCACCGTGTAGCATTCCGGTTCAACGAATCGGGGTGTTACACATATCAAGGTCAATCCCTAGTGTCGAGAAAATATAAGAAATAAATGAAGAAGCAAACGGTCAAATAAATGAAGAAGTTGACCTTGAAGTCTCGATCTCAGATATAAAGATAGACCATATGATTTTTGAAACGTCTGAAGCTGCTAGACAGTTTATTGAGGAGTTGGAAAGGAAAGTTGGTGGTGAGATCTCTGATGGTTATAAGGTTTCGAAGAAAATTAATGATCAGATCATCACCAACTCAAATGAAGTAGCTACGACTGATGAAATTTTCTTATAACATGGAGTTGCGTTGGAATGAAAGGTAACACAAAAAATAAATTTGGAGCTCCTAACTTCCTTATCAGAGATGTTTATCTAAATAATATAGTTGTCGAAGAGCTAAGAGAAAGGGGGAGTCGAGCAACTCAACAACATGAAACTCTACAAGGAGATGATTCACCTGGTTCACAAAGACCAAAAGAAAATATTGTGAAGTCGACAATAAAACTTTTGTTGGTAATATACACATATCTTTGCAGGACCAAGTGATGACAGAAAAAACTTCATTATTTGAAGAAGTTAGAGAAGTCGAGAAAAATTTGCAAGGATTTTCGTCAAGGCATGGTTCAAAGCTTTAGTTGAGTTCTTCAACAACGAGTTTAGGATAGCTTTCAAAAAATCACTTTAAGGGGGATTTGAAAAATATCTAAAGTGAATTTTTTGACAGAATGAATATCATAGTTTTCTAGTTAAATTTCTAGAATAATCTAGTGATGGAATATCATAGGTTCTTGTGAATGTCCTAGTGTTTTGAATAAGTAACTTGTATGTAGAATTATCTAGATATTCTTGCATAGTGGTAGAAGATAAAGTTCACTATATTTTCTTGTAGAATCATCTAGAATATTTTCTAGAACCATCCATGAACAAGTATAAATAGAGATGGTCGTATACATTTGTAACCAACCCAAAAATAATTCAATTCACGAAGTCTTCTTTCATAACAAAGCTTCTCTTTCATAGTTTCCTCTTCTTTAGTTGAATCTTACGATCTTAGTTAATGATCTTGGGCTAGCAGAAGGTCTCTCCAATTACACCTTAATTTCAGAATTAGTTATCTATTATAGAGTCGATTGGTAGGAGGCATAAAGAATTACTAATTTTGAGATTAATTTTAGAATGAGCTTATCCATGTTTTGTTGGGATAAAATGCATGGGATAACTCATTCCGAGATTATTATTTTTATCCTTTTGAGGGTGGGATAACTAAGTTTGGGATAACTAATTCTGGGATAGTTAATCCCACGATAACTAGTTTCCCAAACAAACGACCTCTATGTATATGAGATAACTTATCCCACCACTATAGTATAAATGATGGGATAGATAATTCCGGACTAACTAATACCTCCAACCAAATGCAAGATAAAATAATTTACATCTTATCTCAGGACTATTATACATTATACCTTCACACTGAACGACAAAATAGTAGCACTAATCAAAAGGATTATTTCACTAATTGCTCTTTACTTTCTTCTTAATTTTGTTTGAGAAGGTTATAATTGGTAAAATGGGTAGGTCGTTTTAGAAAATTTTATAAATCATCAGTTTGAAAAAGGCTGAACTGAATTAGTGTCTTCTTAATCGCTTATAACAATATTTACTAAGCAAAGTTTATGATTAAATTGACAAATAAAATGTGGCCATAAGAAAAAATTCACTTTAGTCCAGAAAACTTTACTTTATTCAAAGAAATTGTTATTTGGTCATAAAAATTTCAAAAATAACTTGAAGTTGTATCTAGAATTTTAAAAATAACCAAAACTTTGTTTTCAGCCTCTTTTATTTTTTTATTTTTTATATTTGAATTTTTTTTAGATATTTTATTTTCATAAAATAATCTCATTTAAATTATATTTTATTTTAAAATTATATTTTATATTTTTTAAAAAAATATATTTAAATTGTAAACATTTATTATAAAAATTATGATCAAATGTTGTTGGGTTTGAAATTGAGAGGGCGTCATGCGCAAGCTATTAGTTGCAAATCATTGTGGTGACAATTCAGAAGACATATAAAACAATACTAAAAACTTGATATTATTATATTATTTGGTCAATGGACCTACATATAAAACCTAATATTAAGAAAATATAAAACTAATGAGAGATAAAAAATTTTAATAAACTAGACTCTTTAAAAAACTACATTGTGGATGTTATTGTGTTATGAGAGTTGTTCTATTTATAGAGTTACAAAATCCTTATTTTAAGAAAGAATAAACCTAATAGAAATCTAATAAGAAAGAGATCTTTTCCTACTAGAAACTTTTTCTACTAACAAATCCTTTACGAAGTAAAACACAATTATGATAGAATACAAGTAAGGTAAGAAATCTAATAGTAAAGAGATCTTTTCTTACTAGAAAACCTTTTTTGCTAACAAATTCTTTCCGAAGTAAAATACAATTATGATAGTATTCAAGTAAAGTAATGCAGCTTCAACTATACTTTAATATATATATATATATTAAGGCCAAACTTCTACTTAGAACTTTCTAATTTTGCAGTACAACAAATGTCACACCCCATTTTTTTTCACCGCATCCGACCCCTGCTAGGCAGTCGGTTTTTAGAGAAAATGGGTTTTCCCAATTAAAGTGACGTTTTGAAAAGGGATTATTTTGTTTACAGAGTCGCCACTTGGAATTGAGTTTGGGTGTTCCAAGTCACCCTATTGAATCCCTATTCAAAAGGAAATGACTCTTTAATTTTTATTTTTTGGGTCTGCGAACTAAAAATCCGGATAAGGAATTCTGTTGACCGAGGGGAAGGTGTTAGGCACCCCTCGAGTCCCGTGGTTCTAGCACGGTCGCTTTAATGACTTACGTCTGGCTTAAATTAAATTTTTTATTTTATTTTGGATTTATAATATTTGTTGGCCTAAATCGCTCATTTTATATATCTATATAAATAAATCTTCTTAAACAGATTAATCTTATGCTTGGTGAACAAAATTATATATAGGCTAAACAAAACTAATGAAAAGCAAAATAACATAATCACATGATAAAGTTAATTAATAAAGTTATATTTAACAAAATTATCATAACGAAATTACCAACAATAACAAAGAAGAAAAATAAAAAGTAAAAAAAATCACGTGTTACATTTAACAAAATTTTCATAATCATGAAATATATATATATAACCATGCCAGTTTTCTTTTTAAAATTATACTACTGCTTTTTTTCTTCTTCTATTCCTGTACAGGTAGGTGCATACATTTACAAGGAAAGATGTCATGGTAGATACTTTTGAAGACTCTCTTTTAATTTTTGGAGTGTAACTGGCTTTGATACAAAAGAATCCATACCATTTGCATAACACTCTTCTGCACTTTCCGATAATGAATTCCATGATGAAAAATAAAAAAAAATAAAAAAAAAACTTTTATTCTTAACATGTTATGTGTATTTCATTTTTGGTTTTTACATGCATGCATGCATGAATCCTATGTTCTCGTTCTAGTTTAAACACAATTACACTAATCGTGCACTAATTAGATGTACCGCTATGTCTTCTAACATCAACAACTCTAAACATTATCTTACGCAAAATCGAAACCATTTTTATGAATGTTAGTTCAAACCAACAAACAAATTGTATTTTTTTTTAAAAAATGTAGAGCACAAACTACGCAAAAGTAATGAAATATACACACTAGATAACATAAGAAATCATTGAAAATAACCTTATTCATACTTTTACTTTAATTTTATGATTTTTAAAATCTAAACAAACCTCAAATTAATAACATCGAAATTAAAATAGGTTCAACACATGTGAGTTTAAGAAACTTCATAATATTGAATCAAGTTTCATACAATCGTTTAAACTACATAATAAAGGAAGATTAAGGGTTACCTCTTTCGAAAATAATTCCTAACAACAACAAGAAGAAGCCTCGAACTTAAACCGTGACCAAAACTCAAAGTCTTTTGATGTGAGGAATTTTTGGTTGTTATTTTTTTCTCTATGTGTTCCTCTTTTCTTTTCTCAAATTAGTCCATATGTGTCTTCTTTTTTCTTTCTTAGTGTTTTATGTGTGTGTTTATATAGGGAGTGTGTGTTCTTGAGTGAGAATGGGAGTTGAGGGAATAATGGGAAAAAGATGTAGTGGAGGTAATGGGAAGTAGGGTAGTTTTTAGTTTTTAATGGGAAAGTTAGGGGAATATTGGAGGTAATGGGAAGTAGGGTAGTTTTTTTTTAGTTTTAATGAGAAAGTTAGGGGAATGTTGGAGGTAATGGGAAGTAGGGTAGTTTTTTTTTTTTTAGTTTTAATGAGAAAGTTAGGGGAATGTTGGAGGTAATGGGAAGTAGGGTAGTTTTTTTTTAGTTAGTTTTAATGAGAAAGTTAGGGGAATGTTGGAGGTAATGGGAAGTAGGGTAGTTTTTTTTTTAGTTTTAATGAGAAAGTTAGGGGAATGTTGGAGGTAATGGGAAGTAGGGTAGTTTTTTTTTTAGTTTTAATGAGAAAGTTAGGGGAATGTTGGAGGTAATGGGAAGTAGGGTAGTTTTTTTTTAGTTTTTTTTTTTTTTTTTATTATATTTTTTTCAATATAATAAAATCTATTTAAAATTAATAAAAAAAATATAAATAAACTAGATGGCTAGTCTTAGAAATATGAGTAAGAAATATTAATATCACTAGATTCTTTATTAAAAGTTAAAAGAGGAAAATAACATAATTTAATTAGTTTTTATTTATTTATTTATTTATTTTAAATAATAATAAAAACTTATCTAAAATGTGATTCTATTTTTGTATTTTTTTTCAAAAATATTAAACGAACCTCAAAATAAGATAAATTAAAAATGCCTAAAAATAAAAATAAAATAAAAATTAATTGAATATTATTTTTTTTTTTGTCAAAAATTAGGTGTTTACAGAATGCCCCTCTTTGCTTGGAAATATGAAGAATTTTCAAGCAAAGAAGTAAACATGACTAATTTTTGGCTCAACCCTTTATTCAATATTAATACGTAAATAAGTGGAAAAAAGGTGTGACCGAGCCCTGGCTTTGGGCATCCTACATATCTCGGGTTATAAGAGAATCAGGTCACATGTAGTTCAAATAGGTGCAGGAACGAGTGGATGAATTGGAGAGTCGATTTGAGGTCCCGTCGAGTTTTCGGTTCGTGGCTCTTTTTATTGCATCAGAAAAAGAGAAATGAAACTAAAAATGAAAGATACAAAATTCTATCTATTCTATTGTCTTGATTCTCTTGCTTCAGACCTTCTTCTTGGATCTTCAGTTATCGCTTCACCTTCTTATGGTGGGTACCTCGATCTCAAGATTTGATCTTGAAGTTAGGATTTGAGATTTGAACCAGCAACTTGGATTGAGTCATTGACACTCTGCCAAAGAACAGTTCATAGAATACTTTGGATGCTTATTCTCCTTATCAGAAGCTAAAAAGATGTCTCTTGAGATGTTGGGCCGCTATAGATACAGAGCTGACTCTAACTATCTTCAACCTGATCATTCTTCTATATTCTGACCGGAGATAAAATTCCATTCTTGGATAAACCTGTGCTTCGCAGAAAACCTGCAATCCATCAAAGAAGACGAAACAAAACAAACAAAATTTTCTGCCCCAGTTTACACTAGGAAAATTTTTGAGTTATTAGAAAAACTATAATCTAGTTTAAAAATAAATAAATGAATGAATGGATAGAAATTTAGGCTAGGTGCGCGATAAGATAAGGACCCTATTCTTAATGATGCAACCAAAGGAAGTTATCCTAATGAATGCATGGGGAAAGAATTAGGATTTTCGCTTATAAAAATGTGATGCGGGATTGTCATGCCCTGTGAAGACATGAAGAACAAAAATAGGAAGATTCATTTCCTAGAATGCCAATTAGGGGATGGCGCCCTATGAAGACGAAAAGGATGTCAACTAGGGGATGGCGCCCTATGAAGACGAGATAAAGATGTCAACTAGGGGATGGCGCCCTATGAAGACGAAAAAGATGTCAACTAGGGGATGGTGCCCTATGAAGACGAAAAGGAGGTCAACTAGGGAATGGTGCCCTATGAAGACGAGATAAGATGTCAACTAGGGGATGGCGCCCTATGAAGACGAAAAGGATATCAACTAGGGGATGGCGTCCTATGAAGACGAAAAGGATGTCAACTAGGGGATGGCGCCCTATGAAGACGAAAAGGATATCAACTAGGGGATGGCGCCCTATGAAAACGAAAAGGATGTCAACTAGGGGATGGTGCCCTACGAAGACGAAAAGGATATCAACTAGGGGATGGCGCCCTATGAAAACGAAAAGGATGTCAACTAGGGGATGGTGCCCTACGAAGACGAGATAAGATGTCAACTAGGGGATGGCGCCCTATGAAGACGAGATAAGATATCAACTAGGGGGTGGCGCCCTATGAAGACGAAAAGGATATCAACTAGGGGATGGTGCCCTATGAAGACGAATAAGATTAGGATTTTTTCTTTGTTAGAAAAGAGAAGAGAAAAAAAAAAAAAAAATGCCCCAGCCTTGAATACGAGGGGTTTTATTATTATTGTCATTTATATTGATATGAATTTAGAATTATAGGAGTATAACAAAAAAAAGAAAATTCAAGAAAACTTAACTTTGTTATACTTGTTTTTTTTTTTTTTTCACTAAACTCCACAAGATTGCTTTGCCCCTGTTCAAGCAAAGAAAGAAAAAAAAATTGTGAGTTTTAAACTTGGTAGTTGGTTTGTGGCCTTGAGTCCCTTGGAGGTTTGCCTTATCCTTGCCCCAACTTGATACAGTTGACTCAACTAATTGGTTGGTGAGCTTGGTTCTTTGTCTTTCAAATTTTGTTGCATCTCTGTTTGTTTCAGTACGAGTCTGCTCTTCATTTTCAAATGCTTCATTTTTAATACTTATCTTAACTGGCTCTCTGTCCTTGTCAAGGTGGTGAGTGCCCAACAATCTCTGCTCAACTTCTCCGGGAGCCATGGTCAATTTTGCTCGTTTTTCTTTATTTTGCATTTGGTGTGAGACTTACCCATAAAAAAAAAACAGAGCGTGTAAAAATGAAATAAGGAAAACAAAAAAAAATAAAAATAAAAAATAAATAAATAAATAAAAAATAAAAGCAACATGTTTGAATAGAAGGTATTTCTACCAGTAAAGTAGGAAAGCTTATTTGGAGGTGTATATTGACTTCAATAACGCATGTCATGCAACTTGGAGTAGACCTTCAAAACCGTCTAATCTCGAATTAGGCTGCACCTTTCAATCAAATCAAATCATTCTTGATCTTTGTTCTGTCATGAAAACTTTGTTTGACTAAAGTGATTCCTTCTAGGATTTTCTCAATTGACCCTTCTAATTTGGATTGTTTCGTTCATCATTGTCTTATGGCGCCTCTGAGGGTTTTCACCAATAAGATTTTTTTTTTTTTTTTTTTTTTTTTTTTTTTTTTTTGATATCTTGTGGTGCCTCCATGAGTTTTCACCAATAAGATTTTTTTTTTTTATATATATATAGAACACACAAGGCTTGACATTCTCAAAAATTGATCGGAAGGTCTTTAATGGACAAAGGAGAGGATTTGTTTTTCTTTTTTAGGATAAATTACAACTTGGGAGTCATGTAAAAGTGACAATAGGATATATATCTCGTCTCTTTTTTTTTTTTTTTTTTTTTTTTTTTTTTTTTTTTTTAAAATACCATGATTTTTTTTTTATTTTTATTTTGTCGGACCGAACCCCAAGATAGGGCTGCCTACGTATCCATTTAGGAATCAGGTCGAACGTAGTTCAATGGCAATGCATTTTTTTTTCGGCCCCAAAGAGGGTGAGCAAGGAAAGGTAAATAAGGCTCGAGGGGCTGACAAGGGATTAATGACGTTTAGTTAAGTAGAATGATGGCCTTTCGTCATCTCAACTTGAGAATGTTAAGCACAAGTGTGTCAGATATAATATCTTTTGACTGAATCGGCATTGATAGCTTTTTCTGTCATTTTTCCGTCCAGATCCGCAAGTTGCAGAGCTCCATTTGATAGTACTTGTTTGACTATGTATGGACCTTGCCAGTTTGGAGCAAACTTTCCTTTAGCCTCTTCTTGGTGTGGAAGGATGCGTTTTAAAACAAGTTGGCCGACCTCAAATTTTCTAGGACGTACCTTCTTATTGTAAGCTCGCGCCATCCTCTGTTGGTATAATTGACCAAAGCAAGCTGCCGTCAATCTTTTTTCATCTATTAACGATAACTGTTCTAGTCTAGATTTGACCCATTCAGTATCGTCAATTTCAGCTTCACTAATGATTCGAAGCGAGGGAATTTTGACTTCTGCGGGTATCACGGCTTCAGTCCCGTAGACTAGTAAATAAGGAGTTGCGCCTGTCGATGTACGGATAGTTGTACGATATCCTAAAAGAGCAAACGGTAATTTCTCATGCCACTGTCGAGATCCTTGGACCATTTTCCTAAGAATCTTTTTAATATTCTTGTTTGCTGCTTCAACGGCTCCATTTGCTTTAGGACGGTAAGGGGTAGAATGGTGATGCACGATCTTGAATTGGTCACAAACCTCCTTCATTAGATGACTATTGAGATTAGTTGCATTGTCTGTGATAATGGACTTTGGTATACCAAAACGACATATGATGTTCGAATGAACAAAATCCACTACTATTTTCTTCGTGACTGACTTGAAAGTAGCAGCTTCTACCCATTTGGTGAAATAGTCAATAGCGACCAGTATGAATCGATGCCCATTAGAAGCTTTTGGTTCTATTGGACCGATTACATCCATGCCCCAAGCAACGAATGGCCAAGGAGCAGACATAGGATGCAGCTCTGAAGGTGGTGAGTGAATCAAATCACCATGAATTTGACACTGATGACATTTGCGAACAAAACAAAAGCAATCTCGCTCCATAGTTAACCAATAATATCCTGCCCGCATAATCTTCTTTGCTAAAACATAGCCATTCATATGTGAACCACATACCCCCGAATGTACCTCATTCATGATTCTTTCAGCTTCCTGAATATTAACACATCTCAACAAGTTCAAGTCTGGTGTTCGTTTGTACAAAATCTCCCCACTTAAGAAGAAACCATTAGCAAGTCTCCTAATGGTCCTTTTTTGATCTACGTTGGCGTGTATTGGATATTCTTTTGACTTTAGAAAACGTTTGATATCATAGTACCAAGGTTCATTATCTGGTTCTGCATCAATTATATTGCAATAGCCATGTTGATCTCGTATCTGTATCTCTAATGGGTCGAGATACGTATTTCCTGGGTATGGGATCATGGAAGCTAGGGTAGCCAGAGCATCAGCCAACTCATTATGAGATCTAGGAATATGTCTAAACTCGATAGACTTGAATCTTTTGCTAAGGTCCTCCAAGAATTGTTTGTACGGAATGAGCTTAATATCTCTCGTTTCCCATTTCCCTTGAATTTGTCGAATGAGTAATTCGGAATCTCCCAACACCACTAGGTTGTGTACACCCAGATTTATTGCCATATTTAACCCCATGATGCAAGCTTCATATTCTGCTATGTTATTAGTACAAAAGAAACGGAGTCGTGCTGTGGCGGGATGATGATGCCCAGTCGGTGAGATAAAAACCGCCCCAATTCCCACTCCTTTGATATTGACTGCCCCGTCAAAATATAATTTCCATGCATACATATCATCTTGAACTTCTTCCTCAATTGAATTTATCTCTTCATCAGGAAAGTAAGTTCGCAAAGGCTCATACTCATTGTCAACTGGGTTCTCTGCCAAATGATCGGCCAATGCTTGCGCTTTCATAGCAGTACGAGTAACATACACAATGTCGAATTCTGTAAGTAAAATCTGCCATTTTGCCAATCTGCCTGTGGGCATAGGTTTTTGAAAAATATACTTTAAAGGATCCATTCGAGATATGAGGTAGGTTGTGTAGGATGAAAGATAGTGCTTCAACTTCTGAGCAATCCAAGTTAGGGCGCAACATGTCTTTTCTAGAAGAGTATATTTTACCTCGTAACTTGTGAACTTTTTGCTCAAATAATAGATTGCTTGTTCCTTCTTCCCTGTGATGTCATGCTGTCCTAAAACACCACCAAAAGAATTGTTCATCACTGACAGATATAGAAATAAAGGCCTACCAGGTTCCGGTGGGACTAGTACTGGAGGATTTACCAAATATTCTTTAATCTTATCAAATGATTCTTGACATTCGTTCGTCCATTGGATAGCAGCATCTTTTTTTAGCAACTTAAATATCGGTTCACATGTAGTGCTGAGCTGAGCGATGAATCTGCTTATATAATTCAACCTTCCAAGAAAACTCATGACCTCAGTTTTATTCTTCGGAGGCGGCAATTCTCGAATGGATTTTACCTTGGCAGGGTCCAATTCAATGCCTCTGCGGCTAATTATGAAACCCAAAAGTTTTCCGGATGGAACTCCAAATGCACACTTGGCTGGATTGAGCTTAAGATTATACTTTCGCAACCTTTTGAAGAATTTCCTCAAGTCATCTACGTGATCAACTCGTGTCTTAGACTTGATAATGACATCATCAACATATACTTCTACTTCCTTATGCATCATGTCATGAAAAATAGTAGTCATAGCTCTCATGTACGTAGCTCCCGCATTCTTTAAACCAAATGGCATGACCCTGTAGCAATAAGTACCCCACGGGGTGGTGAAAACAGTCTTATCTGCATCTGTTTCATCCATCAAGATCTGGTGATATCCGGCATAACAATCCACGAAAGATTGGATCTCATGTTTAGCACAATTATCAACAAGGATATGAATATTGGGCAGCGGAAAGTTATCTTTAGGGCTTGCTTTGTTCAAATCCCTATAATCAACACAGACTCTGATTTTTCCATCTTTCTTTGGTACGGGAACCACATTAGCCAACCATGTGGTGTACTGGGCGACCCTGATCACGTTCGCACTCAATTGCTTCATTATTTCCTCTTTGATCTTATCGCTCACGTTAGTTTTAAACTTTCTTTGCTTTTGCTGGACCGGTGAAAAGTCAGGGTAGGTAGGCAGTTTGTGGACTACCAAATCCGTGCTTAAACCCGGCGTATCATCATAAGACCAAGCAAAAACATCCTTATACTCGATCAAAATCTGAACAATATCATTCCTGATATTCTGATCTGCATGGATACTTATTTTTATTTCTCTAACCTCCTCATCAGTTCCCAAATTTATTATCTCAGTGTCATCTAAATTGGGTTTGGGCTTATCCTCAAATTGATCCAATCCTTTCTTGACTTCCTTATCAGCTTCACCTTCATCGTGTTCATTTACCATCTGGCTTGCTGATTCGAGATTAGACAAATTTTTAGGATCTAAATGTGAACTCCACGTACATGCCATGTTATCGGAGCCAGTATTAACATAACTGAAATAAGAAAATAATAAAGATTAAAAGAGGGAAGAAAAGATAAATTTACTAGAAAGCTTGAATTTCATTTCATTGAATCGGAAAGGATAGGAGGGTTAACATAAAAGTAGAGCAACTAAACTATGTGGACTACAACCCTGAGAATAGACCAAAATACAAAAGAAAGAAAAACGAAACAACAAAATAAACTACCAAGACTCCTTCCTTGTGGGGAGGGGAGTGGCTTCCCAGTTAGTGAGCTTGATATTTGGCCCGACGAACTGCACATCTGCATGGCTAGGGCCTTCACCCATCTTCACCATGTTTACTTCATAAAACATTTCCTTGAGGCCTTGACATATTTCATCCACATCCTTGTTAGTATATGGGCATTGATTTTCTTGCTTTTGAGCTTTCGTGAAAGATTGGCTAATGTGTGGAACTGGACTTGTCAATTTCCAAGCCTTCTTTTTCCGCTCTTTTGCCCATTTTCTATCTGCTGTGGTAGGCTCAAATCCTAAGCCAAAGGAGTTGTGGCTACCACATGGATCTACAGGGCTTGTAATGCCTTGCAGCGAAGCCCCTAATCCTTTTCCCGGTTCATAACCATTTTGTAGCATTTGGCTACCCACCATGATTGAAGTGGAAGAGAGATAAGGTCCTGGAATTGGCGTACCTTCCATGACATGATCAGCTGACACGATTTCAAAGGCTTGATAAATGGGAGATTCACAACCCTCTTTTGTTTCGATACAGGGTACAGAAGGATCTCGATGTATGGGAAGGTCATTCTCTCCATGTATAATGATTTCATGATTGTTGTGTTCAAACTTAACTACTTGATGCAAAGTAGAAGGTATGGCTCTGGCCATGTGGATCCATGGTCTTCCTAAAAGTAGGTTGTAGGAAGTATCCATGTCTATTACTTGAAAGGTGATCATAAACTCAACTGGTCCAATAACTAAAACAAGATCTATGTCACCAATTGTGTCTCGTTTTGCACCGTCAAAAGCCCGAACACATACATTATTGGACCGAATCCTATCTGGGCTGATTTTCAACTTTTGCAAAGTAGAGAGAGGGCAGATATCAACTCCTGAACCTCCATCGATCATTACCCCTTTTATGTAATATCCTTCGCATTTGATAGTCAAGTGCAAAGCTTTGTTGTGACCAGAACCTTCTGCGGGTAACTCATCATCAGTGAAAGTGATTCTATTGGCTTCAAATATTCTATGAACCATCCTTTCTATTTGACATACCGTAGTTTCCTTTGGGACGTATGCTTCATTCAACAACTTAATCAATGCCTGACAATGTTCTTTAGAATGTAGCAGAAGGGATAATAATGAGATTTGAGCTGGAGTTTTTCTCAATTGATCGATAATGGAATAGTCTTGGGTTTTCATTTTCTTTAGAAATTCCTCAGCCTCTTCATTTGTGACAGGTTTTTTCATTGGCCCCTGACTATCTTTAAATTGTTTTGCTCTCCTTAATTCTTCTGGAACATAACATCTTCCTGATCGAGTCAAACCCCCTGTTTCATTGGTTTCTTCCATGACCTCTTTTCCTTTGTACATCACCGTGGTTTTGTTGTAGTTCCATGGGATGGTTTTCAAGTTTGTCACTGGGAGTTGTGCTGCCTGTTTTATGACAATTGGTTCTGTTATTTTTTTCATGTTGTTGCGCTGTTGGTCGAACCCTACAGGACCACTTGAAACATATAGTTTTGGCCCATCTTGTGCTATTTCCTTTAGCTTTGAAGGAACGTATAATACCATCTTTTCTGAATCTCGGGGTCTTATAATGGAACTCGCTCCTTTTACGATTAGTGGTTTTCTTTGCATATACTTCAGTGCTTCACGTGGGTTCTCCTTCAAGGCGCCTATTTCCATCACTGCTTGGCTTGTTGGCCTGTAATCTTTATCATTAAAAATCATCCCCACAACGTTTGTGTTACTGTGATTAGGAAGGGGATTATCAGTGACATTCGGTGCTTCTTCTTTTTGTATTACGATTGCCTTGCTTTCGATTAACTTTTCAATGGCTCTCTTCAAACTCCAACAATTTTCGGTACTGTGACCTTGGACGTTGGAATGGTACTCGCACCTTACATTAGGATCAAACCAACTTGCATTCGGATCAACTTTGAAAGGCAAAACAGGTTCAATCCATCCTAATTTGACCAATCTCCGCAACAGGCTCGTATATGATTCTCCAATTGGGGTGAAGTTTTCCTTGGGCCTCTGTTCTCTTGTATGGTCTGCCGGAACATACGGATTACGAGGGGCTTGTAAATTTGGCTGCCGCGGATGAAAACCTTGTGGCGCAGGTGCCCGCCATTATGGACGCTGAGGAGGTCGGGCATACAGTTGAGCGTTAAGAACAGCAGGTGGAGGTGTATAATAATGTTGAGGAGGGTTGGTTTGTCCCTGTTGGACATGAAAGTAAGGGGAGTTTCGTCCCCTTTGGGCATTGCCTGGCCCTGATGCCATCATGGATCCTTCCTCCTTCTTTTTTCGATTTCCGAAACTACCTGATCCACTTTGAATGGCTTGCGTTGTGGCCCTGAGGGCGGTTTGGCTCATGATCTTTCCTGATTTGATTCCATTTTCTACCATTTCCCCAATTTTTATTGCTTCGGCGAAAGGTCTACCAACTGCGGCTAGTAAATGATGAAAATAATCGGGCTCCTGAGTTTGGAGAAAAACTTCAATCAATTCTTGGTCCTTCAGTGGCGGCTTGACTCTAGATGCCTGTTCTCTCCATTTTATAGCAAACTCTCGAAAACTTTCAGATGGTTTTTTCTTCATATTAGCGAGAGAAGTGCGGTCAGGGATAATATCGAGATTGTATTGAAATTGTTGTACAAAATCTTAAGCCATATCATCCCAAACGTGCCAATGGGAGATGTCTTGATCAATAAACCATTCGGAGGCTATTCCCGTTAGGCTTTCTCCGAAATAGGCCATGAGCAGCTCCTCTTTCCCTCCTGCTCCTCTGAGTTGGTTGCAATACCTTTTTAAGTGGGCCACTGGGTCACCATGACCACTATATTTGTCAAATTTTGGGGTCTTGAACCCTATTGGCAAATGAACATTAGGGAACATACACAGGTCTTTGAAAGAGACGCTTTTGTGTCCCCCCAATCCTTGCATGTTTCTCATACTCTGCTCCAGACTCCTCACTTTTCTAACTATTTCTTCTCGTTCTTCATTCATAATAGCCTTCTCAATCATGATACGAGAGACAGGCTGATGAGTGGGCTGATATGAATTTACGGGTTTGAATGCCAATTCAGGAGGATAGACTTGATCATGATTTAGTTCGTTGATAGGCTTCTGCATCATTGATGGAGGGTTTATATTAGTTGTCACGGCCGGAATAAAAAGTGGGTTGTTCGTGAACGATGGATTTGGAGGACGTATGGTGGATGTGCCAGCAGCGCTAGACACATTAGTGTATGGACCAAACCCAGGCGGATAAAGTGGATCGTCGACTTGGGCTTGAGTAGAACTGGGATGATTTGTATCTGAAAGGCCAGGAATCGAGGAAGGCGGGGCTTGTCCATTTGCCCAGGCCTGATACATTTCCGCAATTTGTTGCTTCAATAACCTGTTCTCTTCCAAAGATGCGAATTCTCGTGGAATTAACTGATCTCGACCTTCTTCATTATCAGATTCTGTTCCATCTTTCCGAGTCATCTTCCTTTTTCCCTTATATCTTGTGTTGTACGGGTGAGAGGCCAGCTTAACCACAACCAACCACCTTATTCTCTCTCTCCCCCCCTCTCTCTCTCTCTCTTTCTAAAATAGAAACAAATATGTTAGGGTTTAGAGCTTTAAAAATATTGGCATATTCATAACTAACTCCAATGTCATGCACCTAAGTAATTCTCTTCCTGAAATGGACTTAGGAAAACCCTTTTGTTTCATCCCGGCTTTGGTGAATTAAATTTTTATTTATTTATTTAACGCCAACATCTTAAAATTATTACTTAAAACTTGAAAAAAAAAGAAAAATATTTGATCGCACCCGCCGAGGGTTGCCTACGTACCATGTTTTACATGAATCAGATCATCACGTAGTTCATGGGTATGGCAAATATTTTCATACCTTTTAAACTGCTCTTAAAAAAAGCTTTAACGAAAGGAAAAATTATCTAAAACTAAAACAGACTCAGAATACTGTAGAAATACTAAAAAACCTATAAAGAAAAAAAAACAAGGACTTTAATAATTATCATCAAGATGCCTTCCAAAGATGCCTTGCAACTTAATCCTCTCTCAGACTTGAGTAGATCCTGGATAATGCTTTCGGCAGATGTGGAGCGAGAGTACGTGCCTGACGGCCCAGATTTTCATCACCTTGGTGAAGATACTTAGCATAAACGTTAATCAAGGTTTCATTGAGCTGAAGTACTTCTCCCCTGGCCTCGATCATACTCTCATGGCAGTTTTGCACCCAATGTTGCGTAGTGCGGACGGTATGCTTTAGGTCTCCTTCTCGTTCATGAAGGTCATCGATCTGATAGTGAAGCGCCTGTCGTTCGGCCATCCACTGTTTTTTCTCAACTTCAACTTCCTTCTGAAAAGCCGTGAAGCGTCTCGCTATTTCTCTTTCCCGTTCCATGGAAGCTTTTAGTTGAGCCTGAAGCTTCGACTGTGTACTTGTCAGAAAGGCCTTCTCCTTCTCAAAATCACTCGATTGCTGCTCCATAGCACCGGTGACTATATCCAGGTCTTCTTGTAGGGCCTGCATGGCGACACAGTTCTCTCTTTCAATCTCCTTACGAACTGACCTAATTCTGGCCTCAAATTTCGCCTCATGGTGAACCAATTCTTCTCTGGCCCCTTTCAAATCGTTATTTAAGATGTGCAGAGTTGACTGATAGTTCTCTTCTGCCTCTCGTCTAGCTTGCTTAATTCTGACTTCGATCTCCGTTTCTCGGTCCACTGGCTCTCTAGCTGACCTTTCTGGCATAGCTTTAGGAAGAGGCTGGTCGTGAAACCATGGCAGATACCAATAGTCTACCTCACCCTTGTCACGGTCTTCCACCATATGATCGAAACCTGAAAGTATGCATCCTCCCCAAATCTTAAGTATCTCAGTCTTCCTTAGAGGGATGTCAGGGAGGAACTCGTACATAAACTCTTTCATATTCTCGACTGGCGGTATACGCTGACGTCGATCGAATTGTCGCATGACCCTTAGTGGCACGTAGGGCTGAACACCTCGGAGACCCATTAAGACGATGAAGGGTCGGAAAGTAGACATATATATCACCTCTTTTGAGGGGAACCAATGATAATTCCACACTATCTTGTGCGCCGTCAACCCCTCCAAGTACTCCTTCCAAGCTCCTATTCCTTTGGGAAAGTTTTGATTTTCCATCCTCTTCTCATGGCCCTTGATATAATCATTCCACTCGACTCGAAAATCCACAACAAATGGATGGTGACGTATATGCTCGAGCATCCATAACTGCAATAGAATGTTACATCCTTCAAAATAGTTTGCTCCATTTTTGCACATCGTTAGGGCCCGATAAATGTCTGCCAAAATCATGGGCACGAGGGTGACCTTAGGATTCTTCTCAAAAGCGGTAATAAACGCAGCCAGATTGGTACTGATTTTTCCTCCTCTCTTTGGAAATACCATGATTCCCAAAAAAGCTACTATGAATGCTTCAGAACTGTGCTTTTTCCAGGTTTGGTAGCATCCCCCGTTGTTAAGTTCTGATTTAAACAACTCGAATCCCCTTTCCTGACCATATCTTTCGTATAAAAATTCTAGACGAAACCATCCATTTTCTAGGCAGCCTCCCATGTTCTTCTTTTTTATGTGCAATAGCTCGAAAAATCTTTCGGGAGTGACATGCTTCGGTATCATGGGTTCTCCTCGGTGAAGGTTCTTTCCCTTTCCAATAAATGCTCCTATTTCCTCCAGTGTGGGAGTAAGCTCAAAGTCGGAGAATCGAAATACGTTGTGTGAAGGATCCCAAAACTGTACCAAAGATTCTATCACATCTCTTCGTGGTTCCACATTCAACAGACTTCTTAAAAATCCCAAGTGTTTATACACTTCTCCTTGTCCATAGTCAGTCATATTGTTATACCATATCCGCAATAGCTTGGGAACTTTATCTAATACCATGAAATGGGGTACTTCATCATCCCTCGGCCTCTTGTCACTCCTTCCGACTGAGTTCATATTGCCCTTTGGATAATGATGGCAAATAAGAATTCTATTTTAAACATCCTAAAGCAGGATAAAGATAATTTTCGAAAGAAGTTGACGGAACGACACGGAAAAGGATTTTAGCATAATAACTGACAAACCAGGAAGTATCCAAGTCTTCTAGAACATCCTAGAGTAGATACAATTTGATGACGTTTGAACGAGATATATCAGAAATAATTAGATTATTAAAACAAAATAGTGGACCAAATTATTTAACAAAATTTTAATTGTGTTTGACAAAAATGGGCTCTATGATATTCTTAAGAACGATTTTAAAACCAAAGAAAACAGACATACTGAGACCATGACGTTAAAACGACTTAATTTCAATAAAAAAAAATTCTATGTAAAATATTATATATAAATAAAAAAAAAAAAAAAATTTAACCCCGTTTTTTTTTTTTAGATCAATTAATTCACTTGAAAGCCGGTCAACATTCGATATGGCATTTCCTATAATGCAACAAGTAGCACATAAAATGCACATGATGGTCTCAACAGGCGACACCTGACCTAGATGAACCCGACCCCAGGGTCGAGCCCCACTAAGTCAAAAAATACACGTGATACAAATAAAACGCAATCTATTAGGGATAGCCATGTCTAAGCTCCAGTTATGCTAGGTTCAACCTGGTGGAGTTAGGTCTCTAGACTGTCAATGAAACGAGCGGACAACTCGAGTCGGCAAGGGACAGCTTTACCGGTAGCAGGGCTTTCCGGCCTCACTGTTGGTCCCTTTCCATCCTAAATAATGGGTGACTACAGAATCCTTCCCAGGAGCGTTGCCGCATCTCTGGTATCTCAAGCTCGGGAGCGTATACCGCATCTCCGAATATACAGTATCTCAGAAGACTCAGATGGGTGCGCGAGAGAAGACAGTTTATATTGCAATTCAAATAATATCAAAGCGATAAACATGTAGGCAAAGAACACATTTAGACCAACAATATACAATATCAAAAATAAAGCCAAACAAGTCAATATGAAAGCTCGAATTCTAGTTATGTCCCCAGCAGAGTCGCCATCTGTCACACCCCATTTTTTTTCACCGCATCCGACCCCTGCTAGGCAGTCGGTTTTTAGAGAAAATGGGTTTTCCCAATTAAAGTGACGTTTTGAAAAGGGATTATTTTGTTTACAGAGTCGCCACTTGGAATTGAGTTTGGGTGTTCCAAGTCACCCTATTGAATCCCTATTCAAAAGGAAATGACTCTTTAATTTTTATTTTTTGGGTCTGCGAACTAAAAATCCGGATAAGGAATTCTGTTGACCGAGGGGAAGGTGTTAGGCACCCCTCGAGTCCCGTGGTTCTAGCACGGTCGCTTTAATGACTTACGTCTGGCTTAAATTAAATTTTTTATTTTATTTTGGATTTATAATATTTGTTGGCCTAAATCGCTCATTTTATATATCTATATAAATAAATCTTCTTAAACAGATTAATCTTATGCTTGGTGAACAAAATTATATATAGGCTAAACAAAACTAATGAAAAGCAAAATAACATAATCACATGATAAAGTTAATTAATAAAGTTATATTTAACAAAATTATCATAACGAAATTACCAACAATAACAAAGAAGAAAAATAAAAAGTAAAAAAAATCACGTGTTACATTTAACAAAATTTTCATAATCATGAAATATATATATATAACCATGCCAGTTTTCTTTTTAAAATTATACTACTGCTTTTTTTCTTCTTCTATTCCTGTACAGGTAGGTGCATACATTTACAAGGAAAGATGTCATGGTAGATACTTTTGAAGACTCTCTTTTAATTTTTGGAGTGTAACTGGCTTTGATACAAAAGAATCCATACCATTTGCATAACACTCTTCTGCACTTTCCGATAATGAATTCCATGATGAAAAATAAAAAAAAATAAAAAAAAAACTTTTATTCTTAACATGTTATGTGTATTTCATTTTTGGTTTTTACATGCATGCATGCATGAATCCTATGTTCTCGTTCTAGTTTAAACACAATTACACTAATCGTGCACTAATTAGATGTACCGCTATGTCTTCTAACATCAACAACTCTAAACATTATCTTACGCAAAATCGAAACCATTTTTATGAATGTTAGTTCAAACCAACAAACAAATTGTATTTTTTTTTAAAAAATGTAGAGCACAAACTACGCAAAAGTAATGAAATATACACACTAGATAACATAAGAAATCATTGAAAATAACCTTATTCATACTTTTACTTTAATTTTATGATTTTTAAAATCTAAACAAACCTCAAATTAATAACATCGAAATTAAAATAGGTTCAACACATGTGAGTTTAAGAAACTTCATAATATTGAATCAAGTTTCATACAATCGTTTAAACTACATAATAAAGGAAGATTAAGGGTTACCTCTTTCGAAAATAATTCCTAACAACAACAAGAAGAAGCCTCGAACTTAAACCGTGACCAAAACTCAAAGTCTTTTGATGTGAGGAATTTTTGGTTGTTATTTTTTCTCTATGTGTTCCTCTTTTCTTTTCTCAAATTAGTCCATATGTGTCTTCTTTTTTCTTTCTTAGTGTTTTATGTGTGTGTTTATATAGGGAGTGTGTGTTCTTGAGTGAGAATGGGAGTTGAGGGAATAATGGGAAAAAGATGTAGTGGAGGTAATGGGAAGTAGGGTAGTTTTTAGTTTTTAATGGGAAAGTTAGGGGAATATTGGAGGTAATGGGAAGTAGGGTAGTTTTTTTTTAGTTTTAATGAGAAAGTTAGGGGAATGTTGGAGGTAATGGGAAGTAGGGTAGTTTTTTTTTTTTTAGTTTTAATGAGAAAGTTAGGGGAATGTTGGAGGTAATGGGAAGTAGGGTAGTTTTTTTTTAGTTAGTTTTAATGAGAAAGTTAGGGGAATGTTGGAGGTAATGGGAAGTAGGGTAGTTTTTTTTTTAGTTTTAATGAGAAAGTTAGGGGAATGTTGGAGGTAATGGGAAGTAGGGTAGTTTTTTTTTAGTTTTTTTTTTTTTTTTATTATATTTTTTTCAATATAATAAAATCTATTTAAAATTAATAAAAAAAATATAAATAAACTAGATGGCTAGTCTTAGAAATATGAGTAAGAAATATTAATATCACTAGATTCTTTATTAAAAGTTAAAAGAGGAAAATAACATAATTTAATTAGTTTTTATTTATTTATTTATTTATTTTAAATAATAATAAAAACTTATCTAAAATGTGATTCTATTTTTGTATTTTTTTTCAAAAATATTAAACGAACCTCAAAATAAGATAAATTAAAAATGCCTAAAAATAAAAATAAAATAAAAATTAATTGAATATTATTTTTTTTTTGTCAAAAATTAGGTGTTTACAACAAAGATCTAGTCTGTGTAGATGGGGTGCACATGTGTTACCCCATAAAATAAATTCAAATTTGAAGTTGCAAATTTATCATCTGCGGAGTACTTATTTTCCTTTCTTTAGAATCTTTATTCCGACCTGCATAGTGACCGGCGCCTTACTTTTTCACAATCAAAATTAATGCATTATTATTTCTCAACAAAGCTTTAAAGATATGCTTTAAGTCAGCTATATATTTAAATATGATTTTAAGTCAGCTATATATTTAAATATGAGAATAAATATGTATTAAGTCAGCTATATATATATAGTTCGTGTTAGGCATGAAATTAAACGGATCACTTCCTAATCAATCATTGCATGTTTATTTCTTTATTATCAATTTCTTTTGTCCCCATATTGGTGTACTAAATTCCTGTTCAGAATTTTAATCACGTAATTGACAAATTAAACTTAACCAGGTAATATACGTCCCAAAGCTTTTCCCTTTTCTTGCCAACTAATTGTAACAAAATTCATTTGCAGAGAAGTATTTTAGGAAAGTAGATATTTGTGTTCGACCAATCAATTTGAAAAAGTCCTTTTTTAGTCAGAATTCACTCATTTTATATTGTATGATACGCTAATTTAAACACCAAATATGGAAAGTTTGTTGATTAATAAAGAGTTATTTGAATTAGTACCTAGTTATTGTTGCTGCTTATTGATAAGTGGATTTGAATTTTGCATAGGTCAACCCAACCTGGATGAAAGGGAGGGGGGAGGGGGGGGGGGGGGGGGACAATTACAGCTATGTGTAGTATTTAGTGTTAGATCACTCTCTTATCTATCAAGAATATATGTATAATATATAAATTAATAGTTTAAGTATATTAAGCAGCAATTATTATGAATATTTAACATAACAAATTAATTAAATAGTCAAAAATAAACAAAGATTATTCCTTAGATTCATGAATCCAAGCAAAGAGGTCTAATGTTTTGCTAATATATTTGCTAGTGGATGTACGAAAGCAGAATATGAAATTAACAGCAAAGCATATCGAGAATCTTAGATTTGGACGGTTGGTCTCACCTCATCATCTTATGACTACTAAGTACTACCTCATCTCAATAAATGTCTCAACCTCAAAGTGTCCGTCTTGAATTTTCATCTCTTAAATAAATGGGTCTTGAATTTTTGTCCTCGAAAGTGTGTGGTCTTAAATTTTTATTGCTGCTAAATATATTTTAACGGTTGCTTATAAGATAGAACTTATGGTCGATTGAGGTGACCCATTGTCTTAAAATGTACTGAACCTTTGCATTATGGGCAAGAATTGGAACGTTTGTCTTATGGACAACATATTTAAGTTCTAACCTTTGCATGGCGGAACTTCTCGTCAATTGCGCAGGCTTATTGTCTTGATCGACATGTTATTAACCTTTGCTTATTGGCATTGCCTTATGGACAAGAATTAGAATTTCTACCTTATGGACAACATATCTAAGTTCTAGATTCTACCTATAAGATAGAACTTGTGGTTAGTTATGCAAGTTCATTATTTTGAGATGTCATAAACCTTTGTCTCATGAACAAGAATTAAAACGTCTGGACATGAAGCGGAGAGAGTATGGAAATGGAGGGAGAGGGAGTACTGCAATATGATAAGTAGTTTAATTGGAAAAAGAAAAACAAGAAAAAACAGAGAACTCCTCGAACCTCTTTAATCTTGAGTGCTTGACATTATCCATTTACATTGTTGTTGGGAAACAGCCGAGCAGGAACAATAATTGATGAACTTATGTTTTTCAATTATGAGATTTGTTCTTGTTCCTATTTTTAAGATCTGAAAAAACTTTTGTTTTATATTTTGTTGGACATATTGGAAGAAATTCACATGATATGCTCCCTGCAGGCTTGCAAGAAACAGACGCATTGTTAATATATTGCTCATATAGAGTATGAACGAGGACAGCAAGTGTTGATACATTCTACTTACTTGTAAGTATATACATTGTACAATGTTTTTAATTATTGCTTTTTAAATAATTTAAATATTCAAGTTGCATTTAGTGTACTTTCTATATATAGAGTATCTAAATATTTAATTTTATAGTGAAAAAGTTTCTGTTTCTTCATTTTATTAACTAATTTACACCAGTTTTTATGTACTATATGTATGAGATGTGTAAGAAAATTGCATAAGCTATAAATTTAAGAATTGACATACCGCCCTTATACATAATTGGTCTAGATGTTCTCTCTTCGTATCCAAAATCTTCTTCTGTTTTGTTATAATCAGAGGCCAGTCAGAGTTTAAATACTCGATATGCCTAACTTCGACAAATGAACACTATGGAAAAATTATATATTTACTAGCTTCTTCATTTTACAAGAAAAGTAACATAATTTTATGTTAAATTATGGTTGAATTAGTCTACTGAACCATGTAACATATGCTAGGTATATTAAGAGGCAAGTTTAAAATCTTTAGAACACATTTTAATGTCTGGTAGATCCAATTTGAAAACAAACATCATCATTAGATAAATATAATAATAATAAAAATAATCTCTCTCTATATAGAGAGAGAGTGAGAGAGAGAGAGTGGGCCATGGGCCCATGATGGCACGGGTGAATCATTATTTTGCTCACAAAGGAGTGCATGCGATAGCTTATACGTATCTCAATTCTCATGCACAGAGAAAAAAGATTTAAATGTACACTCTTGATCACTGGACGATACTTCTCTAACTTGTCAAGGGTGTGCAACAATATGTATATAACCATAAATAATAGTTATATTTAACCTATATACTCGATAAAAAATTTCGACGAAGGGTGGTCATCTGACCACCTTTCGTTGGCTGTGACTCCGCCACTGACCAACCTTTTGAATTAGCGGCATCGTTAAAATAATAAATTTTGTGAGGTTCCTGAATAACATAAACATGTCAAGGACTCGGAACTTGTCACCCGTAGAGCTCATTTTGCCAAGTATACAGTAATTACTCAAACTGTAGGAAAGTTTGAAAAGTAATCACGTGATGGAGATAACAATACCCTCGATAACGTTACGTACAAAAAACAAGAAATAAATAAATTACCCGCGCTATAAGTTTGGACAATTATTTGATTTTAAATATTTAACTTCTCAAGGGATGAGATCGTACTTAAAAAAATGGTGCTAATTATGTTAGAACCCTCCCCACAACCCCATCGTCTCCCTCTCTTCATTATGTTAATGGTCTTTTTTATGTACGTTACAGTGGTAATTCATATAATAATGTTGATGCGTAAAATTACAAATTTCACATCTTAAAAAAGTTTATTTGCAAAATATTGATTAGAATAATCTGATCGTAAAACTTTCTTATATAAATAATGTATATAACTTAACCTTTATACAAATATGTGTCAATATTTTAGTCGATGCAAAATAATTAAAGAGTTATGTAAAATAAAATAGAAAAAGTACCGGTTATAAAGTACCGGTTATATTGTACTTTCTTATGTAGCTTCAGCAATATATATATATATATATATGTCATTGACAAAGTATAATCATATGACAATATCAATAGCTTTAGCAAGATCCAGTAAATCCAAAAAAAATTGAAAAAAATTGATGACATATCAAGTATGATTGCACAAATTTAAAAAAAAAAGACGAGCAGAAAAATAAATAATGCTAATTATCTTAGAACCCCTCCCCACAAACCCATCGTCTCCCTCTCTTCATTAATGGTCTTTAATTTTTTTTTATGTACAGTGGTAATTCATATAATAATGTTGATTTTTAAAAATAAATCTCATATTTTAAGAAAGTCTACCGATAAATACTGATTAGGATAATCTAATACGTAAAACTTACTTATATAAATAATATATACAACTTATACTCTATATAAGTACGTGTCAATATTTTAGTGGATGTAAAATAATTATGGATTAAATTATACTTTTTATATAGCTTCAGCAAAATCCAATATGTATATGAAATATGAAAAAATAATGACATATCGAGTGTGGTTGAACAAATTTGAAGACGGGGACAAGAGGAAAATGCTACAAATTATTTTAGACGGACAATTTATCTTTTTTAGTTCGTATATTTGTAAAAGCAAGTTTGAGGTTGATAACTCAACTTTCGTTTTGATTTTTATATTTTTTACATTATTTAAGCATCCCCGTTTGTAATATCATTATAGAGTGTGTTACAAAATTCGTGATGATCATACAGTACCTAATGGAAATTAAAAATTCATCCTCATTTGGTGTTTACACCAAGCCAATACATGCATGTTCGTTAATTCGTAGAGGTTCTTACTGTTAGATTCTAAGTGTAAATATGAATGAAAAATGCAGGGAACAAATAGAGGGAAAAGTAAATTGTCTTTTTATTTTAAGGAAGTAAAGTTCTTTCACATTGGTGGGAAAAAGAAACTCTCTTATGCTTATATTGAGAAACATTCCTTCATGTGGATAGTGAGGCAAGAACAAGACAAGCTCGCGCTATCGTCATTGTTGCTCGCTTGGCTTGACTTTGAATTTGAATTTGTCAAATGATCGAGAATTATCTTTGTGGATAAAATTCATTTGAAACTTGATAATTATTGAAGTTTTTAATGCAAAAATCATATAGAAAATATTTTCTCCATTTGCGGACACATGGCATGTGCGGACGTATGTCAGAACGCATCTCGAAGGGATGTGACCCTTCGAGGCATTGTTTCAAACAAAATGACAATCTGCACGCGCAGGTCACTACAAAAAAAATAGCATTTAGCGACGAAATTTAACGACAGATCAATTCCATCACAGTTTAGCGACAGATTAACGATGAAAGCATCAATTTTGTCGCAAGCATAGCAAGTCTCTTTTTAATTAATGATATAGCAACGGATTCGAGACGAATTTTTTTTCGGCGCAATATTTCGGCGCGAAAATTTGATGCCTTAATTTCATGATGAATTTAACAACCAATTATGTATAATCATTTTAATTAATTTGTAGCAACGGATTAGTAACAAATTTAAGGGTTAGTATCATTTATAATACTTTCTATAAATTTTATTTATTATTAGCGACAGAATTATCCGTTGCAACTATTTATAAATTAAAAATAGTATAAAATATATTTCTCAAAAACAGATTAGGGCCATCTCATTTCTTCACTCGATCTCTCTCCCTATGTTGCCTCTCTCTCTAATATTTCTATGCCCATTTGGTAGCTTGAATCAGGTAGGGATTTATGTTTTCATTCTCTCTATATTTTTTGTCTCTGAATTATGTTCAAAGAAACTGAGAAATTGAGTTTTCATTACTCACTTATTTGGTAGCTTAAAATTTTTTGATGTTTTGCTCGTAGATCTATGATTTTCGTAGATTTTATGTACTTTCTACTGGTTTTACTACTTTACTCCTTCTGTATTTGCGATTTTTTTAATTTTTTTAAATTTGTGGACTGAATTTAGGGTGCATGAAAACATTTGATACTAAATCTGTATATTTTCTCATAAAAGTTTTGATTTTTTTTTGAATCTAGGGTGCAGAAATTAAAGTGTTGGAAAAGTGAAGGTTAGATGACAAAGCACGAAAAAGGTGTGTTCTGGAGCTGATTTGAATTTTCAAGTTCAATAATTTGACATATTAAGTAAAATATTCTCGATAATTAGTATGGTGGTTCTGATAGGGGATTCAGCTATGTTAAAGTAGTATTGATTCAGTGAATACTACTGGCTGTTTAAGTTTTACATCTCTGCTTGTTTTTTTTTAAAAAATTTATTGGTATTAAATTTTTATATATTTGTCTGCCATTAACTTTATTGCAATGGAGTGTGGATTGTTGTTACTGTAGTTGTGTTTGGCAATTGTATGTATTTCTAATTGGGTAGGAATTTTATTTTGTGTGCTACTTAATAAAAAAGGCGTTTGATACATAGTACTTTCAAATATCCCAATAAACACCTAATTACAAGAACTTCAAGAGAAGAACTTTCTATGAATTTGGTGGTAAGAATGTAGAAATCTGGTTTAGATTAGTTGATAGGTATTAGATGTAGAACTGATGAAAATTTCTGCTGTTGTTTCGTTTTGTTTTCTGTAAAGCCCTGAATATTATAATTTCTTGTTGCATTTTCTATAAACAAAGTTCAATTCCTAAAAATTTCAATTGTTATTTTTCAACTAACTATTTTTTTTGATAATTTAGTTTATCCACTTGCTTTTTTACATTAATTGATTGGCTAGAGTGTGTGTTTAATTGTACTTTGTTTTAGTAGCTGATTACCTTGATATTGATTTATTGTCTCAAATTAGAATTGTAACTCATTTCCTTCTTATATTGATATTGATTGATGACATTTGCTATGTTTTGAACTATTGATTGAAGAGCATGATGTTGTTTCTATATGATTTTTAGAGATAATTAAATCATTTTGGTGTGTCATCTTTAGGAGTTTTGACTTGATTGCGGTGAATTTTCTTTGCGTTATGGTGCTCTTTTCCTAGATATATATATTTGTTTTACCCTGTACTTGAATTGGTGGAATGAGTTAACTGTGTGCTGTAAGATAATATAAATGGGCAGCTAAGTGATGCATAGGTCTTATGGTAACATACCTAGACTTCTTCATATAACTTCTCTATCATTAGACATGAAGGATAATGAAAATGATTATAAATCATGTGATTGATTGTTAGCATTTATTGAAAATGTATATAACAACTTTGATCCCTTTATGCCCTCACTTCATTCCTCTCCAAAAAAATGTATATAATAATTTTCAGTATGTCGTTTAATTAGTACTGATTATTCTATTTTTTTTTATTTCAACATTAATAGAAACATGAATAATCTAGAGCGTGGTTGGATGTATGAGAGGTTAGATGCCCGAGGGGCATTATACTTTAGTTTTATAACCGCTGCGAATGAATTTATTCAATTCACATGCTCTCAACAAAATTGCATGAGTGGTGATAAAGTTAGATGTCCATGAGCAAAATGTCAGAATTATAAATTTGTGGATGTCGAAATCGTTAAATGTCACCTTTATCAATCTAAATTTATTGAGAACTATTTTATATGAAAACACAAGGGAAAAGAGATGTTATAAGTGGGACTTCTTATGATAATGAATTGCATGGTGGTGGTCAGCCTGAATTCAGAGAGAATTCATACCGATAAATAATTTTGAATGCAGTTGATCCCAACTTTTCTTAGGGTTCAAGTTGGCAATCTTATAGCAATATTGAACCTGAGTCATCTCATCATTTTGAACATTCAATGAAGGAAGATCCTAATCCTGTGTTTAAAAAATTTTATGATTTGGTAGAGGCTGCTGATATAGAATTATATCTCAGTTCGTCCCTCTCTAAACTTACAGTTGTCTGTCGAATGTTAAATATTAAAATGGAGAACAATATGTCGCAGAGAGGCTATAACCATATTATGCAATTTCTTAAAGAGGCTTTACCTGAAGATAACATAGTGCTTGATAGCTATTATCAGATGAAGAAGCTAGTGCGTAGCTTGGATTTGCCAGTTTAAAAGATTGATTGTTGTGAATCAAGATGTATGTTAGATTGGTGTGATGATGATGACACCTTATATCTTGTAAAATTTGTAGCAAGCCAAGATATCAGCATTGTGTTGGCTCTTGTAAGAGGAAATTGATCCCTTATAAGATAATTTATTATTTTTCTTTGATTCTGAGATCGCAAAGATTATATGCATCCAATGCTACAGTTGCCGACATGAGATGGCATCAAGAGCATAAAAAAAGGATGGTGTGATGCATCATTCATCAGATTCTGAGGCTTGAAAGCACTTCAATGAAATTCATCCCTTTTTTGTCGTTGAACCAAGAAATATCAGGTTGGGTTATATACGGATGGTTTTCAACCATTCAGTCAGTTTGAAAGAAAATATTCTTCGTGGCCAGTGATTGTCACTCCATACAATTTACCTCCAGGAATGTGCATGAAAGAGGCTTATATATTTTTAACAATTATTATGTCAGGTTCTAGCAATCCAAAACATAAAATTGATGTTTATCTGCAACCTCTAATAAGGAAATTAACCTTGTTGTGGGAGACAGGTATGAAAGCATTTGACATCTCAAAAAGGCAAAATTTTCAATTAAGGAAAGCTTTGTTGTGGATAATTAATGACTTTCTAGCATATTCTATGTTATCGGGATGGAGTACTGCGGGTAAATTAGCATGTCCTTATTATATGGAGGAAACGTAATCCTTTAGATTACAGCATGGAAGAAAACAATCCTGATTTGATTGCCATAGAATATTCCTTGATCAACATCACCCATTTAGGAGAGATCGAAAGAACTTTCTTAAAGGCCAGACTATCCAAAGACCCCCACCAACATATAGAACAGTAGAGGAAATTTCGCATCAAATTTGTAATTTAAGGATCAGAAATATAACAGAGTTAGATGCAGAACAAGTTAATAAAATAATATGTAAGACATGTGGATGAAAAAAGCAAAACATCTTTTGGGATTTGCCATACTGAAGTTCTAACATGATTCGACATAATCTTGATGTGATGCATATTGAGAAAAACTTCTTTCATAATGTATTTAACACTATTTTTAATTTTGATGACAAAATCAAAGACAATTTACAGTCACGTCTAGATACGGCATAGTATTGTGATCGACCTTAATTAGTAATGAACAATATTCAAAAGTCGTCTATACATTAGATAAGAAAGCAAGAGCTACCTTGTTTAATTGGGTGAAAGGCTAATTAAAGTTTTTAGATGGGTATATTTCAAATTTGGGTAGGTTGCCAGATAAAAATGCAAAAAGATTATTTGGTATGAAGAGTCACAATTGTCATCTGTTCATGCAATGACTAATGCCTATGGGTTTTCTTGAACTACTTCATAATAATGTATGGCAGGCACTTACAGAATTGAACTTATTCTTTAAGGATCTACGAGTGGATGATATGATGAGATTAGAGAGAGATATTCCACAAATTTTGTACAAGTTAAAACATATATTTCCTCCTAGATTATTTGACTCAATGGAACATCTTCCTGTGCACCTTTCATATGAAGCAAGAATTGCTGGACCTGTGCAATATCGATAGATGTATCCTTTTGAAAGGTAAATGTAAAACTCTATGTCATACTTGTGGCGAATAATTAATACATAACCTTTTAAATATAATGTTTCATCTTTTTTTGTATAAGGTATTTGGAAACTCTTAAAAGAATAATTGGGAATAAAACTAGTGTTGAGGGTTTCATTTGTGAAGCGTACTTGATAATGGAGTCAACACAATTATTTTCTCATTATTTTAAACCTCATGTCATATCACGAAATTATAATGTGGATAGTAATGATGATGGTGGTGTTGTGGAAAATTTTAAAGAAAATCTTTCAATATTCTCTCATCCAGGTCGACTTTGGGGAGAGACAAAAAAAAGAGATTTAACCTTAGATGAAATCAAGGAGACCCAAATTTATATTTTACTAAATTGTGAGAAGCTTGAGCCATTTGTGAGGTAATCAAATTCTCTTAATAATAATAATAAAATCTATTCTTATATTGTGACTTCTCTTATTTAAATTATTTTGTCACAATGAAGTATGTACCTGCAACATTTGGAAGAAGAATTTTTTAATCTCTCTCAAAGTGAAATAGACGAGAGCCTTGAAGAAAATTTCGCTATATGGTTCAATGAATATGTAAGATTTAAATAAATATTAACTTTTATATAATGATGTACTTAAATTGGCTTCTCAAATTTAACTAAATCTTTAAATTTTTTTTAAATAGGCTCGGTGCAATTTCATTGAAAATGAATACTTATGTAATCTTGCTTATGGACCATTAATAGGAGCTACATGCCATTCAGTTTATTTTATTAATGAATATAAATTTCACACAGAATGTCATGATAGCGTAAGATCAATAATGAATAGTGAAATTTGTATCTTAGATTTAAATTTTGGTGATTATTATGGACGGATAAAAAAAGTTATACAAGTGAAATACAGTGAAGCACCTTTAAAGCAAATCATATTATTTAAATATAAATGGTTTGCCCATTAATGAATGTCGGTGCTAAGAAGCATAATCAGTACAAATTGATTGATATTAACCATCGTCGTCGGTATAAAAAATATGAGTCTTTTATTTTTGCAATGCAAGCAACTCAAGTATGTTATGTACCTTATCCAAGAAAGAAAAAGGACAAGGATGATTGGCTGACTGTATTGAAGGTTAAATCACAAAATGTTATTGAATTACCAGTTGAGGAAGTGCTGACAACTTCAGAATTGAATGTTTCTTTTCAAGTTGAAATCCATGAGATAGATATATTTGTTTCTATTGATAAAGATATTTTATTGCATGATCCAAATGGGGGTGTACTTGAAATGAATGAACCTCTTAATGGTAGTTTATTTGAAGAGCATCATGAAATTCAAGATGGATCTATAGAAGAAGAATATGAAACTGAGAAAACTAGGGGGGATGAAGAGAAAGAGTTTGAAGAAGACATAGATAGTGACTAGAGCTTGTTAAAAATCTATTATTTTATCTTTATTGTATTTTTTTTAGTAAAGAAGACATAGATAATGACAAGTGCTTGCTAAAAATCTGCTATTTTATCTTTATTGTATTTTGTTTTTAGTATTTTTTTCTCCAAAATATTATTATTTTCTTAATTTTTGATTTCCTTTTAATAATCACATTATTTTAATTTGATTTTTAATAATAATGATCTAACAACTCCGTTATTTTTTTTGTAGCTATGAATCAAGACGATATCGTACAGACAAGTCCTCAAGTAGAAGTAAAACTGCTAATCATACAAAAATTTCTTCTATTCCAACTTCAGTGATTGAACAGGATGATACAAATTTCATCCCTAGCAGTATGCCAATCAATCAAACACTACTGCCCAATAGTACGCTATCGATTCAAACATTGGGACAAAGAAGTATCCCGATCATTCCTGAGACATCTGCTGTTTTACCTAACCAAAGCAGCCCAACAAACTAGAATATGAATGCTTAAAGTATTACAACAGTTGAGGAAACATCTAGTTAGAGAAATATATCTGGTTCAGGTGATTCCAATTGTAACAATGGCTGAACCTTTATTTTTATGACTTTTTCAGGGTTAGTACTTACTACATATTTTATATATATTAGGAAATAATGTCGTTAATCATTTCACTATCTATTGGTCATTATTAGTTGATAATTAATGTCATGATCAAAGTTTCTACTCCTAATTTTTTTAAGTTGTACTCATACATATTTCTGTTAAGTGTATAACTATTGAGACTGGTGTGGTTGATCTATATTTTGTAGCGAAAGTAATTTCTTAGTGAAAGTATAAAAAAAAATGTTAAGAGATGTATACATAACATATCAAAGTCCTTCAATTTTGATTTACATATGTTAGTCAAGATAAATTGTCCAAATAACTTTTGTTTTTATTATTTTTGTACAAAAATGTTGTGTAGTGTTATTAAAGTTGGATTTGATGTTGTACAGGTTGGAACCTTCTTCAAAATGCTCCAGTTTCATTGTCTTTCAAAAGTGAAGTTGATCCCAATGGAATCAATTGAAAAGGTGTCTCAAAAGATGTCAAAGATAATTATTTTAGACAATTCAAGATATATTTTTTAAAATCATAATCGAGATAGAATTTGTATTCAAAGGGCAACACATAGCAATTGTTTGAGTTTGCAGCAAACACTTAATTATATTACTTTCAACTGTATTTTAGAAGAATTTCTTTGGGGATGCTTCCGTTAGTGAAGTTGTGGTGAAGCAACAATGATTGGTGAAGGCTGCATTATGCTACAAGAATTTTATTTCTAATATAAAAAAATATAGAGCTACAGTTCAACCAGAATTTATAAATGATCATGTATGAAAAAAGTGGATAGAACTTTGAAAAAGAGATGATTGTATTAATAAGTCCGAGATAAATTCAAAGAACTATTGTGATGGCCATGAAGTAGCTGCTGGGACACACACAGGTGGCTCTATCATAGTTGGAGAGCACCAAAAGAAACTTGTAAGTATAAACTTCATTAACAGTTTTTCAACATTGACATGCAAGTCATATAATTAAACTACTTAAGAATTGTGCTTTGATCGTATTATTAGCTGACAAACACTTTTCGAATTAAAATTTATCCTGATTAATTTTGTTAATTAGTACTAATATATTTGAATTTAGATTCATATCTGATTATTAATATAATGGTGAAGGTTATTATATGTTCATCAGGTGGTTATTAGCGATGATTGTAATAATATGATGAGTATTGATAATTATTGATTATGTGTGATTTACGTTGTTAGTCTGTGATAGAGATTATTTATTTATTTGGTGGTGATTGATAGTGATGGTGCAGATGATTAATTTTGTTGATATTAGCCTTTGGTTATGATAGCCAGTGGTTGAGGTTGCTAGTGATGGTAACGTAACTAGCTAGAGGTAGAGAACTTAGTTTACATGCCAACTTAGTTTGCGATGCTTTGGTCTGCTGCTAAATACCTAAAAATTATTGATTGATTTTCTATCGTTTCTCTGTCATTTTAGTAGTTATGGTTGTGTCTAAATTGCATAGCAAGCAGCTGGCCTTGTTGCTATTTTGTTTGATTTACTGCTATGTCCTTTTGGCTGTTGCTATGCTACTTTTTTCTCTTTCTTTTGCTGTTGTATATGATGCTCTGGTCTATTGCTATATATCTAAAAATTATTGATTAGTTTTCTGTCATTTTTTTGTCATTGTAGTAGCTATGGTTATGTCTAAATTGAGTTGTTATTTTTTGTTTGTTGCGATATCCTTTTGACTGTTGTTATGCTACTATATTTTCTTTCTTTTGCTGTTACATGTGATGCTATGGTCTGCTGCTAAGTACCTGAAAATTGTTGATTAATTTTCTGCCATTTCTTTGTCATTTTAGTAGCTATGATTTGTCTAAAGTGTGTAGCAAGCAGCTGGCCTTGCTGCTATTTTGTTTAGTTTGCTGCTATGTCCTTTTGGCTGCTGCTATGCTACTTTTTTTCTCTTTCTTTTGCTATTGTATGTCAAGCAGCTGGCCTTGCTGCTATAATTTCTACTGCTATATTTCCTGCAAGTAGTTGACCTTACTAATTATTTTTTTATTTTGCTGCTATGCCAAGAAGTTTGGTGATATTTTCTTGCTTAGAATTGTGCAAAAAAACTTGATTGTTGTGTCATAAATGGGGCAAAGAAACTTGGTTGTATATGGTGAGCATTGGAGGAAAATGATAAGGATTATGACTCTTTATTCTTTTGATTTGCTACTATGTACGTTGGTCTAGTTCTAAATACTTGAAAATTTTGTGTAGGCTCTTAAAATAGGCCGAGATTAACTCCAAGTGAGTTACATTTGCACGTCCATACACATAATCATCGTGAAAAATTTTTTGTTGGTGCGTGTTCCCGACTTCTACATGTAAGTCCATAATTTACATCTAATGATATGATACTCTTCTCTTATTTTCTTTTGTATTCACATGAACTTGAGTCTATTTTAATAACTCTACTTGCTACAGAAAAAGTATGAAAAAATTATACGAAAAAATTTACAATGTGAATCTGAAATTGATCAATTGAAATAATATTATGAAGTTGCAAGGTGAGCAAAGAAGAAAAGATTATATATTTTTGGGTATGAAGCTGAAAGTTACTTTGAAAAAAAACTTTGTGCCTGTAATGCCACCATATCATCAGTACCACCTTCGGTTTCTTTTCCGACAACAAATTTGGAGGAGTTTGTGAAGCAATTGATTCCGACACTTACTACTCATTTTCTTTCGGTAGTTATTGAGCGTGTTGGTGGTATTAGGGTACAAGAAGGAGCCGTGCTTGATCCTCCTCCTACTGATGATGACGACGATGACAACGTTGATTCCTAGCTTCAGAGTATTCGTAGCCCTTGACCGTTACATTAATTTTTTATACTATTTTGTGTGGAAGTACAAAATATTTATGTAGTAATAAATACTAATTTTGATGAATGTTGGTATGACATTAGTTTATTTTTGATAAAATACTTGAAATTGTTGATGTTTGGACACAATTATTGTGTATTTTGCTATCTATACGAATATTGGTTATTTTAATCATTTTATAATTTACGTGTTTCAATTATTTTCATACAAAGTTATCAGTGATAAAAAATTAGTGATTAACATTTGTCATTGCTATTGAAAAACTTTAGGAATGGATAAATTTAGTTGCTAAAGACGGCTGCTATTAATGACAAAAAATTAGTGACTAACTTTTGTCATTGCTACTGAAAAACTTTAGCGATGGATAAATTTGATCGCAAAAGATAGCTACTCAATCGATCAAACTATGTTGCAATAGATCAGCGATAAAATATTCAGTCGTAAATTTAGTCACAACGAAAATAAATTTTAGGAATAGCAACAGAATATTCCGTCGGTAACAACAACAACTGAAAGACTTCGTTGCAAAAGGGTTACAAGTTTTGCGATGGAAATTAATTTTCCGTCGCTAAGAGGCTAGCAACGAGCAATATAGAGATAGAAGAAGATCCATTGCTATTTCTATTTAGTGACGAATTTTCATATGATAGCGACGAAAAGTGTGTGTCGCTAAATGCTTTTTTTTTTGTAGTGGATAGGGTCTGCAGGTCCCCACCTGTGCGCATAGATGGGGTTCGTAGGTCCATGTCTGTGTACAGATGGGGTCCATAGGTCCCCGCCTGCGAGCACAGATGAGGTTCGTAGGTCATTGTTGTTTCAAACCTATGCAACTTTTCATGAACCATTGCTTCTTTTCTGAAGCACAACCTTCGGGCTTGTGTGATCAATAAACTGTTGAATGAGTTCATTGTTCAGCAAATTTGAGGTACCGCTATTTACTGAAGCGAATCATTTTATCTTGGGAGGATATATTCCATTAACCTCGGGTACTTGAGGGAAATAAATTCCTTAAGGACACATCGTAAATTTGATGGATTTGATTATTTCTGTTTTCATCTCTTTCTTAAAGCTGATTTTACTGTTTTCCAGAAAATAATTTGGACTACATATTGATAGTTGTTCAACTGTTTGAAATTGTGTTTGAAGTTATTGAAAAATTATTTTAGAGCTCATAATATAAGTTGGTTAAACTTGTGTTTAATGTTCTTGTGGATTAAATACAACTTTGTACTCGAAAAATAACACTTACCTCATTAGAATTGGTAAGGTATGGTCTAGCCCCTTTGCTTGTACTTATCCCTATTGAAAATTTTTATGTTAATAAAAAAAATTATACTTTCTTTGTTCACTTTAATTATTGTCATGCTTAATTCCGTTCACAGGAGTCAGTTTAGCTGAACTTTGAAGCTAAATTGAAGTAAATTAATTTAATATTTTAAATTTTAATTTTAATAATAAAAAATTATAAGAAAAAGTTATAAGAAAAAATTATAAATTCTAATGTTTAATTTCTCATATTAATAGATAAAAAATATATCTAATCCAATGTCACTGTCTTCCAAGTATTAGGGTATCTTAAATGAGTTTACATATTGTAACTTCGTATTAGTATAATGATTGTTATCCCTGTCACCTATACAAATTACAAATTTTATAAATCTAGGGTTATCATCATAAAGCCATAAACAAACATTTCCCACTTTTCCTTACAAAATACTGTGTGCTTGCTTGAGTTTTTCCATTTCAGGTTTTCAACAGATAGTTCTCCTTTAGATTCTTGTGCCATTATTGTTTAAAAAAATGGATTCCCTCCGTTTTATATTAGTAAGCATTTAGCCATGAATATTGTTTATAATATTTCAATTTTTTTTTAAAATTTATTTCAATATATTTATTTAGGCATAAATATTTTAAAATATTTGAATTTTTGAAAAACACCTGAAGAGGTGTCTTCATTAATTTTCAATTCACTTTTTCCAATTCTTAAAAATCTAAATTTTTTAATTCCATAAAATAATTCAAGTTTCATAAAAATCTAAATTTTGTAAAATTTATTTTCACTCTTTATATTTTTTAATTTCAAAAATACCTCATTTTCAAAATATTATTTTCAAAATACTATGACCAAGCACAATTCTAGCTCTATTCTAAATTTTAAAAATACAAATAAAATAAATATATTTTTAATTTTATGACAAACAGTAGTTTATAATATTTGTTGATTTGCGATATTTCTTAAAAAAAACTAATTAAAATTATATTTTATTAAATTAATTTTACTAATAATGATTTAGAAATCTTAAGTTGACTACTACTGTAATATGAAAAAAAAAAATTTAAACTACCTTAATTTACTAAAATAAATAATTAAAATAAAATATCTAAGTTGATATAGTATTAGTCATAAAATAAAATGGAGAAAATAGTTCAAAAAATGATTATTATTTGGATGCTTTCGTTCTTATTCTTACCCAATAATCTAAGGTAAATACAAAATAATAATGTCTTTGTTATATTTTATTTGTTTATATTTGACTTGACATATTTTTTACTTATTATTGCAAGTTATCTTTACTTATTATTGCAAGTTATCTAGATTTTTGAAACATGAATATTCATAGTACATACTAATAAGGATAAAACAAAGTATAAAAAGGTAAATTATTTTTTATTTTTAAATTAAATAAAACAAATAAATATTTATTTTTAATATAATAAATAAATAAAATAAATTAAAAAATAATAATTGTAGACACCTAACTTTGTCCCTCTCCGGTATTACTTTTACTCATTTTTCACCTTATCCTATCATGTACCCTCAACCATGTGATTACACCCCACAAAAATACAAAAAATAACAACCCTTAACAAAATTCCTAACAAATTTTATGTTGTTTTAATCATCCTAACAACCTACCCCTACCCCCTTCCCTACTCACCATCTCACACCCCCTACCCTAGCCCACTACCTCACTATTACATGTCACACAAAGGGATACAGAATTCAAAGACCATAATACAAAAGAGAAAAGAGACCCACAGTTATATACAATATATAATTCTCACAAATAGGGCTGGGGTACACAGGGAAATACACACTTCACTGACATTTTTTCACCATACCAGAAACAGCACCATTACCACACAATTCCATAGGCATATATACATAGTCAGCAACAATAAAGGGGGAGAGCTCACAATTCATGCACAAGAAACCACCATTAACACACATTTTTACGCACGAAAAATCGCACATCATACATACGGACTTCACTCATCCTCACAGAACATCACTCTTACACACAAAAAAATAGACCACACAGTCATAGACACATATACCCACACAACTCACCGAAAATGCACACACGTAGAGCTGATCAGAAATTCATACGCACACCGGTGATTAGAGAGAGAGAGAGAGAATTGAGAGAGAATCAAGAGAGAAGGAGTGAAATCGGGAGTTGGCGAGAGTGAAATCGAGAAAATAGGCACTTTCTCCGGTGGGTTCTCGTCGGAGATCCACCGAAATCATTACCCCAAAATACCAATAGCCACGGCTTGGCCACTGTTTCGACGAAACTAATTGGAAAATAGTACCACCGGCTCTAGTATGATCTGAAATCCTGTAAGAAGTTCGTTCCTCT
This sequence comes from Capsicum baccatum var. pendulum, assembly GCA_030864225.1. NCBI lineage: Eukaryota > Viridiplantae > Streptophyta > Magnoliopsida > Solanales > Solanaceae > Capsicum > Capsicum baccatum. Next base: position 68,671,939 of record CM061553.1, read on the forward strand.
TATTCCCGATTAAACATCACCTGTTAACGTCAATTCTGGCCATTAAATTGTCATTTGGGGTTATGGAGTTATTCTTCTTCTTGGTTTTAGTTTTGGGTATTTATTTGTGTTTCTTTTTGTGGATTTTGATTCAAGTTGGATTTTGGGTCTATCGCGATTGAAGGCTTCATAATTGATTTAGGAGTCGAGGTTCGGTATTCGTCGGAGTTTCGAAACAGCTCTTTATTCTCTTCATAAATCAATCGAAAGTATTCAGAAGGTCCAATTCTATCTTCTATCGCTTTAATTGTTACATAATCGTGAATAATTTATGTGTTTGGCATGTTTGAATCTTAATTCTGTGTTGATTGATGTTGGATATGAAAACTTGAATTGGTAGTTGAAGAATTAGTTAATTGATTGAAGAATGAATACGGGAAGGATTGGTCTCGATAGAAGTAAATTTGGATAAATTTTAATTCATTGATGATGTTGAACGTGATAGAATCATGATAAGTCAAGCCGGGTAGGTAAATAGTAGGTTCGGGTAGGCAAATTTGAAGCTTGTTGATTGTTGAATGTGGAATGTTTGTTGAATGATTCTCTTTTTCTCGCATTTGAAAAATGTATTAATTTAGCCAGAAAATACCCCGTGGTCATTTGTATTTATTTACCGAAAAATTCCCAGACGTATTATGTACGAAAAGGAGGTTCGTGATGAAGGCCCGAGACATAGGGTAAAGAACGGGAGCGTAGTTCAAGATTAGGATAGGTGTAATACCCCGCATGTTTCTAAGCTAGGAAGTGAATAAGTATTGCTACGTATAAAATCTCCTATCCTGTGATTCATACTTGAGTACATGACTTACCATGAATATCCTAGTGATAGGATAGCTTATGACATTAAGCATGTTCATATGAGTCACTTAAGGTAATGTAAGCTAAAAGTTTTTGAATCCATCAAGTTTTAGTGTTCGATTTTGCAAGGATCATCTTTGAACGAGTATAACTCGATGTTAACATGGTATTTTAGCTGATTTAGACCCACCAAATTGTAGAGAATCGAATTAGCTTTCCAACGATACCAAATTTTCCTTAATATAATACCCGAGCAAAAAGTTATGCCCATTTTCGTGAGAGACAGTAAGCATAGGCGATTGGTTAGGTGCCGCCCAAACCAAACACAGGCGATTGGTTAGACGCCGTCCAACCCAAGCATAGGCGATCACTTAGGCGCCACCTAAGTTATTTTAAAGGTAATTAAGTCTTTAAATAATCCTTACACGTCCCTAAACTTAACCCTACGAAATATATAGCTTCTAAACATATTACAACCCTATTTTCATCTCAAAGCTCATCATCCAAAAGCACTAAAGGATAAAAACAACTAGGGTTGCATAATTAAGCTTGAAGATCCGATTTCAAGAAAATTCCTCTGTCAATCATCAAGAATCTTCCTTCTAAGGTATGCGTAGTGTTCATCCACGGATTCCTTTCGTCCGTGGAGTTCAAGAATCAATCTTTAAAATACAAAAGCTTGGTTGATTGTGGTGATATGTCATACGCATGTTGATGCTTGATTGTTTTCCTCTTTTTCACTATAAAGTATGATTTTTATATTGTTGGGTGTTGATGATCATGTTTTTGATATTGGGTGATTCCCAAGATAGAATCTTTATATGTTTTTGTGAATTCATGATATCATATGAGTTGGAAACATGTAAATTTGGCTGTTCATGATGTATAGTTTGATGAATTCACCTATGCTTAAGATGTGCATGTAAGGTGTTTGATAAAATGCCTAAGGATCTAGAAATCATGGAAAATAGCTAAATTGTGACTAAGTGAAGGATTCATGATATGCCCTTACGTTCCAATGACTTCTATGTTGATAATGTGTCTTGTAATGTTGTTGGAATACTCATGAACTATTCTTATGAGATTATGCTATGTTTACTTGCAAATCCTACTTACGAACAAGATGTATGATAACCATGCAATCCACATGAACTTTCATGCTATTGGTATGTGTTTCCAATATGATTATGCAATGAACATAATATTAAGATTGTGCAAGTACTTTCATGTGATATGAAATCCTTTCCATGCAATACATTGTTGATAACCATACTTAGTATGAGACCCCTACTTATGATATTATAAATTATGGACTCTACACTTATGATCAAGTCAGTCATATGTGTCAGTTTCCTTCCATCGAGTCCTGGGTGTACTTGTACCCGAAAACTATAGTTGTGTGCCTAGATCCATGTCATGTTTCACGATATCCGAACTCAAGCTATGATTCTATAGACTTCAGTCAGTCATGTGACTCAGGAAAATCTCATGATCTTAGTCAGTTGTCAGATATCAGTAACACTCCGCCAGTCAATAGAATTTAGTAAGATTAAGTCATGCACAGTCAGTTATTCATGTTCTGTCCCTCCAGATGGGAGTAGAGGTTAGCACCGAGTGAACCCAAGGATGGGAACTCACCCGCCAGTTCAGGGTGTGATTCTTAGTAGAAATCCTTGTGTTCCAAAACTACGTAGCCAGCGTAGGTTGAGACATCTTAACCCGTCAGATTAGGGTTGATGGGGTGGCTTAACCCGTCAGTTTAGGGTTCCCACCGTTCTCATTGAGTACCCGCCAGATAAGGGTCACTCACAGGCTGTCCTTACCCGTGGCACGGTATTGGCATCCCTCCAGTCGGGGCAGAGATTGGACCCCAGCTTAGACATAACGGCATACATGGGGCATGTCGGTTAAACACTACTTCCCACAGTTTCAGTATCAGTCTCATTAAAAGAACTCAGGGCGTTCTTTAAATTTTAGTATATACAGAACTGTCAGATACAGTCGTCCATGTTATCAGTTTCAGTATCAGTCATGACAGTTATCAGTAAACCATGTATTAGCTTACAAGTCATGCTATCACGTATTCACAGTCCTAGTTTCTATATATGTGTGTTTGCACTCCTACGTTCATATTAGTCAGTCAGTGTTATTCATGCATGAAACCCTTTATGTTCAGCCTACCTTCCTCATATACTCAGTAATCCAGTTGTACTGACGCATTTCCGCTATGGTGCTTTCTTTTCATGTTACACCATAGGTTCTGAGACACGAGCCCCAGCCCAGCTGTAGCGGTAGCATTCCAGTCGCAGAGACATAGTGAGTCCTTATTGATTCAAGGACAATATGATTTGATTCATTTATTTATTTCTTCAGTTCAGTTTTACGAAATTAGTTGGAGACATGTTCCTTCAACTCCTTATTCAGACAGTTTAGAGGCTTTCAGATCTACTTTCAGATTTATGTTTAGATTTATGTTCAGAATGAGTTGTTTTGGGTATTTTCACCCACATGATGGTATTCAGTTAAACCTTATGGCCTTACAGTTCTATGTATTCCGCATTATTATATCATGATTTGCAGTATACAGGTATAGATATCAATCATGGGTTAGCTTGTGGTCCCTCGAGGTCATGAGCACCGTGTAGCATTCCAGTTCAGCGAATCGGAGTGTTACAATAGGTTAGAATACGATTTATTTTTTGTATTTTTATTTTTGGACTGTATAATTGGACTGAACACTATATTTTGGATTTATTTTATTTCGTGTGTTTGATTGATTATTTTATGTGTTTTTGCATGGTTTATACATTTGTAATGTCAAATTAGCTGATATGCTCCACGAAACGACTGTGGTCGAACCACGGGATCGAGGGGTGCCTAACACCTTCCCCTCGGTCAACAAAATTTCTTAACCGGAATCTCTGTTCGCAGATCAGTTTGAAAGAGTCAAAATCATTTTCGAAAAAGGATTTTCAACAGTGACTTGGCACACCATAATATGCCAAGTGGAGACTCTGAGTTTAAATTTAAATAATCCTTTTTGAAACAAAATTTTTATTTTTTGTCATTTTAATAAAAGCCCTTTTGAAACCTTAAAATCCAATTTTTTGGAGTTAAAAAAGGGGTGTGACAGCTCTGGCTACTCTGTTGGGGATTTTTTAGAATTCGAGCTTATTTTGGAGTTGTATCGGCTTAGTTTGGCACTATAGGTGTATAAACATTTTGCTTGTGTTGTTTTGTGTTATTGTTTAGTGCCTACGTGCTCTTTGTTTATAGTTTTTATCCTATGTGTTACCGCTTTATATGTGGCATCATGTGCATAACCCGAGTCATTCTTTCTGCAACAAGTCTGTAGTACACGTGTGTACACGACCTCTAGTTGAGTCACCCTTATTTTAGAAGGGTGAGCCATTGGGTTGTATAAAGTAGGTGGAAAGCTTTCGCAGTCACTATCGACCATACGCTCCCCCGAACAACCTTGTTTGTGAACCCCAGCATAGGTCAGCCTTTAGGTCATGCTTATGTGCATCATATTGAGACCTAGCGGGGCCTACTTGGTCCTTTGTAGGAGACTCACCTCTAAAGCATCTCTACGTGCTAAATGTTGTATCACTGAGGATAACATGGTCATTTGACGGATTGATTTGGGGAAAGCAAGTGTTAGAAGTAAAGTGTGTAGATAAGAAATTGTTGAAAAAAAAAGAGAGAAAAAGAGAGGAAAACGAAAAGAAGAAAAAGAGTTTCGTAGTTGTTTACAGTTTTTATGGTTTTTATTTTTCATAATCCGAAAAACAAAAAAAGTTTTACATTTTGCATTCGTTTTCTCAAAAAACAAAAACGTCAAAAAAAATTCTTTTATTTCTTTAGCAAGCATTCTCAATTCGAAAACTTCAAAACAATTTATTTTTTTCAATATGAGATTTTTGTAAAAGAAAAAGTAAAAAAAATGGTAGAAGTTTTGTATATTTCATATAACGAAAATACCAAAAAGATTTTTCTTTCTTAGTTGTTGATGTTAATGTTATGCGAAGTGTCTAATTAAAAACCCCCAAAAGATATTATTGATGTTGTTCATCGTTTGTTTTTGATCGTGTCTCTTAAGTTAGGATCAGTTGGTTATTTAATCCTTAATTGTCCAATCTGGACGAACTACGCACCCTTGATTCTCCTTTCTCAGGAGTGAGATACGTAAGCAGCCTATTGTTGGTTTGGGGATCTTATTTGAAAAAAGATTTTCTTCACTCTTCATTTAGAGTAGTGTTCCACATATATCTTTAAAAAAAAACTACAAAAAGGTTTTCCTTTAATAGTTTCAAGTTTCACTTTCGTATGAATTTCAAAATTGAAAACCCAAAAAAAGATTATTTTTTTTGGGTAATCATAGGTTTCATTTTGTATAGGAATCTGAAAATTCAAAAATATTTTCTTCACTTTTCATTTAGAGTAGGTGTCACATACATATTAAAAGAAAATCACAAAAAAGATTTTCCTTTAATAGGTTCGAGTTTCATTTGCGCGTGAAATTTAAAACTGAAAACTCAAAAAGATTTTCTTTGGTAATCATAGATTTCACTTTGTATAGGGATGTTAAAGCTGCAAAATTCAAAAAAATATTTTTGTCAATTCTTTTGACAAATTGTTATTTTCTTTTCTTTTTAAAGTTTTGAGAAAAAAAAACAACGAGTTCAATTGGCCATTTTGGCAAGACTTCACGAACTACGCACACCTGATTCTCCTCTCTCGGGAGTGAGATACGTAGGCGCACTTCTTGGGTTCGGAGATCTTTTAAAAAAAAAGGAAAAAAGAGGTTTTGAAAAAGTGTTGAACTCTAACACATTTGTTTTTTTTTTGTTGAGTCAGATTGAGGTGGTTGGTTTGTGGCATTCTAGCTGGTCCTCCACATCACACCAAATCCAAAGGGTTAGTTGTGTCTAATAAAGATATAGAGAGTGACATCATAGATCAAACAAATAATCAGGAAAATAAGAGTTTAAAGCAAGAGATTAGAAGACTAAGACAACAAATGAATGAAATGCATCGAGCTTGGGCCAGTGGGTTGTCTCCTCCTCCATTTCTCGCTATTGATCCTACAAATGCCTCTATTTTTCCACCAAAATTGCAAAGTTAGTGTCCTACTGTTGTTGATGCACCACAACATGACTCAGAATTCATTTCAAGTCAAAAGCATCACAATACTTCCACCACTTTTCCCCTAGCTCCTCAGTATAAACCTGCTACATTCACAACACCACATATCATCTGTGATATGATTGCTCAATCCCCTACTGAGGCTTCTACATTGGCCAACCGCCCAATAGTTGTGCTTCCTCATGCTACTAATGGACCTTTGTTCAATACTTTTGGTTACCATCGCTATACTCCTGATCCTACTTTAAACTAACTGAACCATCAAAATTTCTTTACAAGAAGCCTAGTGTGCCAGAAGAGCCAGAGAAAATGGTTGGAAAAATGAAGAGTGCAGAAAATGTTGTGAAAAGTTCCCTAAGACTTGTGAGTAAAGAAGATGTTTCATACAAAAATTGGGGCATTTCTTCAAGTGTTAACCCTCTTCTAAGCCTTGAGATATTGAAATTCGAGGAGCAAGATGGACAGGAGGAATCTGTGAAATATTTGAGACAATATTGCAATCAATTAAAGAAAATTGGAGGGAAGAAGAATGAAAAAGATACAGTTGCTATTGTAGTTAGAGAACGGGCACATCCAAGAAGACGACATCGTCGTTGCCGTCAATCTCAGGCCCAAGTTCATACCCAAGATCTCTATAATCCCTCCCAAAATCCATTATACTATATTTCCCCACCTCCATATCTAGTATACTACGCACAGCCATATGTTCAACTTCCTTCTTACTCACAATGGCGCCCACCAACTCCTCAGAGTTACCCTCCGACTCCACAAATCTATTAAAGCCATTTTAGGCCCGATTTTGGATCCAATCCAAATAATGAAATGAGGCAAAAATGAGGGATAGTATCACACCAATTGGAGAGTCGTATGCCAACTTATTTTAAAAATTAGTACAGTGAGGCATGATCACTCCTTTCCTTGGGTATACTCCTGACCCACATTCAAGAAGTTTTGACCCTAGTGTACGATATGCATATCATTCTGATGTTCAGGGTCACAGTATTGAAGATTGTCAGGCTTTGAAAAGAGAAATTGAAAAGATGATTTAAGATAGATCAATTATGGTGCAGAACATTGACAGTGAGGAAAGCTCTAGTCATGCTGATATGCAAATCAGTGGGTAAGATGTCAGGCTGAGCAATTGAGAAGTCACCCCTCTCCCTCTTAAGAAGAGGCCTGATAGTTTATTTTGTTTTATTTTCTGTTTTCCAAATTATTTTAGGATTGTAGTTCGGGATCTATCTTGTTTTGTCCATTTGTCATTATGTTCAAACCCTTCTATCTTTCATTTTAATTAAATAGAGTGTCCCTTTTTCCTTTGTGTTTTAAATATGTGTTTGTTTATTTTCTTTCCACAGTACATTTTATGTTGACTCTAGTGATATGACATGCTAACGAAATTTTCAGCTAGATCTTAAAATCCAGTTTAAGCATGAACATTGAATCAGAGAGCTAAAGTTAGGAAAAGAGAGCATTTGAGAAAATAGGAAGAGTGATAAGGCATTTGTTGATCAAGTTGAAACCTTCATTGAAAATTAAGATATTTATTTTGAGAATCACAAGGATATCTTGGTCATCAATCGAAAGGCATATCCCAATTAGGTCAAACAAAGAATGTGTGATCCTATATCAAAAGAAACGGGAAGAAAATCATCTCCACAAAATCATGAGTCATTCAATGTGAGGGATGTACAACAACGGTGGAGTCGTATGTTTGACAAGTATAGAAGAAAGAAGTGGCACACATGCTCAGTTAAAGTTTGTGTTGTTAAAATGTCACACATGATCTTCATCTCTCACTTTCATATTGCCTGATGTGTAATTGCATTTTCAAGGATTGATATGACGAAGGCATTTCATTCTATTATCCAAACATTGTGTCATCCTTTGTTTACCTCATCTGAGCCTTAGTTCTATTTGTTTTCATACCCCTCTTTTGGAATCAACATAGAGTCATAAACAAATGTCTAGTAAAAGATTAGAGTCAGAAAAGTTTTCAACAAAAAAACAAGAGACAGAAAATGTTTCCAAAAAAAAAGAGTGTCAATATAAATAGAGTCAGAAAATTCCCAAAAACAAAGAGTCAATAAAAAAAATATAGAAGAAAAGAAGTTAGAATCAAGCAAAAGAACAAGTTGCCAGAACTACGCGTGACCTGATTCTCCTCTCTCAGGGGTGAGATACGTAGGTTGTCCTACTCTGGACTCGGTCCAACTAAATAAACAATTTAGTATTTCCCAGTCAAAAGAAACAGGGGCATGAGTTGATCCTTATTGTTGGAGTCGATTCCAAAAGTTTTAAGTCCTACACCACTTCAAGTGTCGTTTGGGCCTCATGTCATTCCTTCTTTCTAACCTTATCCAAAAGCCAAGTTACAACCAAAGAAAACCCTTCAAATCAATCTTTGAGGATGTTAAGGCTAAACATGCAAGAGATATGATGATGCATTTGGGAACTACTTGTCTTCTTCTGCATAAGAAATTATGAGAGAGATAAAAATGAGAGATCCTTATTGATGAAAACCCTCGTGGGCACCGTAAGGCGATGTTAAGTTGAGAGAAATAAAAATGAGAGAGTCTTATTGGTGAAAACCCTCACGGGCACCATAAGGTGATAGTGAGATGAGAGAAAAATAAGAGAGGCTTGTTGGCAAAAACCCTTCAAGGTGTCACTAGACGAATGAGGTCTTAAATGAAATTGACCTAAGAAAACAACTCAGTTTCAAGGCCATTAACTCAACAACAATTGGCAGAAAGTTTAGATGGAAAGATCAGGCAGCCTAATCCAAATACATGGCATAATCATTAGATTTGACTGTTATTTTTAGATAAATTTTTGTTTCTTTGTTTCAAATGGGGACATTCATTGTCTTTTCTGTCTTCTCTTTATTTTTGTTTTATCTTTCTTGAGTCAGTTATTCAAATAAAAAATCATTGTCATTTTTCTCTTGTCGTTCAGTCTAGTCTATGTAGAAACAAATAAGAAAAGATTTCAAAACTGGCTATCAGCTTCTTCAATTGTACAAAGAAAGACATAAAGGCCAACACATGAAAGAGACATAATTGTGAGCCAAAATGAGGCAAGCAGAAAGTTTTGTCAACAAATAAGTCTGGGAACTCATAAAATACTAAGGTTCCAAGGGGTCTATCTGAGAAGCATAGCAAAGCAGAGATGCTGTGTTTGTCTCAGTCACTCTTAATAATCTGAGTTTAGTCAATGAAGCAGCAAATCAATGACAAAGGCTTAGGTTGGAAGCAAGGTTAAATGTGATGACGGCAAGAGCGTTTGTCACGAAAGCCAAACCCACAAACCAGCCACCATGTTTTTAAACTCACAACCTTTCTTTGCATGAAACAGGAACACATGTTACCTTCAAATCAAGGATTTCAAAGCCTAAACATCAAGGCCCATAATTTCTCACTTTTACAAATCCAGGAAGAAATATTGTTGTACAGGTTTGATAATTAAATCATGATAAAAATTTATCATCTTATATCCCTCGGAGACACACTTTCTTGTCCAGGGATATCAGTTTTTATTTGCTGAGTGATACATTTCTTAAATTGAATCTTTACTCCTATAAGACATACCTTTTAGTAGAGTCATTCCCTTTGACCCCTAGAAGATGTACCTTTTACTCGAGTCATTCCCTTTGATTCTTATAAGACGTACCATTTAGTAGAGTCATTCCCTTTGACCCTTAGAAGACGTACCTTTTAGTCGAGTCATTCCCTTTGATTTCTATGAGACGTACCTTTTAGTTGAGTCATTTCTTTTTATTCCTATAAGACGTACCTTTTAGTTGAGTCATCTCCTTTGATTCCTATAAGACGTACCTTTTAGTCGAGTCATTCCATTTGATTAGTATAAGACGTACCTTTTAGTCGAGTCATTCCCTTTGGCCCCTATAAGACGTACTTGTTAGTCGAGTCATTCTCCTTTGATTCCTATAAGACGTACCTTTTAGTAGAGTCATTCCCTTTAATTCCTATAAGGCGTACGTTTTAGTCGAGTCATTTCCTTTGATTCCTATAAGACGTACCTTTTAGTCGAGTCATCCCCTTTGATTCCTATAAGACGTACCTTTTAGTCGAGTCATTCTCCTTGATTCCTATAATAATGTGACTTTCACAAAAGTCTTTTGATAATAAACTGGGGCAAAATTTAATTCTTGTTTTTGGAACTTTACTTTTCTAGCAAACGAAATTTCTCTTTATAATAATTTTTGTTTGGGATAATTTTTTTTCCAGTTTTGATGTGATTTCAGGAGCCTGCCTGAAGCACAAGGCGAACAAATGGAAAACCAAGCAATAAGGTAAAGAAATTGAAAGTTAAATAGATTGAAAAATAGCAAGTCAGGAGCCTGCCTGCAGAACAAGGTGGAAAAATTGAAAGCATAGCAACAAGTTGATGAAATAGCAAGTCAGGAACCCGCATGGAGAACAGGGTGAAGAAATTGAAAGGCAAGCAACAAGTTGAAGAAATTACAAGTCAGGAGCCCGCCTGAAGAACAGGGTGATGAAGTAGCAAGTCAAGAGTCAAGGAAATCTGCATAGATAGAGTTTTTGTAATTTCATTTATGTTTTTAACTTGTAATTTTTATTTTTTGATGTAATGAGAGAGCCGCGGACCGAAACCTCGATGGAACCTTACTCGACTCTCCAACTCGGTATAGTCCTTCTCTTTTCAATCCTTTAAGATACCCATGACTTGATTCTCTCATAACATGGGTAGGTAGGATGTCCTAAATTAAGACTTGGTCTCTCTTCTTCCTCCTATTTCATTCTTTTTGAATAAAGGTCGGGATAAAATTTTGTCTCGTTGTCTACTTCTTTGTCTGAAAACACTTCGTGTTTATATTCAAAGGGGGCATGATGTAGACACCTAATTTTGTTCCTCTTCGGTATTACTTTTACTTATTTTTTACCTTATCCTATCGTGTACCCTCACCCATGTGATTACAACCCATAAAAATACAAAAAATAATAACCCTTAACAAAATTCCTAAAAAATTTTATCTTGTTTTAATCATTCTAACAACCTACCCCTACCCCCTTCCCTACTCACCATCTTACACCCCCTACCCTACCCCACTACCTCACTGTTACACGTTACACAAAGGGATACAGAATTCAAAAACCATAATACAAAAGAGAAAAGGGACCCACAGTTATATACAATATACAATTCTCACAAATATGGGTGGGGCCCATAGGGAAATACACACTTCACTGACATTTTTTCACCCCAACAGAAATAGCACCATCACCACACAATTCCATAGGCATATATCCATAGTCAGCAACAATAAAGGGGGAGAGCTCACAATTCATGCACAAAAAACCACTATTAACGCACATTTTTACGCACAAAAAATTGCACACCATACAATACGAACCTCACTCATCCTCACAGAACATCATTCTTACACACAAAAACATAGACCATACAGTCATAGACACATATACCCACGTAACTCATCGAAAATACACACACGCATAGCTGATGAGAAATTCATACGCACACCGGTGATTAGAGAGAGAGGAAGAGAGAATTGAGAGAGAATCAAGAGAGGAGTGAAATCGGGAGTTGGAAAGAGTGAAATCGAGAAAATAGTTACTTTCTCTGGTGAGTTCTCACCTGAGATCCATCGGAATCACTACCCAAAAATACTAATAGCCACGGCTTGGCCACTGTTTCGATGAAACTCATCGAAAAGCAGTACCACCGGCTCTAGTACGATCTAAGATTCTGTCAGAAGTTCGTTCCTCGTATTATCAGTTAAATATCACCTGCTAACATCAATTCCATCCATTAAATTGTCATTTAGGGTTGTGGCCTTCTTCTTTTTCTTGGTTTCAGTTTTGGGTATTTATTTGTGTTTCTTTTTGTGGATTTTGATTCAAGTCGGATTTTAGGTCTATCGCGATTGAAGGCTTCATAATTTATTTGGGAGTCAAGGTTCGGAATTCGTTGAAGTTTCAATCAAAAGTATTCGGAAGGTCCAATTCTATCTTCTATCCCTTTAATTGTTACATAATCGTGAATAATTTATGTGTTTGGCATATTTGAATCTTAATTCTGTGTTGATTGATGTTGGATATGAAAACTTGGATTGGTAGTTGAAGAATTAGAAAATTGATTGGAGAATGAATGCTGGAAGGATTGGTCTCGATAGAAGTAAATTTGGATAAATTTTGATTCATTAATGATGTTGAACGTGATAGAATCATGATAGGTCAAGCCAGGTAGGTAAATAGTATGTTCGGGAAGGCAAATTTGAAGCTTGTTGTTGTTGAATGTGGAATGTTTGTTGAATGATTCTCTTTTTCTCGCATTTGGAAAATGTATTCATTTAGCCGAAAAATGCCCCGTGGTCATTTGTATTTATTTACCGGGGAATGCCCCGACGTATTATGTACGCAAAGGAGGTTTGTGATAAAGGCCCGAGGCATCGGGTAAAGCATGAGAGCGTAGTTCAGGATTAGGATAGGTTAGAATAGGATTTTTTTTCGCATTTTTATTTTTGGACTGTATAATTAGACTGAACACTATATTTTGGATTTATTTTATTTCATGTGTTTGATTGATTGTTTTATGTGTTTTTGCGTGGTTTATACATTTGTAATGTCAAATTAGCCGATATGCTCCACCAAGAGACTGTGGTCGAACCACGGGATCGAGGGGTGCCTAACACCTTCTCCTCGGTCAACAGAATTCCTTAATTGGAATCTCTGTTTGCATATCAGTTTGAAAAAGTCAAAATCATTTTCGAAAAAGGATTTTCAACGGTGACTTGACACACCAGATTATGCCAAGTGGCGACTCTAAGTTTAAATTCAAATAAT